>JANAVB010019200.1:5452585-5764299 GCA_029216955.1 Iris pallida
TCCGTTTAAATCCGCAGCCATTTGAAATTTGATATCTAATTTAGTTTTTTTTAAAACTCCCCACTCACTAGATTCATTGGATTTTTTTCTGGCTAAAACATGAAAAACTTGAGGGGTTAATAATTTTTTTATTATTGAACTAAGGGGTTTACAATTGTTTTTTTTAGATGCAGGGGTTAATAATTGTTAAAAGCTCGCATTTGATTAGAACAATTTAAGTTCACAAGTTTGGTGGTAGGTTTAAAAATGTAATCTAATGGATTATTTGGATATTTGTTTCACCCATCACGCTATAACTTTATAAACTTGCAGTGATGGGTGAATGCAGGCATGCCTTGGTCCAAGACAGGCTGTGCGATGGCTCAGGGACCAAAAATTGAAGGAACACAAACATGAACGAATCTAAAATAAAACTAGCTAGTATGTACTATGGACTATTTTTAAAATCAAAAGAGCTGTGGTATAGTGATTACCACGGTAGACTTACACAATAGAAGATCCTTAGTTTAAATCTTGGTGCCAATGATTTTTCTATTAATTTTATTTTAGTTAGTTAAACTATTTTGCATATTATGTACGGATCTCCAGTTCGGAAGTTCGCCTCGACCCGGGCCCCATGAGCTCAGGGCCTGGCCTTGGTGAATGCAATGTACCGAGTATGTGATGTCATTTACCATAAATTGATTATTGTTTGGATTAGAGACAATCATCTGTTACTGAATTTTTTTTATTTTTTTTAATCCGCCTTGAATGTAACATATATAAATTCTTAATGCTTATAATATGAGATATAAATCCATAAGATTGGTCTCTGACTTAATAAAATGAACTATTTTAAGGTCATGTGTACATAAATTGGTTTGGTGGTTTTCTTTTCCTTCTTTTAAGTTGTTGTCCTTTTTTTTTCTTTTTTTTTTAAAAGTTGTGTTGGCTGATGAATGTTGCAGTTATATGTCTTTTCTGGCATATTTTTATTCGAAGTTTAAAAAAAATGATAATCGTGACTATGCATGATTTGGAGTTAATTAAACCCATCTTGGGCGAAAATGTTTCTAGATAAACCAGCACGTCCCGTGCAAACCTTTCCAGGCTCGTGTCAGTCTAATAGATTACAAGTGCAGATTCGGTCGGTGTACTTAGATTTACTTTTGCAAGCCATTAGGCCACGCACACATTTGCTTAAACAATTTGGGATCATGATTCTATAACTTTGTAATGATTTACATCATATTTCCATTTATAGAATTATATTCCATGCGAAAGTGACACGAGCAACCAAATGGAATCAAGAAAAGATCTAGAGCAATTATTAGTTTAATTAATGTTTAAAAAAAAGAAAGAAGAGATTACATGCAACAGTACGAAGAATCTGAACAGCCGACGTTGAGGACTATATTCTGGATCGATTGGAGCCGTGAGCTCAAGCTCAATCATATCGTTCCACATCGAGTGCATGTTTGGTCTACATTTGACTCGCCAAACTATTCCGATTCGGGGGATTTTGGAAACGTGGCTCGGGCTGGATAGTGTCGGATCTGCCCACCAACTTTGTTTAGTTGGTCTAAGTAATATTAGGCCAAGTTTGGTTCGCAAAATCAGCGTCTCTGAAAATCAAGGTCATTTCCGTTCTGTGTTTGGATGCTAAAAAAAAAAGGACTTTCATTCCACTTGTTAATATATTAACTTTATTAGACTTTCATCCCATTTTTGTCAAAAAAATTATTTTTCATGACAAAATGAATATTTTTCGTGACAAAATAAAAACATTTCGTGACAAAAAATGGAATAAAAGTCTAATAAAATAAAAATGTGGGATGTAAGTACAAATTCATATTAACAAGTAGAATGAAAGTCAAAAATTTCCAAAAGTAATAGAGAAAATTGATTCCCAAATAAAAGAAAATTAGAAGGAAAAAGTAGTTCTTCCACCAAATTCACTACTCCGTTCTCAATTATTCACTTATTCTCCCAAATTTTTGTACCTTACAAAATACCCCCAAAAAATAATAAAAATTACAATTTTTCAAAAAAAAAAGAAGAAGAAGCAAGGAATCGATTTTCTTTCATTTCCTTTTCTTTCCTTTCCATGAACCAAACCAATCTATATGTCTGACCTTTGGGCGTGCATGTATCGCCAAAATCGATGAGCTAGGAAGGTTACCTAAGATCAGGATAATATCCTAAAGCTAAGTAGAATTTCAGAGAAATCTAGTTTAAAAACTTCTTTGACGTACATTTTAAACAGAATTTTTTTTAAAAAATACCATTGTATGAATTCAACTCTAGGCTCAAGAAATTAATTTTTTATTTTCGACTTTGATCCACTTGTTGATGGCTTGAGGCACACTACGAGTGAGCAAAATCCGAATATAAGTACATTTAACTCTAAGAAACAACATCGTTTAAGATTAATTTGGTTAAAATTGAAATATTAAAAACTTTATTTTGAATGACAAACGTAAAATACTGTCTTATAATGTTTGATGTGTGTAGTTTTTGACTACTTTTATATCATAACAGTGGCAAATACCGAGAACCAAACAAATTTTCGTCCGGATACCAATGGAATAACAAACATTACACTTCAAACATGAATAATTCGGGAGTAAATTTTCTTTAAAGGTTCTAGTGATGAAAAAAAAAAAAAACCCTGAATGTTATTAGGGACGTGATTATTTATTGACAGCTTTCAGTACATGACTTGAAAAATTGTTCTAAATCTTGAGACATCACAACTATATGTATCATTCACTTAAGCTGCCTATGTTCGGAGGTCAATGCAATTTAATTTGGATAAACTCTGGAAACACTAGTTGTAAACTTGTAGCTATTATCATGGTTGCGCGGCCAAATTAAAAGAATTTTGTGCTAAAAGTAGTGCACACCAATGTTTTAAAAATCGGACCGGTGATTTACTCGATTTATTTTTGGGTATAGGTCGGACCGGAGTTCAATCGGGTTCAACCGGAAATTCAAATAGACTTTGTTTGGTTTGGTTGAAATAGATAATATATTCACATTTACTTCTTCATTTGATTTGGTTCTTAGCATGTTTGGTTTAGTTTAATTTACAACTATAAGGTCTCTCAAAACCAAACTAAACCAAGAACCAAATGGTCTAAATCTCACACGATAAATATTTTTGAGTTTTTAAACCAAAATTGGCCGGTTCAATTATGAACCTGTTCGGCCGGTTCAACGGCTAAATCTGGTTCTTAAAAAAATCAACGGTTCTTCAAAAAATCTCGGTTCACGTCAAACCGGACCTTTTTTTTTTTTTTTTTGGCAAAACAACGGTCGGACCCGGTAGGACCATCGGTCCGGTCCGGTTCTAACGACACTGATGCACCCTTACGGATTCGAACCAGATCAATTTTATGCCAACCAGTCCTAGACCAATGTCGACGACAACGGAGGTGATTGACCCAGACTAGGTTGCTAGTACGTTGTAATCGTGGTGTTATCTGATGTTGAACATTTAGTTGATCACAACATGGAACCACTTAGGACAGTAGCAGAACTAGAAATTTAACCTAAGATGGACTAAGTTAGGCTGATGTGGACTTAAACATCGTCGAACTTATGTGATTTGTTTTAAATATATATGAAAAATATATATATATATTTTTTGGTTGTAAGGGTTGGGCGGAGGGGGGGGGGAGGGGTGTGGGGTGGTGGGGGGGGGGGGGGGGGGGTGGGAGGGGATGTTGGAGCCCACCTTAACCCTAAGGTGGCCCCACCCCGAACTTAGGGGATGTGTGACTCGCCCCCAATTTTTTTTTCTTTTTCATATGTACATGTATATTTTCGGCCTGTACCTAGTCAACTCTTGTCCATCCGGACAACTCGAATTTTTGGTTTCCCTCTTTATTGATGGCTATCGAATCACTTTCATCCAACATATTAGTGACCTCTATATACCACAACCACAAGAACAAAAAGGAATCATAGGATGTTAAAAAAAGAAGCTTCTTTTAATGAGCGGCGGATTAAAATGGTTAACATACACGAGAAAGAGGATCATAAAAGGATCGTTACTCTGTACATGCTTTCTTCAATAATGCCTTCTTCAATAATGCCGGCTTAGAATCATATTCCACACCATCTCAATCTCGATCTCGAAGCTACAGTGCTTGTCAATCATACATCTAATTATCATTTGTGGTTTGTTGATTAGGAACGCCGCCATTCAGAGGCGGCTCCAACATGCTAGGCAGCTGTCTAGGACCTTCTTCCATAACTTTTAAAATTTGTAATTGTTAGAAATTAAAAATCTAGGTCCTATTTAGACTGCACGCTCACGAAAGGATCGTATTGGTTCTTATCTCGTACTGCATCTGACGTTTCGCTTTCGATCAGCGATCGCTGTCGGCAATCCGTCGTCTTTCGCCACCTCGATCCATCGTCGGACGTCGTCCACCTGAAACAGTAAGAAGCCGTCGACTACTAATCACTGAACTAGCTTGATATCTTTTGATGTTATATTCGTGTTCTTTCAACTATCTATAATCGCTATCATCTGCTTTTTTATAAGTTAGAGTTGCTTAATTTATTAGACATAATAAAATATTATGGTATGTTGCATAATAAGTTACTTATAAAATATTTTATATTTTACTAACTTTTATATATTTGCAATAAAATATATTTTGTAAAGTTGTTATTTTTTTCCTTTTTTTTGAGAAAATGAGATATTTATAAATAATTCATATTTATACCATTTTTAGTTTTATAAAGTAAAATAAATTAATAGTGGGAAGATACATGATAATGGATACTAAGTATTTGTTATGATAGTGGTATTAATGATGGTAGTGGATATTAATTAAACTATTAATTATATTTTTAAATTGATTAAATAAGGTAAGTGAAAGGTATTTCAGGAATCTTATAATTTTTTTACGGTGAAGCTTTTCTAGTTTTCCTATTATATAATAGATATAGTAATAATTTATGTGTATTAAAAAACTAGTTATATTGTAACTTAGTTTATTGGATTTGTTGGATTTTCAATAAAAAAAATTTATAGAAGGATGAATGTTTTATTTTTGGATTTGTATAGAACCTCCAAAATATTGGAGCCGCCCTGTCACCATTAATTGCTCGTTGGATTTGCATCGGGAAAGGAAGTACAGCTAATGCGGATAATTATAATGGAAGTTGCTACAAATGTGGGGTCGGTGAGCCACAATAAGCTTGATATTCATACATATCGCCAATCTTTTCATTTTGATTCTCTCTTGTTTTTATTATGCGGTTGCTAAATTCGGAGACAAATAACCAAATCACAGTAGCCAGAAATTGCAGCACTGGTTGGAGTCCTATAAAGCGAAGAAGAAGAATCTATTCTACTGTATAATAGAAAAACTTAGATGGTAAAATTTTTGAATTCCAAAAATATCCTTACATACTTATACTAATTAAAAATATTTTATTAATTTTAATAAAGACAACTTAGTAATTAGGAAGACTACCATTTGGTCTTTCTAAACTAATTAAAAAATATTAAAATACGTGCAAGGCACGTGCACATATGCTAGTAGTGATAAATTGTATATGTAAAAGAATTCATGTAAACTTTGCATGGCCGGGAATTCGGCTCCTCTTCTGAACTTGATCTTATTTTTTTTCAAGAGTTTTAACAGTTCGGATATTGGAGTTCTTAAAGACAGAATATGCACAAATCTCCCTAGGTGAGATTAATCCAGATGGCTGAGATTTTTTATTTTTATTTTTTAATTAATTATTTATTTATTTTACATTTTAAATCTGGCTGGAATCCAATATCTTGCAGTTATTCCTCGCCAGCACGCAATGGCTAGCCACCGCGGCTGGCCATTTGTATTTGTTATACTAGGGGTGGGCACACAGTTCCAAGACCCGTGGTTCTGATCCGATCCGAACCGTAAAATGTCCAAACAAGTCGGTTCCTAAAATTTGAAATTTAAAAGGGACGGACCGGGACGGGTCGTGTGACACTAACGGGACGGGACGGATCCTATTTTCAAAATAAACGGGACAAGGACCGACCCATTTCTAGGGGTATGTATTTTTTTTATTTATCAATTTTGATTTTTTTTTGCTATTATAGTTTATAGATAATAGAACAAGTTATTGTTTAGTAAACAAATTCTTGAAATTTGGGAAGACGTAAGATTTATTTTGTTCTTATAGATAATAGAACATATGTAAATGTTTACTATTCAATATTTTGTTTAAACTTTTTTGGACTCATTTGGACCTGCGGGTCGGCCCGGTTCGGACCCGTTTCGAACGGGTCGAGTCTGTTCCGGTTCCGGTTCCAATATTTTTTTGACCCGTCCCGTCCTACCAATTAACGGGTTCGGTCCGATCCGGTCCAAAAAATTGGGCCCAGCCCGTGCCCACCCCTATGTTATACTGTTTGTAGATGGAGTCAAAAAATAGACCAACAGTTATTGATGGCTACTACCCGTAGGGGTGAGCGTTTGGTTTTTGGTTTATTAAGTTCAACCAAAATAAAATAGTCAAAATAGAATAAATTAAAATTATAAAAAATCGAAAATCGAAGCCAAATCCGCACCAATAATTAATTTGCGTTATTAGGTTTGTCCATTTGAACTATTTTTATTATCTAAAATTGAAAATATAATTAATTTGCCAAATTCGCACCAATAATTAATTGGGCCCGGCCTGACCCGACCCGACTCGTGCCCACTCCTATGTTATACTGTTTGTAGTTTTTTTTTGAAATCACACTCACACACACAATTGGGAGCCTCGAACCTTGCCGGCCCCTCCGGGTGTCCGCTCTAATACCACTAGGCTAGAGAGCTCGGACTTATACTGTTTGTAGATGGAGTCAAAAACTAGACCAACAATTATTGATGGCTACTACCCGTAGGGGTGAGCGTTTGGTTTTTGGTTTATTAAGTTCAACCAAAATAAAATAATAAAAATAGAATAAATCAAAATTATAAAAAATGGAAAATCGAAGCCGCACCGATAATTAATTCGCGTTATTAGGTTTGTCCATTTGAACTAATTTTATTATCTAAAGTTAAAAATATAATTAAATTATATCAAAATTATATTTTTTATACAAAAGTTTGTTGTGTTTCAAAGTAAGGGTCCAAAATGATTACAAATATACTCGGTCAACAAACTGAACATTTGGGCTAGGTGGAGTTTGACCTTGGATGAAGTTTCTGCGGTGGTGGATGAAATGAAAAATCCAAACTGACGACCTTGGGCTAGGTGTAGTTTGGCCCAATTGGTGCTGACGAGACTCTGAATTCCTTCTGGGCCTCCTCTCTAGAAGGAAATTGGACTCCTGAAATTGTTTTAAAAGGGCTCCCCACCGTCACATTACACTGGATACTATAGAGACCAAAAGCGCGGGAGTGGGGCTTCTTCATTTTGAAACTCTCTCTCTCGATCGCTTGAACGAAGATCCATCATACTGGTACTATTTCCAATCGCAATTCTTCCAGTAATTTCTTCCGAATATTTTATTTTAATCCTCTAATTTCTAGTCCTATTCTAATCTGCGCATACGAAACCCTAACCCTAACTTATTCCACTCTACCAATATCTTCCAGTGAAATTCGTGTCAAATTGCTCCGTCCAGATTAGATTAGGATTAGGCATCGAATGCAATGTCAAGATCTAGGGTTTTGATCGTGTTATTTCTTCATCAAGTCACGGTTCGGCTTTGATACACAAACGGCATCGATTTCGGCGTGTCCGACTGTAATTTTGGAGTGCATGTGTCGTGTTCGACACGATGGGATGCCGACATTCCCGGTCTCTGGTGTCTGTGCTTTTTGTCCTGGGTATTATTGTTTCAAGGATTGCACATTTAAAAGACTGCGAATCTCGAGTGTTTTATTTTAGTGATTTTGTTCTATTTTGTCAATGCTATATGCTAGGACGGAGAAAAGGAGAGTGCTTCGGGGACATTATCACAAAATATTACAAATATACTCTGTCAACGAACTGAACATTTGGTTTGGATCCGAAGAGCGCAATTATCTCTAGCAATTAGCATTGGGAATTTAGGGAGGTTACTCTTAAAAACAGTTTCAATTAGTTCAAAATAGTTGTTTGAGGTAAAATTTCAGAACTCCTGATTTGGATGCGACGTTTGTATGTTATCTTTTTCATGCCAAAAATGCTATATTCACATGCACGTGCAATTGATTTTGTCAAAGTGAATTGGCTATGACAGAAGGTTAGGCTTTTAGAATGCCACATGTAAAAGCTTTTGTGAGTCATGTAATTAGTAGGATACTCTAGTAACTTTTTCATTTGAGAATAAGAAGAATCACATTGCAAAGCTTACCACAAGAAAACCATTCAAACAAGATGACTGGCATCGTTGGAAGCCAGGCCTTTTGCACTTTTTGTATTTTAGGTTTATTATATGTGGGAGTATGCAAACACGTTTACATGTGTGCATGTATAACTTTTGTGTACCTTTATATTCTCAGAGAACATGAACAAAGCATCACAACGTAGGTCAATTCATTGCCGTTCAGATCTGGTTCCAAGCGACATGGGAGGTCAGTATTCTTTAATGGATATTGAACTCGCTGAGATCTCTTCTTTAATCATTTCTTATTCCACTTTTATTTTAACTTTCTTCCATGTTGGTAGGTTATTATACCATTCTACTAAAAGCAGTCGACTTCCAAGATAATAGGCTGTTATCTTTTATGTAATGTCATAGTTGGTATATCTCCTGCTTTTGCGTTTACCAACATCTCTTATTTATCCATGGAGTAACCTAGCTGATCTGTTTCATGGACTCAGAGAGGAAGAAGAGTAAACATTGTAGCTCTGGAGCAGAAGAAAGTTGTCCAGATGCATCACAGACAAATTTAAAAGGTTTGACGCATTGTTTTGTCTTTTTGTTGCTGGTAAAGAAAGTATTTTCAGCATCTACTATAGGAAAATTGGAACAGTTGATGTTCTACTAAAACCACATCAACTTTCCCAAAGTACTAGTTTTTCAAAATTCCTTATGCAGAAGAAAGATGTACGCATGTGATTCTCAAAACAAGCCTTCTAGATTCTTATCCATCTATTAGATAGATTATACCATCTTCCTGTTACTCCACAGTAGATGTTAGCCAGAAGAGGTTTTTATGCTGCATGTTTTCTAATCCGTTGTTACTCTGGAGAGGCTTCTGAACTGTGTTTCAAAACCCTGTTAGCTGACAAACTGGGTCTTAAGTTTTTCCTATCGACCCCACCTTAGATAAACTTTTTATTTTCCGAAGTATTGGCTGTTTGGGACTTTTCAATACGGAAAGGCATTCTGTTGACTGATATATGTTTTCTATAGTCAACGGTGGTGGTTTCTGAAACCCAAGTTGGCCAGACACATGCTTTTGTGAAATGAGAGAGACCCTATTTATGAACCCATACTTATAGTGTTCTGTTATCCATTTTGGTCAACTCCTGTAGTCATTTTTGGAGCGATATAGAGTTTCAGCCCAGACCTACAAGATCTTATTATAATTGTGACAAAGAAGTGCTAAGACAGGAAGCAGTGAAGTCTAAAACCTATGTGGAGTTGGTTTCTGTTAACCAGGTACGTAGAAGAAAATAAAGTAGGAGTCACAGTTTGGACTTGTTTGAGGTAATTGGCCATTTCAAAGAAAATTCCACACGTTTCTTTCTCTATTCTATCCTACAGAAAAGGAGTAAGGAGGAATTCCTGCCATTCTAGTTCGAGGAAATTTCATGCTAAGGTGCCCTTTTCTCACTTAAAGGGTTTCTGGTCTGAAGTATGCTGCTGATTTGTTCTTCTCAACTGAGTGTCGAGTCCCCCCTGAGGTTAAAAGTAATGTAAATTTATCATTGGCACTGAAAAACTGAAAAATTTCGAATTCATTAAGAAAGGCTTTGTTTCTGAATATTCACTTTCTTCAGCTGCTATTAAACAAGTCATATTAGCCTTCTGAAGTTATTAATGAACTACATATCCGAAAGAAGTAGACTGAAAGCATAGAGATCTGCATTATTATTCATTAGTCTATAAATTATAAAGATAATGTGGAATTGTTTTTATGTTCTGTTGTTTGAAGGAACTTAGCAATTGACGTAAAGATTGTATTTTGTATCTTGTCGAGTGTGGTTCCCACAAGTCATTTTATTATTGGTTCCATCATAATTGCATGCACATGTAAGCCTAATTGGCAATATGAACAAAATATTTCCTGATTTATGTGCTTTGGACTTATTGTTTATGCTATAAATCATATTTTGAAATGCTACATTTCCACTTTAACAAGGCTTAGCACTTGCTTCCTGCCTCCTGGATGATGTTGGCTGCAGTTCCAGAACAGCCTCTTCTTAAATGTGGATTAGCCTACCTACATCTCCACTTTCCCCAGACCCTTCATTAGTCTTTTTTTGTCGTAAAGTCTAACATGTTCGTAGTTACGCAGAAGCACTACTATTATTTAACAAGCTGAAGAGTGACCATATACGTGATTTTTTGACTCATTGTATGTAGAATAAGCAAGTTTGATAGTAAAGTTGCATGATATCAGGATACTTAGTCGCTATTTACCTACCATGGAGACAAAGACATCCCTTATTTTGTAGTAGAGCTAGTACGGTAACAAGGAAGTCCACGGATAAATAATATATGACATTTATAGCAGTTGATGAAGCTTTGTGTTCGTAGAAGTTTATACTGTATACGTGATCGCTGCTTTCTTACTTTGGAATTTCAATGATACTACACAGAATGGGATGCTTTGTACACCACCCAAAAAACTCAGAAATCAAAGAAATACCATGATGGCATCATGCGACTCACCAGTTCTTCTTCTTATATTAATCAGGTCAGTTCATTTATTTTTATCTTTTAAATTTTCTTTATTCTAGAATACTGATAAGTGTTTCTTCTCTTTAATTCTCACCTATTGCCTTAGCTTAAGGTTCACATGCTTATCAAGCCCTTGCTTCTTTTTCATGCCTATAAGTCTATTGGTTATGTATTGTTTAAACTGTGATGGTTTTTGTAGTGGCAGTCATCATTGTCATTCTGTTTTTGCTTATACATACAAGTTAGAAGTCAGTACTTTTGGTGGTCGACATTAAAAACCCTGAAAACTTCTGGTAAGGAAACTCATTTCGTAGCTTGCCCCAAAGGTTTCAGATGAAGCTTTATATTATTGTATGACCCTCTTTCGTTGCTATAGTTTTGTGGAAAAGGGTCTTCGCTTCGGAAACAAGAGAAGTACTGAAAGTAGCCCAACTTAATACTTGCCCGTCAAATTTAAACAGCTATTTAGATTTCTCTGGCATTGAAATTTGAAAAACCTTTTTTAAAGTCACGCTTGGATCACAATCCAAAGTATATCTATTTGATATTTGAGCTCTTAACCTTTAACTTTAAGGTGTTGCTTCAAATTCCATCAGGCATTCAATTCATAGTTTTCTCAGGACACAATATTAGTTGTTGGTCACGTATAATGAATAGTGGTAAGTGGAAAATGTTCCCTTGGTTCATTTGCCTGACTGAAGTGGAAGCCCTCCAGTCTGATCCTAAATGGTCTACATATGTGCCATCGCCACCCCATTAATCACACCGATGTTACCTCGCTATAATGATGTTACCTCACTCAGTGTTCTAAATTTCGGCCTAGTCGGCCTCCGGCCGCACCGGAAACCTCCTAGGCGGTCAGCCTAGGCGTTAGGCGGCCCTAGGCGCTCCTACGCGGCCCTAGTCGGCTCCTAGGCGGATTTGAAAATTCAAAATTTTCCAAAAAAATTCAAAATTTTCAGATTCAAAAAAAATAAAATACATACCTGTTGTTTTTGCTTGCTGGTGCTGCTGCTTTTGCTTGCTGCTGCTGGTGCTGCTGCTGGTGCTGCTTGCTGCTTTTTCTTATTCTCTTCTTCTTCCGGAGAGGATAGGAGAGTAGAGAGGAGAGGAGTGGAGAGGAGAGAGGAGAGGAGAGTAGAGTAGAGAGACGAAGAGGAGTGAGGAGTGGAGAGGAGAGAGGAGTGGAGAGGAGAGGATAGAAAGACAGAGGAGTGGAGAGTGGAGAGTGAGCTTAAAAAGAAAATGTTATCATAAAAAAAGAAGAAGAAGAAGGGGGTGACTCGAATCAGTGACCCCAATCCCAACAAATGAATCCTCAAGACATAAGCTACTAACCAAGTTGCCAAACTTTTATTGTGTCTTCTATAGCATATACATGATATATATATGGATACAAAAAATATATATATATAAAAAAAATCAGTTCGGCGCCTAGGCGCCGTCTAGGCGGCCTAGGCGCTAGGCGCCCCTTCGGCGTACCGAACCCGCCTAGCAAAATTTATAACATTGACCTCACTATAATGATTCCATAATCCTTTCTACTTTCGGAATAGCTTAGTTTGAACTCATGATTCTGTCATCTTATTTCTCCAAGTTGCCGAAAAAAATATGGCGAGAAGGTTTTATGAAAGCGTAATTTGATTGTGTACATGAATCCTTGGTTGTCATCTATTCAATAGAAAGTAACCCCCTCTCCCTTTAGGATGATAGTGCCGTTTGGATTTTATATGGGCTATAAGGTTTAGTTTAAACCTTTATCCTATTCCTCATTAAAGGAGAAATGACAATGTATATGGGCTTGAAAATAAACTTGTCAACTCTAGTAAGTATTTAACCAGTTTATAAAAAAATATACAAGACTTTTTCCCTGAAAAAAACAAGGGATGGCTGGTTATATCTTGAAGATTTGATCGTCAAGTGGTCATATGTCAGATTTATAAACTTTAAGGGGTTATGTATTTTTCACCTTTTGGGTAAAATCTCAAAAGGATTGTGTGATTTACCTATTTTTTAAGAGCTACACTTGCAGGTGCATAATGGTGCATACAGTTAATTGAAATATTTTAAAAGAAAACTATTGTGCTCCATTTCTTGTTTCTACTCTTTTCAATTTCTCATATTATGCTCTCAGGTTATTCTATTGAATGAAGATGGAGCAGTATTGAGCAGCAAGTACCTCAAGTCAGTTGAATGTGTCAGAACTGGTCATAATTTTGAATTTTCCAATTATTTGGTTGAGATTGGTGAGCCAAAGACTATTCCAGAAGGTACAATGCTTCCAGAAATACAACTGTCAATCCTGTCCTATCCTATTTCCGTATCTACCCGAAATGGAAGACAGAGGGTCAATATATAAAAATTTTCTGGCATGTTGAGCTAAAGTGAACACATAAAACTGAATTGTTTTCCTTGTTGTAATTGTATTTTCATCTTGAAGAACTTGATCACATATTTTTAATGTGCAGATGATATCTGTAAGGGGGTCTCGGAACAGCTTGCAGGATCTATAAGTGCAAGGATTGGCGAGTTCATGGGCAAGCAAAGAGATTGTAGCAAAAACTCAGTGCCCTGTGGTTTGTTAGTTCTTACATGTTACAATTATATATTATTTTTTGCTTATTTTTCAAATGAACTTGTTGCCATTGCTAGTTTTTCTCCTTTTTATTTTTTGCAATACAAAGATGAAATTTCTTTTGCTGATTTGAGGATGATCTCAAATAGGATCATTACAATTACCTTACATCTTCTAAATGCTCATATCATGGCAGACTGACACAAATCTAAATGATAAGGCAATGTGCCATAAAGATATTTCTTCTTGTCTTGTTCTTGTCAACCATTTACGGTAATATCATATCAAAAAATCATCATACATTTTCTTGATTAATTCTCCATCAATGTGAAACAGATAGCAAAAAGGAACATTCAGAACAAGTTGCAGATTGTAGCAGCTCAGATGATGCAAGGTTCACCCATCTTAATAACAAGCAAATATGTGATGGTTTGTCTTCCCTTCTTTGTATTAAATATTAATGTTATGTTTGCTATCTTTTCTGTAGTCAATATGTAAAAATGAATAATATCTGTCAAGAATCTGCAAAATAATGTCCAAATTATCTGTCACTTTGAGAAGTCTAGCTATAAAATTGTTAATGTTACTTATTTTCTCGATTGGACTTCTAAATAATCTTATGTTGTGCAGTTACAACTTTGACACACTGCTCATTTTTTCTCAAATTTAGATGTTATACATTTTTTAAGAACGGTGGGAAAATTGCCCCCATGTTCCGATTATAGTGATTAATGATACAAAGACCCAAGAACAAGGAGATAACTTGTGAAAAGAAGAAGAGAAAAATACAAGATACAAACTCATCAAACAAAACCAAAACGTCTGTGGGCTCGTCACAGCTTTATCGTATCTAGAATCCATTGTTTTCATTAATAAGAGTCTATGATATTATCTTGATCTTTCTCATGCCTTCGGTACAACAATCCCATGCTGAAGATCCAAATAATAAGATGGCATTGCCAAATCACAAGGTTAATGGGCAAGATTCCCTGAAAAAGTAATTTTGGTTCTTGATAGTGGCTCATCCCATTGCAAATGAGCACCGGCTTAAAGATAGTGATTCATCCCCTCCCCGAATGAACACTTGGGTGCCCATTAGCTATGTTACCTGGACTCGGTTACGGGTGTCGGGTACAGGTACATATCCAAGAGTCGGGCCCTTCAAACTCATAATTGAAGGACACACGGACTCGGCTAAAAAGGATCCAAATTTTGGGTACGGGTACGGAAATATGACTAAGGTTTCGTAAAAAGATAACATATAATTATAAATTACTAGTAAACTTTACTCAACTAGTTGAATAAGTCCCTAAGGGACCGTCCCTTCAGCTTCCCTACTACTTAACTATCAGTCTACCATATTAAAATAAACTATCTACATCACTACCACATTAAAATAAACTATCTACTTCACTACCAGTCTTTCGATTGTCACTATGAAGGATCCGGTTGTCACCATGGAGGATTGGATACGGATTCCATACCCAGACCCATGTCCTAAAGGGTTGACACGGGTACTTCTCCTTAAAGTGGAGAGTCCGGATAACATAGCCCATTAGTGACTCGTCCCCTCGCCTGATCACCAAACTTTCCGCTACTGACCTCTTTATCCTTTAGAGAGCATGAACATGCATCTCAGTGTAATTCAGTTGAATGCCATGCAGATTTGTTTCCAAGCAATATGGGAGGTCAGTCCTCTTCATTGAGTTGTGAATTTTCTGAGGTCTTGTCTATAATCATTTTTTTTTCCAGTTTTCTCTTAAATTGCTTCCATGTTATTAGGCTATTATATCATATGTCTAAAAAGACTCAGACTTCCTTTTCCTTGTTCTATTTTAATGTTGCTAGATCTCTCCTCTTTTTTCTTTTCTTTCTGCATTTATCAACATCTTTTATAATTTTATTTGACCATGGAGTAACTTAGATGATCTGTTTCATTGATCCAGTTAGGAAGAAGAGTGAACATTGTATCTCTGGAGCACAACAAAGTCGGTTAGATGCATCACAGACAATTTTAAAAGGTTTGAAGAATTATTTCTCTTTTAATTACTGGTCAAGAAAATGTCTTCAATCTTTACTTTACAAAGGTTGCAACATTGATATTCTATTTAAGGTGATCAACCTTCCTGAAGTACTAGTTATTCAAAATTCCTTATGTGGAAGAAAGATATATGCATGTGTGACAATACAAGCCTTCTAAGTTCTGACACATCTATTAGATAGATTATACCAGCTTCTTGTTTATCTTTTAGAAGAGCTGTAAATCAGAAGAGGTTTTAATTCCCCGATGCATGTTTCTAACCCGTCATTAGTCAGGAGAGGGTTCAGAACTGTGTTTAGGAAGACCCTGTAAATTGAGAAATCATTGTCTCAAGGTTTTCCTTTCAACCCCACCTTAGTTAAAATTGTTATTTTAGAAGCCCCAACTGTTGGGGAAAATTAGTGTAGAAAAGACAATGTCAAGCAGAACATGTTTTCTA
Source organism: Iris pallida (assembly GCA_029216955.1). NCBI lineage: Eukaryota > Viridiplantae > Streptophyta > Magnoliopsida > Asparagales > Iridaceae > Iris > Iris pallida. The sequence goes on from JANAVB010019200.1 coordinate 5,468,463, forward strand.
GAGCCAACTGTGATGGTTTCTTAAAGAGTTTTGGTTTCAAAATTTGCAGTTGCTCTGTTTTTCTCAACTGAGTTCCCCCACTGAGGACAAGGGTAATGCAGATTTAGTATTGGCGCTCGCGAAACAGAATATTTCAAATAGATAGGTTCGGTGCGAGTAGAAAGGGTTACTTTGTTCAGATTGTTCATTTTCTTCAGCTATTTGACAGTGTTCCTTTCTTTTTACGAACTACATATCCAAAAGATAGCCAAGTCATATTAGCTATTTGACATTGTTCATGAACTACTACATATTCAAAAGAAAGGCTAGATATCTCCATTGGCCGGTCAAGGATTGTGGATCTTCACTAAATCACTTATGACATCGTTCCTTCTTTTTACGATGGTGTCTTGTTATTCATTAGTCTATTATCATCATATGAAAATATGTTCTTGTAAATCCAGTAGAATACAAAAGGATGATAAATATTGAATACATCTGTCCCTGATGGCAACCCAAACTTGAGGAACGGAGAGATACTAGAAAAATGGTGTAACACTGAAAGAAATATGTTAGCTATATCTGTAACTTACTCATTATTTTGCAAAACATGTAAGGCCACATCCTACTGTCCGGCTTAAGCTAGGGTCCTTTTTATTACATCAATCACCACAGACCCTAGTCCGTGTCTAGTTATGTCTAGTTATATGCACTCTGATTCTCTATTATTGCGTCTTATGCAACCTTTTCGATCCATCGCTCAAGACTTGAACGGTAACTCTGTGCTGGTGAGTCACAAGCTTGCCACCGCTAGAAACTATCCAAGTCGTTGGCGAGAAAAGCGTATAATTTCTTGGATGTATCCTTCATCATTGACAATAACAACTATTCTTCATCATTGACAATAACAACTATCCTTCATCATTGACAACAACAACTATCTCCCCCCCCCCCCCCACCCCCCCACATACACGAAGTCAATGGTAAGGGAGAAGAGACCATTAAGGAGAAGGCAAAGTACACATCCGAATGAGCCCTGCTTATTGTTTCGGTGTTTGATGTGGTTCATTCCTTTTCATCACTCTGTTCCTGACCCCTTGCTTTGGTGTTTGAAGTACACCCATTCTTCAAACCTGTTTACATTGCCGTCGTGATGTTGTCTCCACCTCACCCGTCCACCCCCTTGTCGAATAGCACAATGAAAAAGGCCTTAAGTTGTATCGCCCCTACCATGGTGTAGAAACACCCCATATTTTGGCCTCCTTCTCGATTAGCACCATGGACAACACCTTCCCAAGAAGCGACGTGGTCTCCACCTACGGTTACATTGTGTCAGTGGTCTATAATCATCATTTGAAAATGTGTTGCTGTAACATCCATTTGAGTACAAAAGGATGAAAAAGATTCTATTGACAACATGGTCAAATGCTTGAAGCTGAGTGATTGGCATGAAGATTGTATTATCTATTATGTATCTTGTTGAGTGTTATTCCCAAAAATCACTTTATTCGTTTTTCCATCATAGTGTAAGTGCATCCATATCTATGTCTTATCTGCAATTAGGAACAAACTAATCTCTCTAGTTCTGTCCTTTGGTCCTATTGTTTTATGTTATAAATCAGATGAAATGTTAACATTTCAATTTGGGGACGTCACTTGGAGTGGCAATAAGGCTTGATACTGGTTTGTGGACGATGTTGGGTGAAGCCTCATAATAGCCTCTCCATGAATGGGGTTAAACCTGCAGACAACTTCACCTCTCCAGACCCTTCTTTAGCAGGACCTTTGTTTCGCTGGCACACCCTTTTTTTGTCTAAAGTTTAATAAGTTCTTTCAGAAGCACTACTATTATTTAACAAGCTGAAGAGTAACCATATATATGAATGTGTGCCTCATATGTAAAATAAGCAAGCTTGATAGTAAATTTGCACGATATCAGGCAACCATTATTTACCTAGCATGGACACAAATATCTCTTATTTTTGTAGTCGAGCTAGTGCGTGGTAACAAGGAGGTCTAGGGAAAATAATATATGACATTTATAGCAAGTTGTTGAAACTGTGTTTTCAGAAGTTTGTATTGTTTACGTGACATCTGTTTTCTTACTTCCGAATTTTGTTGATACAACGTAGAGTGGGATGCTTTGTACACCACCCAGTTAACTCAGAAATCGAAGAAATACCATGACGGCATCATGCGACTTGCCAGTTCTGGTTCTTATATGAATCAGGTTAGTCCGTTTGCTTTTATGTTCTAAATTTCATATGTTCTCGAATACTGGTACATGTGTCTTTAATGAGCCATAGTTACCTGGAACGTTATAACTGCCATTGAACCATGTACTAGTTCACGGTATATTTGTTATTATGATGGTCAAAGTACTCCAACATGAATAGTCAACTCACTATATGCATCTTTCTTTGAAATTTTACGATAAACTTGATTTTGTAGATTTTTCTTTCATTGACGTTTTTATTATTAGGTTCTGAGGCTTTTGACATTTTATTTTGTTTTATGAATTTCTTTTACATGTTTTGATCAGGTATTTTTGTGCCATTTTTTTGGTATGTTTCTTTTGGGTTGATGACATATGATTATAAAAAGTTTTTTAAGTTTTATATCTTATTGAATGAAATGAAATAATGACTTCTAAATGTTAATATGTTTTACATACGATATATACACAACTGTCAAATTGCATTTTGAACAAAAAACTAATGTTGACCCAAGTAGTATTTTAAAGCGTAGACCAAACAGAATTTTTGAACCATTTGAGCCTACCCCTTTTGTACGGAAAATTAAGGCAAGTTGCACACCCTATTCCTGAGCCTGTACCATGATCCTTGACATACCACACTCTAGGTAACAATAGTTAAAGCCTATACCACGTGGCATAAGGAGGACCACCTTTTTTAAGAAAAGAAGTTTTTTTTAAGTGATATAATCTCACCACCTCTTAAATAAAGTGGTTCTCCTTTTGCCATGTGAAAGAGGCTCATTGACACAGGACAAGACCTAAATGGCAACCTAGATGGATCAATTTAGGATAGCAATATGAGATTTGCAGAAGCCTAACATATAAACATTACTAGTACCCTAACAATAGATAACCCTAGTGCTCAATGGCGAGGAGACGGGCCACTATTACTAACCGAGACTATGATATCGAGGAAAGCTAACCAATTAGCCTTGTGGTATTTGGCATTACCATCTAATCATTCGGATCTTTAGAATGGGATATTTTTTTCACAAGACGTGAGGAAGGTTAAGAATCTTAAGATATTTCAAAGACTCTTAGGGGGCGTTTGGTTCAAGTTTTTGAGGTTTTGGAATGGGTTTTGAATTCCTTACCCATGTTTGGTATGTTTATGATTGGGAATGAGGAGGGAATTGGAGGGGCTTATGTGGGAAAGCTATTCCCAAGCCCCCCCTTGGGAATAGATTTGTTTTTCTAGGAATGATGTTTGACTATTTTGTTTGGACGGTTATACCCTCTCTTTATTTTCAAATTTTCAACTTCTATCTCAAACATGTGAATCATCATGAAATTAATGAAAGGGTGTTAAAGAAAAACTAAATAAATTAAGATTTCTATCCCTATGTGAACCAAACATGGGAATGGAAAATTTTAAATTTTTGAACTACTTATTCCCAACCTAACCAAACATGGGTATGGTAATGTTGAATTCCTTTCCCATGGGAAAGGAATTGAAAATCTATTCCTAGGAATACAAAAAACTTGATCCAAACGAGCCCTTATGATGGATTCTAGCTAAGCTTTGACTAGTCGGCAGGTTGTTCCGACTTTGTGTGACCTTGTATTTTTTTTCTTTGTTTTTCCATGAGTTTATCTTCTTATACTTGGGTCTTTGTTTTGTTAATTATCATTAGTGAAATGTGGTGGGATTATTCCCACCGTTTATCCTAAAAAAGAAAAAGAGTTGTGAAGACGATCCACACAATGCGAACGAGCCAAACCATGTCCCAAGGAAGTCTATCCTGAAACGATAGAGCTTCGCTCCAAGATTTGAAGGTCAACCTGGTTTCAATGCTTCAGGACTTAACTGTGCCTTTGAGAAATATAATGAAGGAGATAGTCAGATTGTAGAAGACGACATGAAGGATGAGAACTAGCAAGGGAGGAGTTAGTCTCGAGTCTTGCAGTGCAGCAGAAAATAGAGGCTACTTTTAGGCTGCATTGGGTGCAAAACAGCATCAAAGAAGGGCCCGAATCCTCTAGTGGTGCTGGAGCAACAAGGGAAGGCGGCACCGATGATTCAGGAAGGCAGTAGGGGCTATTTATCTCCTGATTTGTTGACAGATTGGTACAGGACAGTTCTGGTCTGTAGTGAGTGCACATGACCTGGTCAGCCTTGGTGGATGAACAACAGAATGCGGATGCAAGTGGGGTGCGGGTGTGTCAGGCAGCATCTAAGAGCAAAAGCAGTAGTAGCAGATGAAGAAAGAGGGATCCGGGGATTAGGAGAGTAAGTAGATGATTTTTCATATGATGATAATAGACTAATGAATAACAAGACACCATTGTAAAAAGAAGGAACGATGTCATAAGTGATTTAATGAAGATCCATAATCCTTGACCGGCCAATGGAGATATCTAGCCTTTCTTTTGGATATGCAGTTCATGGTGAAGAAGAAAACTTCTGTTTACAAATAGGCAACCACACCACAAACATAAATAAAAATTCTCAACTATTTCAGTTAATTAAAAACGAATAGAAGTCCCTTTATATAGCCACAAACAAACTTGGCCGTGAAGAAATAAATCCAAATCAGAATCCTACTAAATAAGCCTAATAAAGTCAAAATAAACCAAACCAAAAGTATAACAAAACCCAATGTTTAAATTAGTCCCAACTGGACTAGGTGCCGAGAACTCGAATTGGACTCATGTGCCAATCTCTTCGGTTTCAAAAGTTCATCTCCTGGGGAATAAGGCGACGATACTAACTATTGAGTAAACAAACCATAGTGCTTAATGTTACACTGGTCGTTGCAATATCTGGATTTAGATATGCTTGCTAATGAACTAGATGGTACATGTTCTCATTCTCAGCAACAACATGAGCTCATCACCCAAATAATACACTGTTGTGACTTGCAACAATGTTGTCAGTCACTCATTGAGATGCACGCCACACGTGCGGGACACAGTGTGGTGCAACTGAGGCACCTCAATATGGCGCGGGGCCTTGTGCTTTTTCGAGTCGCCATGGTGCACTGAGGCGGACCCTCATGAAATCCGACAAGAAATCATATGTTTTATTTATTTTAGCCAGTGCTATAGATTTTGCTAGGCGGAATTGGTCCGGCGGAGGGCCGCCTAGCGCCTAGGCGGCCCGCACAGAACTTTTTCTTTTAGAAATTTGAATTCTATTTTTTTTTTGAGTTTTTTGAAATTTTTTGGATCTTTTTTTTTAGTTTTTTGATTTTTTTTTTTTTTTTTGGTTTTTTTTTTTGAAATAAGATTTTTTTTTTTTTTTTTTTTTGAAATTTGAAATTTCAAATTTGAAATTTTGAAAAAAAAAAAATCACGCCTAGCCGAACAGGCCGCCTAGGGCAGAACATGGCCGCCTAGGTGCCGAACAGGCCCGAAAAGGGCTGAACTGACGCCTATGTTAGCCGACTAGGGCGTTTTCGGTGCGTTGGGAGGCCAAACAGGCACCCAGGCGCCTTGGCGGCCGCCTAGGCCGATTTTTAGAACACTAGCAATCATAAAACTGTAACCTATTCACAACTATAATATGCCAACATATACTTTATCCTATTCTATTGACAAACAATCTCTAAAATTCTCTACTTTTTCATCTCTCTCCAACCACTTTCATTTCTCAACCTCTCCCATTTCTCGAACCCTTCTTCATCAACTTTAAGCAATTTGTTATCAGCTGATGGATTCAAATTATTTTTCCTAATTTACATTTCCCCCCGGGTTTCTTCTCCTCTTTATTTTTTACTTCTTCTCCAATTTAGTCTGTTGATTTTTCTGGATCGATGAACATCTATTGCCAAAGTCTAGTAACCTTCTAAGTTGAGTTCCTTTATTTTGAAATGTCTACTTGTAAATTACTTCAACTTTTTTTTTTTTGCTTCCTCTCCAACTTCTTTCCATATTAAACCGTTTTTCGATAATGCCGCCATCAACCCTCTTGGAGTATGTCATCTCCTGTTTCCGGAAAACGACAAGCCGAGTACGTAACAACATTCTAGACTACGCGACCTACAGATACACCTGTACTCTCATTCACGGTTGTCGCATGTAAGATTCTAGGATAGGGATATCAACTAAGCCAAGTAACATGTAACATAATATTGTCTCATCCACAAGTTTAACTAGGATAAGGATTTAAACATAAGTGAAAGGAGTACAAAAATCTTCTAATAGTTTACAACACATACATAATATTACATAACATAACTTTAGTTACAAAAGGAATATAGACACGACCATTTTACATCTAGATTCTACATAAGTAGTACATTCAAAAGATATACCACAACATAAGTATTCTACCATGATATTTAGCCTCATCTTCTTCGTATAATGATAAATCGGGTCCAACATTACAAGGTAACTAGACTTCAGGAGGACACATGTTTGTGAGTGTATAACAATAAGTGGTCAAAACAAAGAAAATGGTCACGAGGAAAGCGGACATATATAATATGAGTACGTGTAATGCGTGCAATAGTATTTTATGTATTTTACATAAAAATTATATATAAAGTGATGACATAACCATTATTTAACATTTCAGCATAAAAAGCCTATGGACAAGATAATTACTCATTGTAAAGTCTCTAGATACGATTATTACTTAGTGTAAAGTCTCTTAACATGATTATTATTTGGTGCAAATTCTCTTTGACATCATGATAGCTCAGCGTACTCGGTACTCCCATAGGGAGCCTCTATGACAACGTCGTAGCTCGGCATACCCCTAAAGGGGGCTGCTATGACAGCATAATAATTTGGCTTACCCCAGAAGAGTCTTTATGATAGCATAATAGCTTGGTGTAGCCCCAAATGGAGCCTCTATGACAACATGATAGCTCGGTGCAACCCATAAGGAGCCATTATGATAACATAATAGCTTGGAGTACCCTCGTAGGGAGCCTCCGGTCATATTACAAAAATAATATTACTAATGTTAACTTGTAGCTATTCTTGTATTGGTCAAAGTTAATTCTCAGGAATATAAATGATTCTGGACAAGATAATGGTAGTAGGTAATGTTAAGAATAGTTTTCAACAAATTTTGAATCATTCAAAATTATAATTTGGCACGACTCTCTAAATTGTCTCAAAATTGGATCACATAAATACATATTTCGTGCTCTGACTTTGGAATAACTTTACTTCTGGATATTATTTTGGAATTCTACCTCATGGACATCTTTCATAACTCAGTTAAGTTTACACAAGGAAAAATTTAGGTCAACCGGGGTTACGATTTGACCTACATGACCGTTATATCAAAATGTGTAAAGTTCTGGAACAAGACGTTAATTCAAAGCTAGATGTATATGTCAAACGGGGCCAGCTCATAGCTCCAATATACAAATACTGTGATATTATATAGATTCAGCTACGTCTTCGAATGATCTAAATGAATATAAAGCCATATTACTTAAAGTGTGTTGTTTACTACACAAAAACTGGCTCGAAAAATAATTGCATTGATAGGAATACGTTAAAAAAACTGCACACTTAAGGTTATTTCAACTTAGCATTCCGGACAATCCACTTATACAAAATATGTCATATCATTATATCATATACCATTGGAAATGTCTAAAAATGTTGTTTTTGAATATAAAATCAGTTTACTTGTTTGACATAATTAGGTTTACGAAAATTCACAAGTAACATATAATGTACTCAAGGAAGAAAAGAGATAAACCTACACTAGAAATTGCAAGTAATGCTTGCATAGACAAGAGAAAGAATATGATGAGTGATAAGTTGTACTTGCCTAGTATCGTGATGTGTGTCTATCAAACCAAGGCCTTGATTCGGTTCCTTGAACACGAATAGAAGATTAAGAAAGAAGCTAGCTACGTTCTCTCCTTCTCCTCCTCCTCTTCTCTTGCCGACCGCCAACCCCTTCTCTTTCTCTTTCTCTCGGGTGGGGAAGAAAATGAAGAAAAGAACAAAGGATGAATGGAATTGAAGAGAGGGGAGAAGAATGAAACGACTTTATATCATTGAGGAATAATAATGGCATGTGTCACCTAAGGGTTTAGGTGTCATAACAAGAATCAAAAGAAATTTTGTATGGTGATAAAGATGCCAACACGTATGGTGAGTTTTCATAGTTGGTATGGTCGATGAAGAGGATTAGAATGGTAATTGACTAAATTAGATTAGTATTAAATTAACCCTAATGATGGCAAATAAACAATAGCAAACATTAATAGTAGTTGCTAGAATGTGTTAGGTTAATCAGGTCAAAAAACAGACACGAAAAAGTTGTAACACGCTCAGTTATACAAATGATACGACTCGAAAAATACGTATTTAGAATTGCACTTGCATAGTATTTTTAAATTTTTGCATTTTTTCTATATTCTTTTCCGAATTGTGTTCTTTTAAATTATCTACACAATAGATTGTTGATTAAGATATTGGTATTTATTTTATTGTACTTTTTCTAGAGTTTTTAAAATAAATTAAAAATATGTGTTTCACTTTGGTGCAAGGTTATAAACGGCGGTAGGCGGGTGCGCGGCGGAGAGAGTCCGTCTACAGCCTAGGCGGTCGATATATTTTGAACATTTTTTTATTATTTTGCCACTGTTTTTTGCATAATATGCATATTTTAAGGGTGCTCCATGCATAACTAAGTTGTAGAATGAAGATTTATAAAGTTTTAGTTTTGTAAAAGTGAACCATAAGCCCATAATGCTTACAAAATTTTTTTGGCCAAAATATCTTGTTAGGTATTGCTCTGCCTAGGTGACCGCCTACGCTGCCTCACCTCCGCCTATGCCGCAAACCTCCGTTGGCCGCCTATTCCACCGTCTACCGAAAAGCGGTACAGAGAGAAACCGCCTACCGCCTAGGAGCCGTTTAGGCGGCCGCCATTTAGAACACTGCTTTAGTGAGGCGCGTGCCATGTCGTATGCCTTGTGCGGTGTGTGCTATATGTACCTTGTGCCTCGTTATCCGTCTTGCACCGTGACAAAACTAACATAAGACATCTCTAAGATAGGCTACAATGGAAGGTGTAGTACATGAAGAAGGGTACCTCTAAGATGGAATTAGTGGGAACTAACTTGGGATTCCTCTAAGGTGGTGTCAGTAGCTAAGGTAGAAGCAATAGTATTAGTACTTTAAGACTCATTGTAACATATCCCTATGAAAAAAGCTGTCGACGACGATGTTGAAAACCCTAAGATGATGAAGAGAGGTCGTAGCTGCCTATGGTAAGGTAGGGAGAACGTCTTTGATATTACTTAGCAATACCTTATCTCCAACAGAAAACTCCTACAACATGCTATGCTCATTTGCTGAAGGTATGTATTAATTCGCCCACAACCTCACTTCTATGAATCTCATAGTGTTAAATTGTGAGTAGGTTATAAAATGACTCAACATACTTATACAACTATGGTGTGTCGGTCCTAGTAGACTCACCAATGTCGTAAAGGGGTCCGGATCGAGATCCGGATTGTGAATAGTAAGATTCTTGATTAAATCTATACACATTTTAATTAATGTGTATGAAGAATTAAAATATAATAGATCATGCATGATTGATAAATAGATCCATAAAACAAGTATGTTTTAGCATATATCATTCACAAAACAAGTCAACCAACTAAAAAACTATAGTTAATAGGATCCTAAAATGTTGAATATCCAAAAGTCACAATATTTGCATTGTAGACGTTTTTGATCCTTGTCCACATGTCTAATGCTTCCTATGTCACATTTTTTTCTTCTGTCTTTCAAAACCAAAAAGAAAATGATTAGGAAAGAGAGCACAATTTAAAAGTCACCACAAACAAAATTTCATAAATCACAACCACGTGTTTCTATCTTTCTTAAGCCGTAGAAGTCCACCGCAACAAAAGAAAACATATTCGGACAAAAACGAAGAGGTAGAATTGTCCCCCCCCCCCCCCTCTTCAAAACCATAGTTTTGTGAAAAGAGAAAAGCATAATAGAGAGATTTGATTTAATAGAATATGAAGAGTCGCATAGAAAAGTATATAACAACTTCAAATTGTAAAAAAAAAAACCCCTCAATTTTAAAAGAAAAGTTAAAAAAATGGTCCCAAACACAAATTGGATCCACTCGGGTCGGAATCGTCGGATCCGGTCGGATCTTTAACCTGGATCGTATGATCCATGTGACTCGGGTACGATTCTTGTCCAGTATAATCCATATATGAAATTCGGATAATGAAGAGTCAAAGTGGATTGGATCGTAAGATCCTGACAATAAGGGATCCATGTATGGGATCTTGATCACAAATAGTCAAAATCAAATCGGTTCTTAAAATCCATGATCCGGATCGTAAGGTCCTTTGAACAAGGAGACTCACACTTACTTATATGGGTGGCGACTATATAGACAAAAATAATACAAATGAGCAAGGATGTGTAAATGTCAGCAGGTCATCACTAAATCATCCACTTCTGGCTCATCACCAGCATCCTCGACATTAGATGTCTTTCCTTTCAAGAGGGACAATGTTACGTAATATGAACAACCCCCTTACAATTGGAACACCTGAGGCCCTTGCAATCACTACAAGGATCATCTTGTCATTTCTAACGTTTATGGTACCAAATCGAGTGCATAGCTTGTATTCATAGTCCTAACTCGTCATGCCTAACAATCAGTTGAGCCTTTGCTTCATCATGTCTTGGTTAAACGTCTGTCCTATAGGCTGTATCACTACAACATATCACGCAAATATAGGCCAAATTCTGATACCAATTTGAATCAAGGGCACCCTAGATGGGTAAATTAAAGATAACAATCTTAGATTTGTGGAAGTCTAATTGCAATGCGACGATTAGTACTAATCTCAGGTGACCCTTGAATATCTCAAAATTAGCAATTGAATTCAAGTTTGAGGAACTAGGTGCGTTATAAGATGTTAGCAAATAACAATTTTTTTAGAGACTTAAGATTTTGATTTTGAATAGGGTTGATTGTTGTTGGGGTTCATATTGGTAATTGGTTAGGAATGGGGAGTTATCTTGCATCATTTTTTTTCTTTTAAGGCATCGGCTCGAACCCAGGACCCATCAGGGGCGGCCCGGAGGAAGGGTAGACAGGGCTTGGGCCCGGGGTCCCAAGGTCCAAGGGGCCCCAATTTTTTATATTTTTTGTATTGATTTTAACTATGATTTTTTCAACTAAGGCCCAGGGGACCTGCAACCTTCACCCTATTGCCTAGCCTAAGCATCTAAAGTCAAAAAAAGAAGAAAAAAAGAAAAGAAAAACAAATAGGACCGTGAACATAAAAATGAAAAAGGTAGGGAATTGGAAACGTCCGCAGCTGCGAATCCCTTTACACGAAATCGTATCTCCGAGAAAGGAAAATGTCACGATCAACATTGAATGGCTAAAAATGACGAGCAAATATGCACAAGCCACTAAGCCAGGTATGCAAGAATATACAGTTAAAGAAGAGTCAATAAAAATTGGAACAAAGAATGTAAGTGCTCTATTGACATATATTGCCATATATATAATGTCATTTGTCATTAATCAAATATTGCATATAGTGGTTACTAAAATTTTGTTGACTCTTTAATTTCTAATTTCTTGGTATATACATGGAATCTTAGTTATCACTGTAGATTTTGTATTTTACTAGGTTTCAAGAACCAATAGTTATCCGTGATGAAGAACTTCATATACCTCATTTGCTTAAACCTGCTAATAATAGCATCGTTATCTTCTATAATTTAAAGTCAAATTTATGAACTTCATTAATTTTTAGATCATTTTAGTTTATTTTTCCTGATTGAGATATTGTGCTAATATTATGATAGGTCTGGGTATTATTCATGGTGTGTATTGCATCGTGAATATCCTATGTTCGATTGCTTGAATGAGACATATGTTTTTAGTCGAGATCATAAACAAACACACAGATAACTTGTATTGTTTTGTGGGTTCAAATGGATGATGATTGTGCTACAAATTATACTTATTCTAAAATCTAAATCGATGATGCTACGAAGATGAGAGACTTGAAGATTTTATGTTCATAATAATGAAATACTGAATTTTCCAAAAAAAAATGATACTTTATTTTTAATGTTTTTTTAACAAGGGACATAATTTTAAATTTCGCCCCGGGCATTCAAATGCTCCGGGCCGGCCCTGGGACCCATTTAACCCCTCACCAGCCACTATCACTGGGCCACCCCCTGGTGACTGCGTCATTAAACCAGACATTGATAGCAAGATCAACCTCCCTAAGGTAGAGGGCCTCGTGGTTGGTTTTCAGAATGAGGGGTATGAAATGAGATTTATCCTTTGGGAAACTAGGGTTTGGGAATATGTACACGTAATGTGTGTCAAATGAGAAAAATACAAAAAAGCTTTTTTTTTATAGAGACATCATTGGGGAATGGAACATGTGGAGGTACATGTCAAGGTTTACAGAACTCGGTTGATACTGACCTAAAGGCGTAGTTTTGGATTTGAGACAGACCACCTTTATCAGGCTAATATTCAAAATTTTCAGTCACTTTCAGGTCTGCTGCTGGACAAATTTGACAGAGTTTAGCAGAAACTTGCAGACTGGCCAAACTAACCTGAAATTGGATAGAACTTCCCACAATTCATTAAATTAGCCAAAGTTAGTGTAATTATTGAAACAATGTTGAAACTAGAATGTTTTTGCAGTATTTAAGTTTTGTATTTCTAGTGTTACTATTCTCCAAACTTTTGTCCAAAAAACTCTTGAAGATTCAAAATCCACACTGATTCTTCACCCCCTTTAGGGATGATCATGCCATTTGGACTTTGTATGGGTTTAAAGTTTAAGATTTAGTTCAAACCCTTATCCTCGTCAAAGAGAGAGAATGAGGGATATTATATTCTAGCAAGCATCTGTCCAGTTTATAAAAAGTATACAAGAGGCTTATATCCTAAAAGTAGGGAAGGCCGGTAATCTTTTGCAGATTTGATCCACAAATGCTCATCTGTCGGGTCTATTAACTTTAAGGGGGTTATGTGTTTTTTTGGTAAAATCCAAAAGAGATTATATGATTTACGTACTTCTTAAGAGCTACACTTGCAGATGCATAATGATGAATACTGTTAATTAAATGTTTTAGAAGAAAATCGATTGGTCCATCCCTTGTATCTACCACTATCAATTTTCTTATGCTCTCAGGTTTTTCTATTGAATGAAGATGGAGCAGTATTGAGCAGCAAGTACCTCAAGTCAGTTGAATGTGTCAAAACTGGTCATAATTATGAATTTTCCAATTATTTGGTTGAGATTGGTGAGCCAAGGACACTTCCAGGAGGTACAATGATTTGACAATACAAGTGTAAATCTTTTCTTTATTTTTTCCTCTGTTAAAATATTTTGATATCTACCCGCAATGGAAGGCAGATGGTCAATATATGAAAATTTCCGACCTGAGCTAAAGAGCATACATAAAACTAGGGGGGAAAAATCCTTGTTGGGATTTTATTTTCGTGTAATAGACTTGATCAACAATTATTTTAATGTGCATATGATATCTGTAAGGGCCCTTTAGAACAAGTTGACGGCTGTGAAGGTGCAAGGATTGGCAATTTCATGAGTATGCAGAAAGATTGTAGCAAAACTCAATGCCCTGTGGTTTGTTAGTTCTTTCATGTTATAATATAGACCATTTTTTTACATTTTGTTGTATTTTGAACCTGTGGCTAGGTGCTATTTCTTCCCTGGTAGTCTCTTTGTGCAACACAACATTTATTTTGCTGATGTGTGTGAAGAGGATCATTATAATTAGGTTACATGTTAAATCTCAGATCATGGCAGACTCATAGTCTAAAAAATAATGCAATCTATTATACAAGTACTTTTCTTGTCTATTCTTAAAAAAACATAACTAATTTGACACCTATGTGAAGCAGATATCAAAAAGGAACACTCAGAACAAGTTGCAGACTGTAGCAGGTCCAGAGATCTTCATGACAAGCAAATACATGATGGTTTGTGCTATCTTTATTGTCATTTCTGCTATGTTGTATGGAGTAACAAAAATGTCAAAATGAATACTATCTACCAAGAATCTGCAAAAAATGTTCTAATGGACTCTTTCACTTTCTTGATTGGACTCCGAATGATCTCTTTCCAATAGCAGTTGATACTGTAATGTAATGGAGTGATATAGTAACAATGCACATCCTATTGTTCAAAATTGTGTGCATGCAGGGAAGGTGATCGACCAACCGGTTCGCCCCTAGTTAATATATTCAAGTATTTACAGTTACATGTGAAAATAACTTCACAGTTCTCCAATTTTACCCTGAGGTTTCAATTATAGTTCCCTGAAAACATCAATTAATAACAGCTTCAATGGAAAAGTTCCTCATTTGTGGTAGAGATTTTCATTAGCAGATCAAAAGTCATAGTGGAGACATAACCCCTTCAGCACAATATATGAGTGGGAGTACAGACCTAATTCTTGTGACATTAGAATCAACACTCACAATATGTTCTTATATGATCATTTTATGTCGCAAGACCCTGCAGAATCCAAAGATGGAAAAAGGATTGACCATCCAGCAGTCTGTTAGGTGCAGAAACTGACTTGTTCAGGAATGTAATTTATTTATTTCATGGCTCAGTTAGTCCCTGTACATATCCTTCTGTTCATTTCCTAACTTCAGGTTTTAATGGACATCAGATAATCTATGTAGTGTTCTAGTAGATCTAATTTTAAATGGCTAAGTCGGAATACTTTCAACTAGTGAATGAATAATCTGTCCTTTTTGGTGCTTTAAAATGTAACTATTTCATTCTTGAATGAAATAATCCATTTGTCTGTATACACTTTCTAGCATGCATTATAAGGTGCTCGTATGGAAATGATGGAGTTGGGAGTCTTATAGCCATTTTTTTAACACACAGGAGCTGGACTAGGAGCCTGTTTCCTATATAGATATAAGTTCTACAGAGTTCAAACAATTACAAAAACAAAGTTCATGCCTTGTCAAAAGTTAAGACGAACTAAGCTAAACTACTGATGGTCTCCTGGAGAAGGCTCTCAAGCAATTCTAGTATCAGTCTGATCTGCTTCTGCATCTTGGAATCATCATCTTCTGCCCAGCAATTAATCAAGTTTCCAATTCCCTTGGAGCAACCAATGAGCCATTTCAATCTGAAGATGATACAAAATATAGGAACACCAAGATAAGTAGTTCACTTAATACAAAAAATAAGCAATAAAAACTGGTGTTTATCAGTATCAACAGACAAAATCACAACAAGAGAAAGAAATCAATGATAAATAGTTTCATGTTTGAAGATATGGATCATACTTAAAAGTAAATTTTGAACATGTACATTACATCTGAGCATGGGTATCAGTCATTTAAGTTCAGTTAAAGAATAATACTTATTTTTGACCTGGGCTTCATAATACTGACCGAAGACAAGCTAGTAGAGGGGGATGGTAAATAACTTGAAGTATTTTTCACTTTGTCATAAAAAAAATCTACTATTCCATTCTTACTTACATTGAAGAGTCTTATAGCCAGATAGTATATGCAGTTGAATATTGATACTCAAATCAGCTTTGTCTTGAACGCATGTTATTATCGTACTTACATTAGAGCTTCCTCCTTTTCGTGTAGAATGGAGTGCTTTGTACACCACACAAATATCACAGAAAGTGAAGAAATATCATGATGGCATCTTACGACTTGCCAATTGTGGTTTACATACAAATCAGGTTAGTTGATGCCTTTTTATTATTCTTATTAGAAGTGATCTCTACCAACGTTTTAAACCGACATCAATACCCTCGGTTTGTTTTGGAGGGTCCGAATCCACCAAACCAACCAAAACTGATGATTAACCCACCCCCACCCCACCCGTTAGGTGCAGAAACTGACTTGTTCATGGTTTAGTTAGTCCCTGTACAAATCTAATAGAACACTACATAGAATACCATTAAACCTGAAAGTTTACTGAACCAAGTCTTTTGAACCTTGCTCTCTATATGTGTCGTTTTTTATACGTGTAAATATTTGATCCTCGTGTCTAGCAATTCCTTGAGGTAGGCACCTTTGTTAGCATACATGGGCATAGGTTAAATACAACCTTTGAGCCAGACGGTAAATAGCGATCCTTCTCAAACCATTAAGGCGATTTGATATTTCATTTTTTTTTACAATTTTAAAGTAAGGAGAAGTGTTATCTATGATGCAAATACACGATTAGCTACTAGAAAATTTAGTTCATTTGATTAAATGCATTCTAGAAATTTTAGTTCACTTCAATTTTTGTGTACAACTATCATTTCCTCGGAAACCTTATAGAGGACAAAATTATGAACTGTTGTTTGTTCTCCAAACATCTTTTGCAGTCCATTTTTCGGCAAACTAATTTTTTTGTTGCCAATCACGTTGGGAAGGTCTTTGTATGGTCTTTTATCCCATAGAGTGCTTGTTGCAGTGGATTTTTTGACCATTCACCTTCTCAGACTCTTATTGTAGTCCTTTTGGAATTCTGAAGGGTACTGGAGTCTGGAAGCGGCCCTTTGTTATTTGTTCCTAAATTACATGACCAATATTGTAGGGCTTTTTTGCCCTAGTATTTTCTATGTTCATGTTAAGCCTTTCCTTAAGTTGAATCATGTGGAAGGATAACACACACGGAAAAGAAGAAATAACTAGGGTTGAGTAGATCTAGCTATGTTGTAAAAATCCTACGTTGCACGGACATGGTGAAACTATACAGAATTATACAGAACATTGGAATATGGCTTTCCTTGCTCTCTAGCTAAAATTTGACGCACTTATATCTGAGAAAATCAGTCGAAAGTAAAAAAGATTTTTGAGATTGTGGATCACCTAAATCATCATAACGGATAGAAATCTCTTTAGGTGACCTATTGACATTACAAGTGTTAATCATTGCTGTCAGCTGAACATATGTTAATAGTGATGTATGAACTTATGTGAAACATGCCTGTTTGTTCAAGAAATTTGGCATTGTTTCTTTGCCTTTCAACTTTGCCAATTTACATTCTCTCAGGTTACTTTATTGAATGAAGATGGGGTAGTACTTAGCAGCAAGTATCTCAAGTTAGTTGAATGTGTGGATAGTGGACGTACATGTGAATTCCCTAACTATCTGGTTCAAATTTGTGAAAGAAGGAATCCTACTAGAGGTAACTTTCTTCCTTGAAACTTTTACATTAGTTGTGGCTAGAATATTTGAGGAATTTCATTAACTGTATTATTTGAGAAAATTTTACTGGCTATCTCCATATTTCACAAGTTCTTTTATATACTTGAAAGGTACCTGTTACGTTATCGCTCTTCCTTATTTGCTTATATAGTTTGTGGCGGAAGTCCATCACTTTATAGTTTATACTTGAATGATATATGATCGGTGTTGCCTGTTGATCCAGATTGCATGACTAATATTTTTTGTGGTCAGATGATACTACTAAACCCCTCCTAGAACAAGTTGCGGGGTCTAGAAGTATAAGCAGTGGCAAGCTAACTAGCAGGAGGAAAAACTGTGTTGATAAGACATTGCCCAAAGGTATGCTCACTCTTTACTTTAACGATATTTTCAAAACTTGTGATTTCTCAGGATGTGGTTTGCATGCATAATTTGGTCAATATTTCACCTATACATGGCCTTGTGCAATTTCATCTCCAGCAACTCCATTATGTGGTTAAATGCTATAATTGTATCAAGTATAATCCTGATCAATTTAACTGTTCAACAGATATCCATGTGAGTTACTCAGAACTGGTTGGAAGCAGAAGCATATCTGATGGCCAGTTCACCACTCTTAAGAGGCCAATACGTGATGGTTTGTCTGTCCTTACTGGATGTTATCCTTATTGGCAATGCCACCGTTCAAAATTTTGTTTATTTTAGTTCAAAATTTTGTTTATTTTAATGCACGTGATTGTGTTTGGACTTGTTTACCTTCTTTTTCAATGCGTAGGAGTTCACCAGCTCTGAGTTTGTGTACTGCAACACTGTTAGATGCTCTAGTTTTCTTATTGATCTGGTTTGCCAAATATGATCATTGATTTCCTAGTTTCTTTTCTGGGCTTAAAGGGTTCAGAATGAACAGTTTGGTTGTGTTATGTTTACATCGTTATCTGCACCATTACCTACAGGCTACGGCCCTTTCCACTGCTGGGAACACTTTGGATCTAGTTTTTTGAAAGATCGGATGTGCCAAATCTCACGTTCTTCCTGTTCCTTTTTCAGCATCCCAGATTTTGTCCACCCTTAGAAGGCCATCATCTCAGGGCCTTGCTTGTGACAGGCCATCGCGGGATGCCCTCATATCCAACTCTTCATATTTGATCCCATTGAATGTAGAGAATAACAGCAACGTGGCAGAGCCCAACGTGCCAGTGACAACAAATTCAGGGCCAATTATGGATGACAATCCTAAACGTGACTCGCCAGTGACAACAAATTCAGGGCAAGTTATCGATGACAACCCTAAAGGTGACTTGCCAGGACTTGATTTCGGAGGTGCTTATCTGATTACTACCTCTAAAGCTTCCTGCTTGAAATCCAAAGATGCATGTGAGACTTCTACTTGCGCCAATGCAATTGTGGCAGGCAATGGTCACCAATGTACATCACCATCGAGTAAACATTCCATTTCGTCTACACAGCTTCCTTGGTAAGTTCCAATTTAAGTTTAACATGGACTAGACTCCGATTCTTTCAGCAGGCATAGTGCTGATGCATAGGTACTTCATAGGAAAACTTCCATAAAGAGATGTTCACATACACAAACCCACGATCGTAAGGTGCACCTATATACTGATACCAGAAGCACAAACTTCTACCTCTGTATGATGATCATTGATGGAAGATTGATAACACGTTCTTCATTTTACATTTGCCATTGTTGTTACATAGAAGTTTATTTGTGTTGGCTAGGCTGTTCTGCATGGTGGTTAGGCAAGGTTTTGTCTTGCGTACAGGTAAAGGATGAATTAAATTAGGGTAATGAGGCTTTGGTCAGGTGAGAATTGTGTGATGGTTTTCATGCTTCTTTTGCTCAGCAATAGGTCTTTCATGCTATTTGTTGGTTTAAGCTGGGTAAGTGCATTTAACACAAACACATTGGCATAGGGAACCAAGGCTGACACTGCCTTTAAAAGGCGTAAGGCGCAGGCACTAGGGTCCTCTGGAGCCTACTTGCAAGGCGAGGTGTGGGCTTTAACAAAGTGAGACACATTTTAGAATTTCTTTTAACAATAAAGTTTCAAATAAACAAACTCACTATATCTAATCAATTCTTAATAACACTGTTAAAATGGTAAAAACGGGAGTCCATAAGATCTAAAGGGAAAAAAAGAGAGGTTAATGTGCCTCATGCCTTTCGTATGCCTCAAAAAAATGTGTGAGGTGTGCCTAGGTGAATGAACCTCACCGCCTCAGGCACGCACGCATCTTGCGGCTTTTCAAAACAGTAGATTGACAGGGTTGGTTCAAGGATTTATGATTGTCCAGAATACAGGAGTTCTAAAGGACATGTCAATAATTTGCTTGCATTAACAGCCTACTGCTGGAGTGATCTCTACACTTGTGCTGAGACAATGCTCCTCCACTAATGTAGTGAACATGTGCAAAGACCTGCAGGCATGTACAAGTATTTTGACGCAAATGCACTTTGTGAGGAGGTATTGTTGAAGGATCCATGTCCACTCAATTACAAATTTACAAGGTTGTAAAAGTCGCTAGGTGGGAGTCGGTGGGCACCGGGCACCTAGACCCGCTTAGGTGCCGCCTAATTCTAGGTGGTCCACAAAAAAGTGGTCCAAAGGAAAAAAGAAAATATGTTGAAATTGTCCATAAACCCTAAATAACTTGGTTGTCGGGCGTCGAACGGACACTGGCGCCGACTAAACCCGATTTTTAGAACAATCTTCAATTATATGACCTAACATATTATTTAATCAAGAAGATACATTCATTATGTCAATCTCAACTTTGTACCATCCAACGACGACAACAACAAAGCCTTTAACCCAAATTTTTGGGTCGACTATTGGACCCTTTACTAACATTCGGCTATATTGAGGGCCATGTCCTTTGTAACACTAACAAAACCAATATCGTACTTAAAACTTCAATCTATGTTTGTTTGGGTCTAGATCCAGTCTTAGCATTTTCTTTACCAACCATCTTATTGCTCCTCTTTACCATAGCATTTATTGGTTTGCATTGCATATGTCCAGACCATTTGAGATTATTTTCTCTCATCTTGTCCTCAATTGATGTCACCTCTAACTTCACACGTATACACTAATTTCTTTATCATGTCTTTTAATGTATTGCTACTCAACCATCTTAGCATTCTTCAATTGGTGAACTTGTTTCTTTAATTGCCGAACACTTTGATCCATAAAGCCTGGTTGATCTTACAACATTCTTATAGTATTTTTTTAACTTCAAAGGTATTTTATGATCACAAAGTATTATAGAAACACTCTATTTCAACCATTATATTTTAATTCTATGTATGAAATCATTCTCAATCTCTCTATCATGATGAATAACTGATCTAAAATATCGAAAACTATCACTTATACGTATCTCTTGTTCATTTATTTGTATTTATACTCATTTCTCTTCAACTTCTAGTTGAAGTTACATTTTTGTACTCTGGTTTCTTCCTACTAATTTTGAAACCCTTAAATTTGAAGTTTTTGTATGCACTTCTATATTAGCATCTAACCGTTCTTTACTCTCATGGACCAACACAATCTCGTCAGCAAATATCATATACCATGGAATTTCCTCCTGAATATGCCTAGTAATTTCATCTATAACTTGTGCAAAATGTAAGGGTTTAATGTTGACCCTTGATGTAAGCCAACAATAATAAAAAATAATTTCCATTGTTTCCAATGGTTCGCACGACCGTCTGAACCCTATTATATAAATCCTTAATAGTCAATATAGCAACTAGGAACTTGGTTCTTCTCGAAAGTCCACCATCTTAACTCTATTATAAGTTTCCTTTAAGTCAATAGAAATCATTTGTAAATCCTTTTTTTTCCTCTACATAGTTTCAATAATTCTAATGAGTAAATGGCTTCCATAAAAGATCTTTCTGACATATGACCAAATTCATTATTTGAAATTCTACTTTCTTTTTTATCTTTGTTCAATTACTCTCTTCCATAGTTTCATGATACGGCTTATAAGATTAATTCTTCGATAGTTATTGCAATTTTTCTCTCCCTTATTTTTATATGTGTGTACTATAATACTAGTTCTTTATTCATCAAACATCATTTTAGTCCTCAGGATTCTGTTAAATAAATTAGTAGGCCATATCCATCCTTTCTTTCCTAACCAATTCCAAACCTCAATAGCAATATTATCAGGTCCTATCGTTTTTCCTTTTTTAATTCTGTAAATCATCCTTAACTTCAGAGATTTTTTATTCTAGCATGGGAACCGGGCTTGCTGCATTACATCTAAATAACTCCTTTCTAGCATGTTAAGCTTGAGAATCGGAGAAGAATTTGGGCTAATTGCTTGGCCTGAGTTTCAATCCAACTTTGAGGAGTGGCTCTTTGATGGTCCTTACTCTTTGGAATATATATTGCATAAAAACTATGTTTCTTTGATACAAACACATCACAAACTTCAAAAAGTAGGATATGACACTATGGTTGGAACACGATAGAAGTTTTCTCCCATATTTCATTAATGTAATTAACAAAATGGGTAACTCCCAAATAAAACAAAACAAAAAACAACACAAAAACTTTAACAAATCAAGTGGCACAAGCCACAGAACATGCCTTGCTAGTTTGATACCACCGGCCACATCTTGAGTTTTTTCTTGTTCCGACGGCGACGCATCTCACTGCTCTCACAGCAACTATTGTCCCCTGATGCATCTCGCAGTTCCTTTCATTGTCCTGGCGAATATTGCAGAACGCATGCCATCCCTTTGCATCTCATTCTCAAGGCACATCTTACCTTCCTTGCCATATCTTGGGAACTTGCGCATCTAGTGGCAGCCATTGCTGTCCCAACTCATCCTATGACACTCGTTGCCTCGAGATTTGTTAGGGCAACAACGAGTGCCGCACAATGTGTGGGCAGGATGACACTTTGCCATCCTGGCACATCTGATCAATCGTTTCAAATTCTCCAGAATGCTACAACAATCGAAGCAAATGTATGTGTACACATCTCGTGTCTTTGTAACACCGACCATATCTCTGCCATCACGGGTGCTCGCTGCAACTCCACCCCATTGTCAGAGCTAGTTATGTTCCTTCAGGATGACTGGCTCTGTTATCTTTTTGGAGAAGGTTATCTTGAACGATGATAAACGAATACTGAGTTTCTGGATCTTGATTAATAAATGAGAGATTTAAATATGCAGTTGTATATAACTGAAAACGGAAGTATATGACAGGAGAGGGCAAAAAGTGATTTTATTAAGGGATGAAGAAGGTAAATTTGTTTATTAGAAAAATAATGAACTATGATAAAAAAAGCTTCATAATTAACATCTTTCAACCATTATTACTTTCATCTTCCCACTAGCAGTATTAGGACTTTGTTCTTCTCTACATCATTAATATGCCTCAGGTACAGTAAGTAGTGTTCTAAAATCTCGGATAGGTAGGGAACTATATCCGAACATCCTTGAAGTATCACAGCATCTTTATATTTACCGCATATCATATATCCATTGGCACCTCCATTGAAGTATCCCTACAACATAGAATGACAGTTACGTGCCATTTTTGGATGATATTTTGCAACACATGATGATATTTTTGGTAGATTTGCAAACTTATAAATCTACCATGGGGCTTGGCCAACAAATTTTGGCTAAAAGTCAACCCTAGGTTTACCTTCGAAGTTGTTATCAATCAATGTATGTGGCCTAATTCTCTGTTTGAACTGAGGTTTGCTGCAAAAGTTATTATGAGGTTCTATGTCAGGATCCTTCCTCAACTTTATTTTAAAATCAAGATAGATCACTTAGTGTGTGTTTCATAATAGAATTCAAAATCATTATCTTGTCAACAAAATTGGTAGGATGCATATGCAAAGTATTGAAATCCCTTGAATCATGGAATTGTATATTTTACTTTAACATTTTCAAGATTAATGGTCTAGTTACTACAATTGCAAGGATAATTCATTTGGTATGTAACAACTGAATCGTAATATTGTGTTTTCTTATAAAAAGTTGAATCACAAAATAAAACATATATCATGGTACTCAACCAAAATGGTCCAATTTCCCCCTTAAATTGCTTTCTAGTTTCTTGAATTGTGTAGATACGTAAAAAGATGAAGTTTGCATCCATGAGTTCTCATTGTCTTAGATCTGACGTATAGAAGAAAAATATGGCAATGACATGAGGAACTAGTTTACAATATTAGGGATCAACTTGCATATGGAAATGGGAACTGAACTTCGGTTGGTTGAGGGGCAATTGAAGCATGGTGTGCTGCTAGCAAGATAATAGATGTGACAATCTGTATCTTCACAATAGAAGAAGACGGTACCGTCTAGTGAAGTTGTGTTATACTACAACTATGATGGTAGTATGGTACTATCCTCCAAGGTTATTGGGAGAGTGCATTATATCATTCCTTGTATCTGAATCTGCTGTTCTCTCTTTCTGCCTATTCCTGCTGTAGACAAAACAGTAAAAATTAAACTACAATTATAAATATGAAGGATCAAAAGCAGAAAGTCACTAAAACTTTCCACACTGTGAAAGGCATTTCGAGGAATTCAACCAGTAGTCTTTTTCAGGTTTTAATGGAGACTTGGAGTATAAATTGCAACTGACAAAGAAAGAGAGAAGTAATGAAAAATGAAGCACAGACATCATTTATGGGGGGTGCATATCAATATTGGATACGTGTCAGACACTCCAATACTTTGTTTATATGTAGCGTACACCTTTTTATGTATCCTACTTTTATTGCACGAATTGTAGTATCAGAAAACTTACCCAAGATGTACCTATTGGCTATCAGAGGCTTTTCAAGAAAATCCCCTTTTGTACACCAGCCCAAGAATATACTTTGGTACTTTCTACTAAATTACAACTTTTTTGCTTCAGTACTATGATATAATGTGGCTATGCAGTACAATAGGTATTGTCTTGGCTTTTGCCTCATGAACTACCCTCATATTCTCAGGCAATAGCTTATTGTGTTGTTGTCTTATTTTATCACCCTTGATATGTTTTTAATGAAGATGATATTTTTAACAAAATTGTTCACAAGAACTAATAAAAAGATATTTTGTGATGGATCTTCAAGGGGACCACATGACAAAATGATTGAAATTACAGCTCAAGGAAAGTCTTTCCATTATTCACCAGATGGAGAGCAACATCGTGCTGATTCCAGCAGTCCAATGAAGGGGGATTTCAGCCCAGATGGAAACCAAAGTCTTTCTGGTGACCTATTTGTTTATTATATTCTCGTTTTAGTTGGCTAATTTGTTTTGCATACTCCAGTTACATATAAACGTTTAGTTCCCTCTTATGTCGAGCAGATCAGATAAAGACCTTACAAGAGGAATGGACCACTTTGGCACATCGAGTGTCAACAATTGGGAACTCGAGAAGTTCAATCAGGTTTAAGAACTTAAAAAACCTGCCCCTACTTTTATGGTAGCAACAATCTACTCACTTGGTTACTCCAACCCACTTCTTTCTTCTGTTCCTAGCTTTTTTGATATTGTTGGGCATCACTGCATGAATGCCTCCTTATGGCAAACCTTATCATCTACCACTATAGCGGAATTTTTTGTTGCTGCTCCTTGGATGCACCAGCCTTCTGCTTATCTTTTCGGAAAGCAGTAAGAAAAGCTGTTTGATAACAGCTGCTTCTGATTATTTTATTTATAAGCTATTTCAACTTTTTGGGCAGCTGCTGAGAGCGGGGGAAGCTGCTTTCAAAAGCTGCTTCAGCTCTGAAAAGTAGCAGCAATTCCAAACCAGGCCTAAATGTGGCCAACATTAGGATTAAGAATAGAGGCCTCATACCGTTATCTTGCCATATAGGGTCTAGGCAAGCTGCACTCTTGTCTATATGCTTCAGCATATTCCCATTTCCCAGCCAGTCATGAAATGGTCTCCTCTTCCGAGAGAGGTGCTTCATGCTGATTCCATTTTTTTTACAGAAAAAGTTTTGGATGTTGAAAATGATATGATGGATAATGATGCTACACAATGTTAACTTCTACATGGTAGTTTATCTGAATTTTTAGTTTGTAACTCATTCCTATATGATGCTTTATGCAGATTTCTGCAGGATAACAACACGCAAGCAGATGAAATCTTGTTATCTGCAACGCCACCTTGTCTGTTAAAAGACTCCCCTTCTTGTTTGGCTACAGAATCTAAATCTGGATACAGTCATTCAGAGCTGGTGCTGTCAAAAGACTGCTTGAACGTTGACAACTTCCCTACTTTTGATCTGGGCTTTGAGTGACTTCTACTTGATCATCCTTGAAGCACAGAGGACCTATTCTCAATGTAATCACTTACGGCCACATGAATCTATAGACAAATTAGTGTAGAATGAATGGTACTTGAGCCACATTATTGAAAATGGTGGCAATGAGAAGAATGCTAACCCAGTAACCAAAGTAGCTTGTTACTTATCATGAAATACCATTTTACAGCGATTTACTGTTTTTTTAGAATTGTTATCAGTCGAGATCTAATAGCCTGTGCAAGTGAATCAGTTTCTTATTCATGATTTCCAAGGGAAAAATTCTTTTTTGTATGCTGATAGTTGAGAAAGTAGAAGAAAACTGTAGGATATACACTCGATCAGGTCTTGAAAGGAAAAACTACTTGTGAACCAGAATGAATTACTGCTAGCTATAATGAGTTATATTTACGTACCTAGGCCTCGTTTGGTTCGCGGAATGGAAGGGAAAGGAAATCAATTTTTTGATTTTCTTTCATTTGAGAAACTTTAGTTCCTATTGATTTTCTTTTCCGATATTTGGCAATGCTAAGGAATTTGGAAAGGAAAGTGAATACTTCAATGTGGGAAAGTGATTTCTTGTTTGGATAGATGGAATTACTTTCTCCCCTAATTTTTCTTCCATTGGAAATCACTTTCCTTTTCTCCTCAATTCATTTGGCACCCAAACATAAGAAAGTAATTACTTTCATTTTTCAACCCGAAGATTCTGCGAACCAAACGTGGCCGAAGTACAAAGATGAAGGATTAGGTGACAGGCTGATAGAATTTGCCACATGTCTATTGTAATTTCCAAGGTCCGTGATTTGGTGCAACCATTATAATTTTATTTTATTTTATATTATTTTTTTACACTTCATTGTTCGTACTCGACTATGTTGAGTCTCTGAATCTCTCTGGTAGCCACATGGAAAGTGACCAAGTTGTCTGTGTGTCGAGAGGCAGAAACTGGTGTTTTGGAAAGAGCAGTACTATAATTACAATCAAATGGGTTATACTCATTTATAACTGTGTATGTGACGGTTGCTAATTTGATCTCTTTTTTCATGTGAAGTAGGGAAAATGATGAGTCAATTGTCAACCATCACGTATACTCTTATAAATGGTACATATTTGATTGTAAATTTAGCATTTTTGTTTCGGAAAATGCCTCTAATAAAATTTTGCGAAGTACCCATGACGAGGCTTATTGTGATTTATACATGGTGACAAAATATCTGTTACCATTTGACAATAGCAGAAATATTGCCAAATAATAAACAAAATAGATACCGGCAACTTCTTGACTTTTCTTTTTACACATATTAGTATATATGCATGAGCGTTGTACGTATTTATTATTAGAAAGATTAAAAGGCACTTGTAATCAAAATTTGTTTATTTTTTAATGAATGAATAATGGTAAACAAAGTTCATTTCAATACCTCAATTTTGGATATTCAATGCAAGAGATTGTAATTAGGAATATGAAATGACAACTCTTGTATTTACCTAGAAACCCCTATTAATTTTAATTAATTTTTTTTTATTAGTAGATAGAATAAAGGTGTTTTTGGAAAAAAAAAATTACGGTGAAGCCTACTTTTGTTATTATATAGTAGGATAGATTAACTACTTGAGTCAATGTACTACATTAACGAACTTCCCTAGCTGAGAGTTGCGAAGGGTCCACCACGTAAAACCCAACAACAAAATCATCTATTGTAATTTTACTGTGATAGAAATTTAGTCTTATTAGTTATTAGTAGGTGAGATGTTTTTCTTTTTTCAAGGGCCACATCTGTTGCTGCCACATAAAATATTGAAGGTACATAAAATATTTTTGTTTCCTATAATGCACGTGCATTGAATAAAGTGCGGTTAAGGACTGCATCTCTAATGCATGGATGCCAATCAATTTAGGTTAGAGCATCTCCAACCCTATTGTCTTGTTAAGTGTTGTGAGTCTTAGGTGGCTCCTATGTGGCATGAGCCACAAGACAATGTCTTGTTTATGTGGCAAAATTATATCTCAAAAGACAATGAGATAGAAAAACTCTCCCCAATGCAAAAGTATTGAGGAGACAATAAAAAGTATTTTTTCCAACTTCCAAGGCAACTCCTCCACTTCTTGAACTTTTTTATAAATATTTTTATTCACAAATGATGATGTGGACATAAAGACATTGTGAAGTGCATTGTCTAGATCTAGACAACCAACTTCACATTGTCTTTGCCATGTCATTGCCATGTCAACTCCACACTTTATTTCACATTTGCATTGGAGAAGTACTTTTGGAAAAAATGGTTGTCATTCCTATGTGGCAACCATTTTTTTCAAACTCACAATAGGGTTGGAGATGCTCTTAGCACTTTAATTCATGACAAGCCAACTCCCAATGCATCCATTTCAAATACAGTCGATAAGCACTTACTTTGGTGGCTGAGATGATGGTGTCTCAATTAAGTCATATTGTAACATAGCAATTGAAAGTTGGATGAAGCCCATTGGTTTTGTGTCATTATCACAAACATATAGTGGCCCACTAAACAGGGTGACTCTTCTTTTTGTTACAAAAAATTGACAAGAAGAAACCATAAGGTCATAATAATAGCTTATGCGAAGGCCGAAATTTAATATTTCCAAGCATGCATATATATATATATATATATATATATATATATATATATATATATATATGTTGGTGCTTTATTTACATGGAGAGAGCTTGCTCTCAACATGCCTTGTAAAATTTTAGTCCCACATTGGAAAAGCACCATGAGTTATCTCAACATATATACTTGGGTGTGTTGTTGAGAGATGCACATGGGGTGGTGACCCTAAGGAGGGAACCATGTGGGTAATTTTACTAGGAGGTAAGAATAAGGCTCCAAAGATTAAGCATTAATGCTTTTGTCATTCTCTTGGATTAATTCCACTTGGAGCTAAGCCCCAAAGGGGTTTAGCGACTCGGACTCGGACTAGGGCTCGGGCTCATGGGCTCATGAGGCGTAATGTGGCGTTTTGTTGGCGCACTTCGCATGGAGGGCTACGCTGACTGTGCAGATTTTAAATCGGTTATGGAAAGGGTGAATCAATGCGATTAATTCAGATCCTATCTTTGTGGGATTTGAATTAATTTCGTTACTATATTTGTGTGATTTGAATTAATTCAGTTCCTATCTTTGTGGGATTAGAATTAATTCGTTGCTATCTTTTTGTGATTTGATTCAATCTTTCCATAACTGAAGAGGCGGCTAGGGTTTCCACCCTCTCTCTATATATACTCTCTTCTGGCCTCCTTTGTGGGTACTACGAAAAATACAAGTCAGAAAAGAGAGAAAGAGAGGGAGTTGCTGCCGCCATTGCAAGTCCATCCGAGGAGTCAGAACAGAGGTGACATCGAGCGTTCCACAAGTTCTTCAAACTTGCTGGTTCCTGGAAGCAGATCGTGTGGGGCGAATCTTGCTTTGAGCAACGGTGTTTTGACACCCCAGCATTGTTCTTCTTCTCATCTCTCTAGATTATTGTAACTTGTTCTGTCCCAATTGCAACACGTTTGCAAGGAAGAACAAGAGATCTTCTCTTTGCTATTTTTCTCCTTCAGATTGTAATTTGGCTTTTTAGTTTTACTCGTAGATCTTGAGTTTGATCATCACAAAGTTTTGTGTGACATCTCAGATCTCGATTGCATTAGTTTTCATCTTCGATCAAGCCCCCGGGACTAACAATCTCAAAGCAAGATCCGTGTAGATGGAAAACATTAATGCTTCGCTCCTCCAATCGGACTTCTGCAAGTTGGAAAAGTTCGATGGAGAGCACTATCAAGTCTGGAAGAGAAAGGTGTACCTAACTCTTCAACTGAAAGATGTTGATCATGTTCTGTTGGAGGAAGAACCCTCTGTTCCAGACACTGGATCTACTGCCGCCATCAACGCGGCTACCAAACTCCAGGCCAAATGGAGAAGGGAAAATAGCATCTGCAGGCTTATCATCCTGAATGCTATGGAGGACTCCCTGGCAGAATCCTACTCGAAGAAGGAACTTGCCAGAGACATATGGGAGTCTGTGGAAAATCTGTATGAAGAAGACAAGAACAGGAGCAAAATGTTTGTGGTTGAAAAATATCACAAATTGCTCTTTGAGGACGAAAAGTCCATGCTGCCACAGGTGAAGGAATTTTTGAAGCTGCGTCAGAAACTGGAAGACGAAGAGATGCCCCTTCCCGACAAGTTTGTCGTCGGAGGGATCGTCTCAAAACTTCCTGCTGGATGGAGTACCTTCTATGCAAGGATGCACAGAAAGAAGCTAGACATTAGCTTGGGAGATCTACTTCAAGAGATCCATGTTGAGGACGAGATGCGTTCTCAACAGAAGGTGGACACTCTGTCCAAACAGTTGGCTAAAGCCAATCTTGTGCAGACGAGAGATTCCAAGGGGAAGCAGGCGGCTTCTCATCCCAAGAAGAAGGACTTCGCTAATCTAAAAGTGAAGGGTCCTTCTTTCAAGCAACAGAAGACTAAGTCCCACGTGACTTGTTATAATTGTGGCAAGAAAGGCCACTACAAGAGTGAATGCAGATCTAAGCCTAAACAATCAGAGAAAGGTGAGCCTAATAAGGTTTCGTTGGTTTCTAACGTTGTTGCTATGATCGGACAGGTCACAACTGTGGGGGTTGACTCTGACTGGTGGATAGACACTGGTGCGACTTGCCATGTCTGTTCAGGCAAGGAATGGTTCGTCACGTACCAGCCGATATCTGAGAAGGTTGTCATGGCGAACCAGGCCCGAGCTGAAGTTCTGGGGATCGGGATCGTGGAACTGAAACTCACTTCTGGGAACACTCTGACGCTTCAAGGTGTGAAGCATGTTCCGGCGATTGCCAAGAACCTGATCTCTGGGAGCCTGCTCTGCAACGCAGGCTTGAGGATGGACATCAATGCTGGTCAGATGGTGATGTCCAAGAAAGGAACATACTTCGGGAAGGCTTATCAAACCGAAGGCATGTTTAAAATTCAGCTTGTTAACCAGTTTGAAGATATTAATGCAGTTGCATTTTCTGATTATTCTCTTGAGTTGTGGCATAATAGACTAGGACATGTTCATTGTAAGAGAATTAACAAAATGTCTAGTCTAGGACTTATCTCCAAATGTGGGGGTAATGTGGAGAAGTGTGAGGTGTGTGCTCAGACGAAGATCACAAGGAAACCCTTTCATCGGGTCAATAGAAGCACAGATCTTCTGGAGTTGGTGCACTCCGATATCTGTGACTTCAAACATTTTTCCACGAAGGCCGGGATGAAGTATTTCATAACCTTCATCGACGACTTCTCAAAATACGCGTTCGTCTACTTGCTCAAGTCCAAAGACGAAGCTTTCGAGAAGTTCAGAGAGTTCAGGGCCGAGGCTGAACGGCAGACTGGACAACAACTCAAGAGGCTGAGAAGTGATCGAGGTGGGGAGTACAGGTCTCATGAATTCGCATCGTTCTGCAAAGAACATGGAATCATATGCGAGACTACTGCTCCATATTCTCCTCAATCCAACGGAGTAGCAGAGAGGAAGAACCGGACATTAACAGAAATGATGAATTCCATGCTGCTCACTGCAGGTCTTCCAAAATGCTACTGGGGAGAAGCTGCATTAACGGCCACTTTCATTCTGAATAGAGTGCCATATGAAACTTCGAACGTAACTCCTCATGAACTCTGGTTCAAAGTCAGACCCAACTTGAATGTCATTCGAGTGTGGGGGTGTCTGGCGTATGTGAAGCTTCCAGATCTGAAGATTCAGAAGCTGGGGACAAGGACTACGAAGGCTATCTTCTTGGGGTATGCCGAGAAGAGTGATGCTCGGAGATTTCTTGATATTGAATCAAATCATATTATCGAATCTCGCGATGCTGAATACTTTGAAGACAAGTTCGCAAAAGACAAAAACATTGTTCTTTCGGACATTCCGGAAAATGATGTAGGTACTAATGAGACTGAAATCTCATTCGAGCCAGTAGTCCAAGAAGAAGCTGTTGTTGATGGAACAACTCTTGCACCAGAACTCGCCGAGCCGTCAGCTAAGCGAGCGAGGAGACCGAAAGATTTCGGAGATGACTTTGTCACCTATCATGTGGAAGCAGATCCGCTTACCTATGATGATGCGATGAAGACCAGAGATGCTATCTTCTGGAAGGAGGCAGTGAATGACGAGTTTGACTCTATCACCTCCAATAACACATGGGTGTTGGTAGATCTACCTGAAGGAGAAAAGCCTATTGGATGTAAATGGATCTTCAAGAAGAAGATGAAGGCAGATGGAACTATTGACAAGTTCAAGGCCAGGCTGGTCGCCAAGGGTTTTTCTCAGAAACAGGGGATAGACTACTTCGACACGTACGCTCCAGTAGCTCGGATGACCACCATCAGGATGTTAATCGCTCTAGCAGCTATACATAAGTTGGTGATACATCAGATGGATGTAAAGACAGCTTTCCTGAATGGGGAGCTGACAGAAGAGATTTACATGCAACAGCCAGATGAATTTGTCGTCAAAGATCTTGAAGACAAAGTCTGCAAGTTGGTGAAATCATTATATGGTTTGAAGCAAGCTCCCAAGATGTGGCATGAGAAGTTTGACAAAGTTATTAGGTCAAACGGCTACAGAGTCAGCGAGACGGACAAATGTGTTTACACAAAGTTCGCTGATGGAAGAGGAGTCATCGTTTGTCTGTACGTGGACGACATGCTAATCCTAGGTACGGATATAGGCTGTGTCACAGAGACAAAGAAGTTCCTCTTAACCAAGTTCAGTATGAAGGACTTGGGGGATGCAGATGTCATCTTGGGCATAAAGATCATCCGGACAGACACTGGAGTAGCGCTGTCACAATCTCACTATATTGAGAAGATGCTCACACGCTATGGGTATAAGGGTCTTCCAGGGATCGATACGCCATACAGGTGTGATCAGAAGCTGAAGCCAAACTCGAGGGAAAGCGTCAGGCAGCTGGAGTATTCTAGCGTTATCGGAAGTTTGATGTACGCAACTACTGCCACAAGGCCTGACATAGCTTTCGCCGTGGGAATGCTGAGTCGGTTCACAAGCAACCCAGGGGTTGAGCACTGGAAAGCTGTGAAGCGAGTAATGAGATATCTCAAGAAGACTCAGACATATGCACTGCACTACAACGGGTATCCGACAGTAGTGGAAGGCTTCAGTGATGCTAGCTGGTGTTCAGAGGTGGAAAGCGAGAGATCCACAGGTGGATATATTTTTTCCTTGGGTGGAGCTGCTATATCGTGGAAGTCGAAGAAGCAGACTGTACTCTCTCGTTCCTCCATGGAATCTGAATTCTATGCACTTGAAACTGCAGCAGATAAAGCAGAATGGCTTCGGGAGCTCATGTATGATCTTCCAGTGGTTGGGGCTCAGATACCGGCGATACCGATATACTGTGACAACCAGGCGACTGCGGCGGTGGCATCAAATGACCTCTTCAACGGGAAGAAGAGGACTGTGCGGTTGAAGCACAGGGCAGTACACGATCTTATCAAAAAAGGTGTAATTGCAGTGGTTGATGTTCGGAGTCAGGAGAACCTGGCAGATCCGTTCACAAAGGGCCTCAAGCGCCAGTTGGTCGATGACACAGCTTATAAAATGGGCTTGAAGGCATTCTGATAGTGTGTCTTTGTAATCCTACCATAAAGTTTTATGCTATTAGTTCAAAGAGAAATCTACTAGGCATCTAACTTTTGGTTCAAAGGAGGATCACTGACTGGGAAACTATCAGGTAACAGTGGGTACTTGTTCTCTGGAACATGGAAGGGATACGGACCCATAACCACTGTTGTCTACTATGTATTTTTCTGCGGAAAAACAAATCCTGTGGAAGGTTGGCTTAAACGCCTTAATGAGTTCTCAGGCAGAGTGAATGTCTGGTGTGCTTTACAGGAAGCACGGTAGAGCAGCACTACAAGGAGTGAAACTCTATGCTACAGTGGGATGACTCCACCATGAGGTTCCCATGTAGGGGTAATGCCTCGGCTTTGCAAGCCAAGTCATAGCGGCGTAGCACCGCAAATAGGCAGGTAGCCTAATGCTGTATGACGTAATTAAAGAGTTGTAGACAGCACTACAAAGGGGAGGATGGCCCCATGTTACAGTGGCACGACACCACGATGAGGTACCCAGGTAGGGGTAAAGCCTCGGCATTGCAAGCCATATCGTTGCGGCGTAACACCGCAAGGAAGCCTTAGGCTTCATGCTGGGTAGTTTGGCACTACAAAGAGGCTTGTGACCTCATGCTACAGTAGTATGACACTACGATGAGGTTCCCAGATAGGGGTAATGCCTCGGCTTCAGGCCATGTCATAGCGGCGTATCACCGCAAGGAAGCGCAAGGCTTCATGCCATATCTCTTTAATAAAGAACTCACCTATAGTGTATGAAAAGAGATATCAGGCCGTCTCTTGAGGGTAAACTTGTAGACGCCCAAAATTATACACTGAAACCAGGCTGGCACAGGGCCTTTAATGTGCAGCCAGAAGCACACGTAACTACACTTTATGAGTGGAAAGAATTACAATTGTGGTGCAGAATTCAAGGCGTAGTCCATTCTTGTATCATATTGTTATTTAACCCATGCGGGAAGATTCAAGTCGTCAGCGACATCTATCCTAATGCAAAATGGACAGTTACTGTGGGGAACGCTCAACCCTGGACACATATATATATGTTGTGATATGTGGGAGATTGTTGGTGCTTTATTTACATGGAGAGAGCTTGCTCTCAACATGCCTTGTAAAATTTTAGTCCCACATTAGAAAAGTACCATGAGTTATCTCAACATATATACTTGGGTGTGTTGTTGAGAGATGCACATGGGGTGGTGACCCTAAGGAGGGAACCATGTGGGTGATTTTACTAGGAGGTAAGAATAAGGCTCCAAGGATTAAGCATTAATGCTTTTGTCATTCTCTTGGATTAATTCCACTTGGAGCTAAGCCCCAAAGGGGCTTAGCGACTCGGACTCGGACTAGGGCTCGGGCTCATGGGCTCATGAGGCGTAATGTGGCATTTTGTTGGCGCACTTTGCACTTAGCACGTCAGCAGTCATGCGGTCTTTATGCGGCTCATATGCGGCCATGCGGTCTTATGCGGCATGCGGCTCATATGCGGCCTCATGCGGCTCATGCGGCCATGCGGTTCATGCGGCCATGCGGCTCATGCGGTCCATGCGGCTCATGCGGCTCATGCGGTCCATGCGGTCCATGCGGTCCATGCGGCTCATGCGGCTCATGCGGTCCATGCGGCTCATGCGGTTCATGCGGTCCATACGGATCGTGCGGATCGTGCGGCACATGCGGTCCATGCGGCCAGGCTGCTGCTGCTGCTGCTGCCGCATGGAGGGCTACGCTGACTGTGCAGATTTTAAATCGGTTATGGAAAGGGTGAATCAATGCGATTAATTCAGATCCTATCTTTGTGGGATTTGAATTAATTTCGTTACTATATTTGTGTGATTTGAATTAATTCAGTTCCTATCTTTGTGGGATTAGAATTAATTCGTTGCTATCTTTTTGTGATTTGATTCAATCTTTCCATAACTGAAGAGGCGGCTAGGGTTTCCACCCTCTCTCTATATATACTCTCTTCTGGCCTCCTTTGTGGGTACTACGAAAAATACAAGTCAGAAAAGAGAGAAAGAGAGGGAGTTGCTGCCGCCATTGCAAGTCCATCCGAGGAGTCAGAATAGAGGTGACATCGAGCGTTCCACAAGTTCTTCAAACTTGCTGGTTCCTGGAAGCAGATCGTGTGGGGCGAATCTTGCTTTGAGCAACGGTATTTTGACACCCCAGCATTGTTCTTCTTCTCATCTCTCTAGATTATTGTAACTTGTTCTGTCCTAATTGCAACACGTTTGCAAGGAAGAACAAGAGATCTTCTCTTTGCTATTTTTTTCCTTCAGATTGTAATTTGGCTTTTAGTTTTACTCGTAGATCTTGAGTTTGATCATCACAAAGTTTTGTGTGACATCTCAGATCTCGATTGCATTAGTTTTCATCTTCGATCAAGCCCCCGGGACTAACAATATATATATATATATATATATATATATATATATATATATATATATATATATATATATATATATATATATACTAGTATATGTGCACGTGCCTTGTACGTATTTTAATATTTTTTTAGTTAATTTAGGAAAACTCTTTAGGAAGATCAAGGGGTAGTCTTCATAATTATTAAGTTATACTTATTAAAATTAATGAACCATTTTTAATTTGTATAGACATGTAAGGGTATTTTTGGAATTCAAAAGTTTCACCATCAAATTTTCCCATTATATAGTAGAATATATATATATATATATATATATATATATATATATATATATATATATATATATATATATATAGGCTCAGGACTTCTAGTGGTTAGAGTGGGACGTATCTCTTTTAAAGGTTACAGGTTCGAGCAACAGGAGAAACACATTTAATTTTCTGTGGATGAATTAATATGAGGGTAATCAGAAAGCAGGTTGGTTGTCAGTGCGCCGCAGGTGCGGACTTTCGGACTAAAATATGACATTCGGACCGAATTTGTAGACCCGATATATATATATATATATATATATATATATATATATATATATATTCTCTTTCTCTCTCTGTGTGTGTGTGTGTATATATATATATATATATATATATATATATATATATATATATATATATATATACACACACACACACAGAGAGAGAAAGAGAATATATATATATATATATATATATATATATAGAGAGAGAGAGAGAGAGAGAGAAAATATATATATAGAGAGAGAGAAAATAAGGGAGGTGAGCTGCCATCTCATGGTGAGGTGACTATATGTTACCCTTCCATGCTATTATCATGCACTTGCACACTTTTCGAAACATAATAATAGCATGGGAGGTGACACAAAGCCACCACCCGTAAAGTGGCACCTCACCTCCTTTATTCTCTCTCTCTCTCTCTCTATATATATATATATATATATATATATATATATATATATATATATATATATATATATATATATAAAGTGAGAAGCTCAACCCTCTTTCATTGAAGAGACAATAAAGAGACATTCATGAAATGTCGAATTAGTATGACAATTACCAATAGTAATCATATTTAGCATATAATACAAAAATGTACCAATTGACTAAGATAGCAACATAAG
The DNA here is from genome assembly GCA_029216955.1 of Iris pallida. NCBI lineage: Eukaryota > Viridiplantae > Streptophyta > Magnoliopsida > Asparagales > Iridaceae > Iris > Iris pallida. The sequence goes on from JANAVB010019200.1 coordinate 5,505,365, forward strand.
AGACGCCAAAAAAAAAAAAAAGACACACAAAGTAGTATCACGAACACGCGCCGAGTAAAACACCATACCAAATTGTAGCACCCAAGACATCAAATGTGCGACGGTGACACCAAACAAATGTTTTAAGCCTAATAATAATGGGAAAAGCTTCTATCCACCATTGTTCTCATCAATTTGTTAGTATGTTGCGAGAGTGATGCAAGGAACTAATCCTCGGCTCTTCTAAACTATTGGAAAGAAGTAAATATAATTCTACTATATTATTATATATATAAGGAAATTCTGGTTTAGGCCCCTGCAATTCTTGTAAATTCGTACTTGATCTTTTTCTACGGTGGGCCCAGCGTTCCTGTTTTGGCGGTGTGTCCTGCATGTGGACCCCACCTGCATGTTCTCACCCCCGATCATCTTCAGTTTCCGATACCAACTCCATGTCTCCGACTTCCTCACTTGCTGTGTGCTCAACTTTTGCATATAAATCCCCCGAACATGTCTTTTTCCATCTCCCCTCCCAAATTTATATTTTGTAATAATCAACAGAGCCACATTTTTTTTGAAGTGTTATTTTTTTCGGACCGTCAAATAACGTCTAGGAAAATTCGAATCGTATCTATCCTCGTGGAACCTTCTAGTGTATCCAACAGACTGTATCCCATGGGACACATGGCCATATTAAAGGTGGGCACTTTATAAATCCTTGAACATGTCTTTTTCCATCTCCTCTCCCAGAATTTATATTTTGCAATAATCAACAGAGCCAACCCGAAATTCAAGAACATCTGTCGTACTTCCTTTGACTACTCCTGAGATATGATAGAAAAATAGAGTTATGGTGGATAGTGGGGAGTGAAAACATCAATGATGTACAAAACGGCCGCGTTACGACATTAACTAAGACGGTCATTTTAACTAAGACGGTCGAGAAAAAAAGATTTCTCAAATGGTCATTTTAGTCTGCTAGCCGTTGCTTCATATCGTATCGTATAGCGATAATGTTCTCTCTTTCTTAGTGCTCCATCCCCGGAGATCTCTAGTTGCGCTTGGTTGACTTTTTTTATAATCTATTTTCTTTGACATACTTGAGTTGACCTACTTGACTCAATGGTTAGAGTATCGCTTTCATACTGTAAGTGTCATTGGTTCAAATCTAATAGTAGGTAAAATAAATCGGTCGAAACCTCCGCTTTTGCCAGCACGGTCGAAACCTCCGCTTTTGCCCGCACGAAAGCAAGCAGTGTCTGTCCCGTTTCTAATGGACAAACAGAAACAAGCAAGCTGAAAAAAGACGCTGCCGAAGTGAGCGCGCTAGCTAGGCCTGTCGGAACTACTACTTTTTGGGACCGAAAGTAGCTGTCACTTTGAGCACACATGTCACCTACTGGTAACTCAAGTATCACAAGCAACTGGTTTGAATTTTCCAATGTTAACCTTCCATTTCCTAGTTCCACTTATCTTCCCAAATTGAAAGAGTCAAGTTGGATAAGACCAACAATTGTCTGCCATTTCTTTTTTCAATTCATTTCCTTCCAAGCATTACATAACCTGCCCCTAGAAGAGAAATTAAACATACATTTTCTCTCCAAGCATTAACTCTTCCAGGGGGGGGGGGGGGGGGGGGGGGGGGGGGGGGGGAATGGATAAAATTGTGCATATTTAAGTCAAATCGATCAAATCGAATCGATCCGTTTTTAACCGAATCGATGGTTCGATTGGTTTGATTCGACTGCACATTTTTTAAAACCGAACAATTAGGTTCGGTTCACAGTTTGGTTATTCCAAAACCGATTAAACCGGAACCGAATTGAACCCTATGTGAGTATTAGATAATTAGGGTTAGGTTGGACCGGTTGGTTGGAGAGACCGAGACTACTAGGCTAGTGTTAAATAATTGGGACTAAGTAGTAGTGAATGAAAAGAAAAGTGAAAACTTTTTTTCTCATTCTGATCATGTATAATTGTTGTGCACATTTTCATGTATGGTGATTCTGACATAGGTCACTCTCATTCCATAATATGCATCATTTTCATTGTACTGACTTTTAAATTTTAAAATTGAATGGTTTATACTAGGGGTTGTTGTTTGGAAGCGGTTGTTGCTTTTTTTTTCCAATTGAAGTTCCACATCAGTTAATAAATTAGCAATACATGACCACACAAAAATTGATGGTAGTCCATTTTTTTTCTATGATTGACACTGTTACTTCCAAACCGGACCAAGTCCATTTTTTTTTCCATGTGATTGACTGAAGTTCCACACCATAAAAAAAGCAACAGTACCTAAATTAATGGCAGTCCATTTTTTTTTTCTATGATCAAATTCGACCAAGTCGAACCGAACCAAATCGAACCAAGTCGGTGGGTTTCAAAACCGAACCGACCAGTTGATTGGTTTGGTTTGATTGTAATTATTTTCAAACCAATTAACTTCAGTTCGACTTCGGTTGTGACCAAATAGGTCGACCACCGACCGATGTACATCCCTAGTAGGGGCCGGGGGAGCATTATTCAATTTTGGACCGAAAATCGAATCAAATCGAACTGAGTAAAAGATTCGGTTCAGTTTTGATTTTGTTTCGAATATTTTTACCAAATTGAACCAAGTCGGTGGGTTTCAAAACCGAACCGACCAGTTGATTGGTTTGGTTTGATTGTAATTATTTTCAAACCAATTAACTTCAGTTCGACTTCAGTTGTGACCAAATAGGTCGACCACCGACCGATGTACATCCCTAGTAGGGGCCGGGGGAGCATTATTCAATTTTGGACCGAAAATCGAATCAAATCGAACTGAGTAAAAGATTCGGTTCAGTTTTGATTTTTTTTTCGAATATATATATATATATATATATATATATATATATATATATATATATATATAGAGAGAGAGAGAGAGAGAGAGAGAGAGAGAGATACTAAATATATATGTATATACTATAGGTATATACTAAATAAATTTAGGTATATTAGTTACTATATATAATAACAAAAAGTGCAAATAAACCAAAAAATAGAATAAACCGAAAATCGAACCGATTTAATTTGGTTCGATTTGATTCAGTTATGGAGCAATTCGGTTCGATTCCAGTTTTGCTTATTTGATTTTCGGCCCATTTCGATTTTTGTTATTCGATTTGAAACGAATTAACCAAATGCTCACCCCTACTTCCAAGTATTACTTTGTTCCAAACATATCACAAGTAACTTTATTTTAACTAAAAATATCTCTCATAAGAAAAAAAAAATTCAGTGGAACGAACTCATCACTACCCTCCAATAGGTCTAAGACCAATGTTCTAAAAAGCGCTAGGCGAACTCGGTGCGGCGGAGGTCCGCCTAGCGCCTAGTCCGCCTAGGCGGCCGCCTAAAATTTTTTTTTTTTGAAATTTTTGAAATTTTGAAATTTGAATTTTGAAATTTGAAATTTCAATGTTCTAAAATCCAAATACTATCTTAAAACCCAAACAAATATAAAAAATACAACTAAGAATAACAAAATAAAAAAATTCAAAAAATTTAAAAAATCCGCCGCCTAGGGGCGCCTAGGCCCGCCTAGCCGCCTAGCCCACCGCCTAGGAGGTTTTCGGTGCGGTGGGCGAGTGCCTAGCGCCTAGACGGACACCTAGGCCGATTTTTAGAACACTGTCTAAGACACTATTATCTTCTTTTTTTTCTTCCTCTAATTTAGTCAGCATCATATGTCATGATCTCAAGGCTCACCACTGCCACTTGGTTAACATGTCCTACTGAATGATCTCTCTAATAAGAATCAGTGTACTCCAAATATAATTGGATAAAAATAAAAATAAGTAAAATTGTTAAAAAAAAAAAAATGTTTACAAAATAAAGTAAAATAAATAAAATCTTGGTAAAATTTTCATTGAAGATAAATATTTTCAAAATCATATATTTGGATATGTGAGTGTATTTATAATCTCTCCGGTCAAAGCTAAAAAATGTTTGAAAAAGCTAATATGCAAACGAATTACAAGTGGCGTTTATTATGCTCACAACAGTAAGAATATCTTTCTTTTATCATCTCCCGGCCCCCGGATTTTTTCTTTAGTCCATCTACCGGCCCCCGGATTTTTTTTTTCCTTTTATCATCTACCGGCCCCCGGATTTTTGTTTTATCATGTACTGGCCCCCGGATTTGCCAAAACTTACGGCCCAGTCCTCTCAACTTTCACTACTGGGCCGGCCCAACACCAAAAGCAAGGCAAATCCCACCCCTTCATATGGGTGTCTCTGACGTGGGGACCGCAGGATCCGGACGCGTCGACTGCGGAAGAGAGGATAAGAAGCTAATAAAAGAGGAGAGATTTGTACAGTAACTGAGGGTTATTCTTGTAAAATTTGTAGCAACGTTTTTTTTTTTCTCCCTTATAAATCCACATATATTTATGACCTCTGTGTATAAATCCATAATTCGAACTGCTAGTGAAGCATTGGATCTCAATCTTTCCAATCTCGTTTACTCTCCAGATTCCTCTGGTACTCTTCTTCCTTCTGGCTTTTTTTTTTTTCCGTACCAAATTTGCAAATTCTCGTTTTTAGTAGCGTTTTCTTGCACATTAAATCCGAGGAATTTCATACTGATTGTGTTGATCAGTGGATGACGAAGAAATTAGAGTTTAAGTTGGATTTTGATGAATTTTCGGGATGTTTAGTGATGGTGATCGTGCTGTTATAATATATTTGTATTATATATATATATATATTTTTTTTTTTTTTTAAATTTTTTTTGAACATGCACTATATATATATATATATATATATATATATATATATATATATATATATATATATATGGTACGTAATTATTGATGATAATGTAGCTGTTGTCAATTTACCTCCATTCTCAGTATTATTTTGGCATGTCCGGCTTGCCTGTTTTGGAGAGTGTGCCGTGTCCGACACGATACCGATTTTTGAGGGGGTTGGCTGGGTTTTCCTGGGTTATGCTTGTTGGGGTTGGAGGAATGTTTTCCTATTGTAGCTTATGGACCTTATTGGTGGTGATTTGGGAGTTTGTAGTTGTCGTACAGTGCATAATTGCTTAAATTGGATATGGAGCGAGTATCGCGAAACGATTGTATTTCTTGGCATTTATATTTAGGTGTTTGAGTAATGAATGTGGCATTTTCTATGAATAAATCTTTTAGTTTGTAACCACCAAATTATTGAAACTATATATCTTTCAACTTAGAAACCCTCCCCCATTGTGGAGAATGATGATGCGGAAAATAGGTCTTCTGGTTTTGTCACCATCAAATTCTCCAGACTGCATCGATTATCAAAACTACTATCAAAACTACATCTTCCCATTTTAGCACAGTGTTACGTTATGCATTCAGACCCCCATCATAAAGAAAGATGATGTGGAGTTGGAAATGTTCAGTATTTAACCTTTTTTATATACTACATTGGACTACGATTTCCTCGGATCGTAAGGATGAACCGATTGCTCCCGAAGGTTGACAGCAAGTTTTCGAAACACGCTAGAATTACCCAGATAGAAATTCTCAAACAAGGGGCCAAAACAGTGACGGAGACCAAAATTTTCAAGTTGTGTTTTAAGAATCATGTATATTGAACCCAATCTGATATATGATTTTTAAAGGACATTTCCTCTTGGTTTCACATCATTTAAACAAGCCTTCTAGAAAGATATTTTTTTTGTTTGTTAGTGCAATCACCACATTTAGATGGCCATTGAGGATGTTAGTCTATATAGTCTATTTTGCAAATATTTGGAAATGTCACATTCAAAGAAATTGGTTGGCGAGTAATGATTTTACCTTTCTTATAAAGCCGTTGATTGTTCCACCACTTGGGTCAGGATATCTGATCAAGCCACCAGAAGTTGATAGTTAAAAGTAATGATTTGTTGCGGTGTTAATGTGTAGTAAGAGATGATTCTAATCCCCACAAATAACGGGACAGGATTATACTTCAGACGATTTCATCTGGAAACTATGGATGTAGGTATATGGGTTGTTAATCTCTATGGAGGACGATGCTAGGGAAGCGAACCTTTCAGCTGATAGGAGGACCTGAAACTATCTCAATAGACTGGGATTTAAATAGAAGTCCTTGCATTCTGCATTGTATTAATACATCATAATGCATTTTACGGGCGAACTATTAGACTTGACTGATGCTTTAAAATTGTCCCTAAAATATTAGTGTTGGATCCTTAAATGCCAATTGTCTTTTAAGCATTCCAATATTCTCATGGTAGTTCAACGTGCTACTTGCTCTTTCCAGAATAGAGATGGGATATGATGTTAAAGTACTCATAATCTGTTTTTGCAGCAGTAGTGTTATACAAACAACAGACAACAGCAGAGGAGTAACATGATTCCTATTATACATTCTATTCTCTTAACTCTGACCCCCTTAGTTTATCGACTATAATTTCTTTTGGTGCTTTCATCCAGTTCATTTGCACCTACCTATCACTTCTGCTAACTGGTCATCCCATCTGTGTCATATTTGACCTGTCGAAATTCAAACGATCTAGTTTTCCTTGATTGGAGCTGTCTCAAATTTTCACCAGATTCACTATGTTACATTTTTCCTTTTCTTGTATTGCCTGATATCAAAAATATTCGCAGCCGCTAACTCATGTTGTGGCATGTTGTTTATTGACTGGCAGACATTCTGACCTGTATTCCTTTCGATTTTATAGTTATTGTTCAAAACGTACTTTAGAGAGTAGAGAACAAACAAGGTCAATTGAGCTAATGAATTGTGTCCTCCATTCAGTTCTATTAATGCTGATCCCCTTAGTTTAGCAACTATAATTTCTTTTGGTGATTTTATCCAGTTTATTTACTTCTACCTATGGCTTCTGCTAACTGGTCTATCCATCTCGAAATATCAAATGGTGTAGAGGTATCCTTGATTGCATCTGTCCAAAACTTTAACCAGATGCACTCTGTTATGCTCTTTTTCTCGTATTGCCTCGTCAATTTCAAAAAATACTGGCTGTTTTGCAACAAGTTCTTTATCCATTGGCAAAAATTCTGACCTGTAAAGGGTGGATACAGTTGTTGCCTGTCCTTTACACTTCCCGTTCGACGTTATAGCTATTGTGGTCAGAAAGTACTACAAAAATTGCTTCAAGGTCTTCGACCTTTTGTTCTATGAGAACTCACTTCCATGATAGTTGAGTGATCCTAGATAATTTACATGAATTCTTGAAACTCATGGAAATGCAATGGTAATACATATATAGTGATACTGCAAGTCTGCAATTGCAATTTAAGGAGTTCTACTTCTAGCGTTGGTTGGATATAAAAGCTGATATGATTACCTTCTAATTTGAAACATATGTAATTTAGCTTAATATTTTATACTGGATTGTCACATCACATAACTATTCCATTGAACTTGTTTATCTTATGAGAGAATGTCAGTTCACATTTTAGTACAGTAGAAGGAATTTGGATTCCAATTGGAATTCAAATTTCTGACTTCCAAGAAACCAAATCGATTGATTCGCTCGATTCCTATAATTGATATCTTGGAATTACTTCATGCTAAGTAAGCAGTCTAGTAAAATATTATCTTCAGGGTCTATGTGAATTGTTCCCTGTTATCATGACTGTCAAATTTACACATTTCATATATTATGTCCTTGCTCTAGTATACTTATCTTGAATTCTAAATTCTTCTCACCACTTTCCACTTTGACATAATCCTTTTTCTAATTCTAGCACCATCAACATAATACTTCATCATTAATGAATGACATATATGTAATGTACTACCGAAGTCTCATCCTATATGTTCCTGCTTAGTCCATATTTAACTAATGCAAATAAATAACTGCTTAATGCCAACTATTGGTGGTGTAAGCCTGCTATAATAAGAAAAGGTTCACTCTATTGTGATCATTCTCATAGTACTTTCCATTTAGGTACTTGATTGCTTTCATGAGTTATCCTGATACGTCTTTTTAATTAATTGACTAATAGATGTTATCGTTATGGTTAAACCGATCTTCTGATTTGGTTACTTTCATTAAGTTTTATATATATGCTTATACTTGCAATTGTCACTAATCTGTATAAACAATCCGTATATTTCAGATGTTATTATAAGTAGTTTAAATTCTTCTAGTCTATAGTGTCTCTTCTTAAAATGTCTTGTTGAAACTCTCTCTCTCTCTCTCTCTCTCAAATGGTTCAACACTTCAACCTTCACTTGGAATACCATCAGGTTTTTCAGCTTCATTTGAAGCAACTGTACCTTCACCTATATTTGTACTGTCTAACCATGGTTGATAGTTGTAGTGATGACTTGTACCATCATGCTAGGTCTCAAACTATTTTCTGAATGGTGGATAAATCTAATTGCAAAATTTAATTGTGCAAAGAATAATCCTTCACTAAGACCCATATGCTAGTCCACAATAGCTAATTTATGATATTGTAAATTTGATGGTAGATTCTCAAGTTAACCTGAGGAGTCATCAAACAACTTACCCTGTTGTCTTTTAAATGAAGGCTACAGCTAGGAGTGAGGGTGTCAGGCAGTAGTACATTTTTGGAGAGTAATTCACTCATTATGGCTTAAATCCTTTAAAACATCTTCGTCCATCTTCATTTATGAATTTATATAGCTTAGTTTGTTGCAAAAATGAACAAAATTGCCTATTATAGTATTATATGTCTTATCGGTCGACCTCTTGTTAAACTCTTCCTAATTTAAGGAAAACTCAGATGATCCTTACTTGAATAAAGTTGCCCTTCCTACCCGTGTAATGGCTGTCAAGTTTCTAGCCCTCTCTTGGACAAACCTGTCTTGCCTACATTTTTGGTGTCCAATCATATGGGGTTGACATCAGGTTGATAGCTCATCTCAGAAGCTTATTGAATTCCATTGTGGAGCTTTCTCGACATCACGCATTGCTCCACGACTGCCCATTTTGAGTTTTAAAGACTCGGTTGATGATTGACTGACGCCTGTGATGCATGTAGGTGTTATTGTTATTGACTAGAATCTACTTTCTCTTACCTTATTGAACTAGTGTCATATTAACTTCTTTGTTGTTTGTTCACTTACCTTATTGATCAAGTGTTATATTAGCTTCTTCGTTGTTTTTTTTCCTCTCCCCCTATTTTCCATTTTCCATGTATGTTTCTATGTGCCCTTCCTCTCAGAATCTTTTTCCAATTTTCCAGATGTGTAGTTTCTTTTCCTATAACAAATGGTTGTTGGGTTTGGAAGGCGCTAGTATTTATTTTTTCATGTATAATGCAGTGGTATTTACTTAGTAATAAGGATTTACGCTTGCCGTTAGTATGCTTTCTTCACATGTTTTTCTTTGGTGCTCACTAACTGGAACGAATTGCATGTAACATCACTTGTTGATTCTGCGTAGCAGTAATTCCTGTATATTCTGTGAGAATACTCAAAACTAGATGAATATTAATAACGTGATGTTCTGCAAGTATTCTAGTTCCTAACTTCCTATGCTTAGTTAACGTCATCCATGCCTTCAAATTCTGCCTGATGATATTTGCCTCCAAGTTGTTTATAACGGAACAGGAGATGTTTGGTACTTACTAATTTCTTCTTTTCCCCAATATTCCGAAATCGACCAGTACATCAGCAATTCTTCTTCAAACTTATTTATTAGAAATAGTTCCTTCATGTTCTACTCTGATAAGTGTTGTTTGTTTACTTTTTAATTTGGGTTTCTCTTGCATCTGAATGTTATATATGTTGTTTGCTGACGGATGATGGCAATTAAAGGTTTCAGAGAATGATTTAATGGCAGCAGCAGAAGCAAGGGCTGCTTGGCAACGTACTGCAAATCGTTACTTAGTTCAGGAAGATGCTAAAAGAGCACCAAAATTAGCATGCTGCCCATCATCATCATCTACACAGCAGCATGATCCACATGGTGGCAATGCAGCCAACGGACAGGATCATTCTGCTGCCAATATTATGCCTTTACATTGGAACCCTATGAACTCGACTCTTCCACCTGATACGAAATGGTGGCTCCAGCTACAACCTAACTTTGGATCTCAGAAAGATTTCACATACGAACAGTTGAATGAGTTGGAGAATGAGCTTGAAGAAGTAAGTACAGAATCCTCATTTCAAACTTCTAAACTTAATAGGGGGGCAGTTGATCATAACAAGAGTGACAGTTCCGTTCAGTCTCCTTGGATGGTTTCCACGGCTTTTAGGAAGTCCGATTTTGAAACAGGAATTGAGGGGATGAAGACAGCCAGTAATACTTCACAGCAGCCACTTAAACGGAAGGTTGATAAGGGGAATTATTTTCTCCATGATGAGGAGCTAATTCATAGGAAGTCAAGTGACCGATTAATAAATAAAAAGACTGAAAAAGCTAGCCCAGACTCGGAAATGCCTTGGCTTGGAGTTAACAAATGTGAACCTTGGTGGCATATAGCTGATACTGATGAGTTGGCTTTGTTGGTTGCCCAAAAATCTTTAGAATACATAGAGAACTGTGATCTTCCCAGACCCACCCAGACAATGCATGTGAGTAGGGATCCATTAGGTTGCCTTGAGAGACTAGATGGAAACAGCCATTTCTTTTCACCTGCAGGTCGCAAGATACATACAAGTATGTGCAATACCATTGGTTGCCCACAACACAGTTTTTCTTCTGGTAGTATGGATGAAAAATATTGGTCTTCAAGTGAAGTAGGCCGCGATACCAAGAAACTGAACAGGTACTGTATCTACATATCTTGCAATACAATTATCTTGATTATTGTTGTGACAACTGCTTGAGGTTAAATGAGGGTATGATGGAGATGGGAGTTAAAATACTAGAAAATTTGTACTTTCATACATTGCTGAACTAAAGACCAAATATTATTAGCTTGTTTCATAGCAAACTTGTACGCTCTTGTTTGAACATGTCACTTGATGAGATTAGCTTTTAGGTAAATAAATATTGTTGAATAAATAGTATGGATCTAAAGTTAAGATGCTTATAAACTCTTTATTATCATTATACTTTTCAACCATTTGCTAAGTCACAGATCCAGCCATCTGACTTCATGCATGACTTTCTTCTACTTTATTTTATTCTTTTTCTATAGGTAAGTTTACACAAATTTTCTGCCATAGTCGGTTGTTGCATAAATGTTCATATTTCCATTGCTTAGTCCACCTATCTATAATTTGTCACGCCCCGCTCCCGTAGGAGCGATCGTCCTTGCTAAGGTGTGATGCCGCACGAGCCTAGATTTCGTTCGTGCAAGGCGGGTTCCATAACGACCGATTACAGCGGTTGCGACGGGGTCGTCGCACAGAAGTTCCAAGCAGAGACATTGAATATGTCAGTGGAAATTTAGAACGAAACACAAGTTATTCAAAAGATGATCTTTATTGATGTTGAAACAAAGGTTAAAATGGGGCGCAAGGCCAAGATTACAATCACTCAAGCTCACTCTCCTCACATTACAAGTCACTCAGCTCTCTCTCATCTCTCAATACATGTCTTGAGCTAGCGGATGCTTCAGATAGGCGACGTCCATACATTATATTCCGTATAAGTCCAGTCTTCACGCAGAACGCACGTCTCGAATCGCCAAGGAACTTCGTGCCTCGACGCATCCAAACGAGCTCCGCGCCACGTGCTTCTACCTGTATCTGCACATAAAAACTGTGTGGGTGTCAGTACTCAACTGTACTGGTGGTATGAGCTCCTCGTCCACCCATACAAAACCGATACGTTAATTTACTTTGTGTAACATAGTCCCTTCTTTTCAATTGTCTTTCTAGTCTTGCCTTAGGATCAGTTTTAGGACAGACGTCTTGGCCTATTTTGTGTCTCTAAACCATCTCATGCTTGCGACAACAACGTCAACTCATACTTTGCCTCTAGGCCCTTCTCGTACCGACAACGTTAACCTATCAAGTCGTGCTTGCCTTTCGGCCCATAATAAGAGACGCAACTACGCGATAGTACCCAATTTCCATGTGACCGTGCTTAGGTCCATAATGAGGTCGTGCCTCGCAACTTAGTATGACTTAACCATATCGCCGTCTCGCGGCCCTTACTACTTTAATCACCAACTGACCCAATCAAGATTTGTGAACTTAGTGTCACTCAACCGACTTTGCCTTGCGGCGTTTCCTGACATAAACTCGAAACGACTCAAATCCAACTTATGAAACTCATATACCAACAACTTAAGACTCGACGTCACATCTCGTGCCTTAACACGTTGCCTTCGTTGTAGGCAAATCTTAGGCCCAAACTTTGTGTCTAACTGCACACACATTCAACTAGACTCGATTCAAAGGCACACACGCGGATTGCTGTCATGCCGACTCATCTATATGAAAGGTCACTGGCATTAACTAGCCATCGTGGACATAGTCTGGTAAACGGGATCCTTGCACCGCAAGTAGCGAACTCCGATGCAAGTCCCCGAACTACCGGTTGCTTCATACTCAGCTCGGCTATAACCTGTTTCTTCCTAGGCCGAGTCGGTCCCGTGGCCCCAGGTTGCCGCTCGAAGAAACAATCACCCTTGTCGACAAGTTGTCCATGACCACACACCTACGCTAACTTCTAGACTTAACGTAATTGCATGGCCTAATCATCACCACTTAGTTCCTTTGCTTTACTTATACTTTTCATACTTCTTTTGCAGAGCCCAAACCAGGGTTGTCTCGGCGACTGACCTGCAGTCCCGACACATTTCTTCTCGACGACTAACCATCGTTCGAACTTAACATTGCGACTAATCATCGCTTAGACCTAACATTCTTTGAACTCAGGGAACGACTACTGCATAGCCTTCCTACTTAACTTGGACATAACGTGTTCCTTAAGTGCCAATAGACCGTGGCTAACTTTTCACTGAACCAACCGTTGCTGGTGCCTTAAACCGACTTACATTCTACGCGACGCTATCGTCCAAGTCATACTTTATATGACGAACCTTGAGATCGTGGGACTAAATAACTTGACAACCGCAGAAAGGGCAGGACAGTGCTTGCTATGACTTTGATAGCCGAACATTACTTTGCCTAACTTAATCGAGCCTACAACTTAACCCGTAGGACGAGCAAAGGCTATGCCAAGTCTTGCATCGTGGAAGCGTGCATGCTTTATCGAGCATTTACGCGGGCGACGCCTATGACTTAGGGTAATTCAGAACTTTTGCACCGAAGACCAACTTTCCTTCTCCCAAGCCACGGGATGAAGGACCGAGTGTCATTTTCAAATCACGCCGTGCATCAACTCTAAGCCGACCGTTGGACCTTTCCATATTCTAACTCAATCCGACTCGTCGGGATTATACCCTTAGCTATGTGAATGCGTCTCTTTTATTATCAAGCCTAACTTGTGCATTTGAAAACTTTCGTTTTATTAGTGCGAAGGCCAAGCTGAGGCAAGTTCACCAAAGCCACCCATCTGAGCGAGGGGTCGCCTCGACCGAGCGGGCCTTCGAGTCGTCGTTGTATGGCTAAGTCCGAACGCCGTTGGCGTTTCGATTCCTCCGATTGACTGAGCGGGACGGGGCACTACATCATACACCACTCAGAAAAAGTTTCGTCCTTGAAACTAACTGAATACACTTATCGACTTATAACTTGATTCAACATCCTACGTTTCTCGCACACATTTCTCCTATGCATTTCTCAAATCCGAGCCACGCTCGTACTATCCACAATCTTTTCTTCAAAACTTACGATCTCAAAATCCTCGACACTTTTCCGTTCCTCAAGTCTCACTTGATTCAACGTATCACTTAGTTGAATCGTGCACATATTCCAGGCGTTCCCAAAATGCATGCATTTCAGCCAAGTCTCGTGATAGAGAATCCGTCATCACCACTCGAGTTGGATCGTGCACATATTCAGGCGTCCCTGATATACATGTATGTCAACCGAGCCTTACGAGTGGTGCCTCCACAATTCCTATGTCTTCGCGTCGGGACGTCTGCCTAACCGCTAGGCTATGTGTTTAGGCTAAAGTCATCCGTCAGTATTGGAATCATAGTTCCCAAACAACAATTATCAACACTGACCCCATCCTAAAGTCAAATCAAAGTTGATAGTACGGAATTTTTTACCAAATCTCGCATCACTCCGATTTATAAACTTCGAGCATAGATTCCCTATACACATTCCGACATTCGTCGCACGGGATCTGAGTCATTCAGCAAAGCCATCCTATGATAACTCACGTTCAACCAATTCTCGACATCTTAATATCACTCGTCCAACTAGCAATTCACATAGCCTATCTCTTCGAACACGTTCGATATAATCCACCTATCAATCCCTTCCAAGTCAAGCATGCTACGACACGACTTGTCATTAAACAATAATTCTCTTTCCATACTCTTTATCCCAATTCACGTAATCGATCACAAGGTCGTCCGACTTAACAATATGTTGCACCCCTATCTCACGCAAGTCCGATTGTCCACGGTGGGCATGAATTACCATGCAACGCTCCCGCGGAATAATCATTCTCATCGGGGCGTAACTCTTGTTTGAGTCTAAACTAATTCATTCCCGATGCGCGGATTGGACCTACTCAATCCTCAAGTTTATTTCATTCGTCAAATTATATGTTCGACCAATCCTCGATTCACCTTCGCATCAAACCAATAAGTCGAAGCAAACCAATAAGTCGGAGTTCGATCATTCCCGCGACATGAATCACCATGTCAGCGCTCACGCGGAACGATCGCCCCTGTCACGTCCCGATCCCCAAGATAACTCGGAGCACATGATACTTCTCCCCAGGCTACGCACATGTACAATTAATGCCGTATTATACCCTGCGATTGTCGCATGTAAGGTTCTGGATAGGCATAGATATAAGGCATAGCCACAAAATTTTCACAATTTACATAACATCCATTTGTCCAAAATATTACATACTTGATCAAGTATCTTCAAAACACATAATATATATATTTTTGTTCATGGTTCTTCAAAACACATAATTTACATAACTGTAGATATTCCCAAAATGAAACAACTATCTTGCAGTCCCACATCATTCATAGAGTTCATCCTCGGTGTACGCCTGACCTTCATCCTGGTCTTCATCAATTCCTAGTGAACAAAACTAGGTCGTCAATACGACGAGCAAGCCTTCGATCAAAGAAGAGAGTTATGAATGTAGGATGATAAGATAAATGAATACAAAATAGAGTAACTTGAACAATTAAACTCATACCATGTGATATCAGTCAAGAAGTATATGGCTCTCAAAATAATGTCACAAAGGACACATACAAGATCTTTCTATACCTAAATGCAATTAGAGAAATTTTTCTGGATCACACATACGCTTAGCATCTCAACAATAATCCCATTTGCCCGGGATCAGCCTCGTACAAAACGGGTGGTGCTTAGATTATCCATCCGTCTGTACTATCACATATCGATGTGATTACAAGCAAGAGAGCATCATGAGTTGGTTTCCAAATCATCTGGGTCGAATCATCGAATCATGAGTTATAAAAGGAAATTTGTATGACTTGAGCTTTTCCAAGAATATCGAATCCATTCATTAGATAGCTGAGCTGAACTCAGGACCTGGATGTCTAATGAATTAACAAGTATTATGAGCTGAAACTCAGGGTATTGTGCAATGGATAGCTGAGCTGAAACTCAGGGCCTGGATGTCCAATTGCAATCAGGAAGATGAGCTAAGCCTCACCCCGGATATTCGTGCGGCCGTACGAACACCGATTGAGGGACTGATCAGTACGAAAAATCAAAATTCATATTGCGAAGAAGTCAGCCGGGTGTGATCCAATGGTTTCTCTTCCATCCCAATGCAACCTATTCTAGACATTCGGATTCCATAGAAACGACCTTAAAGAATGGTCCTAACTAGTCAAGTTGCATTCAAGTAATAGTTTCGTCCTTTCCGAAACTAATAAAGTCCAGGTAAGTATTGAAACCAAGAAAAATTTCAATATATCAATTTGGACAATGATTTTCAAGAACCTCCCGATGTTATAGATCGGAGATGGATGGTTCCAAGATCTAGAACTTAAGTCAAAATTTCTAGAAGAGCCCGGATTTCCGAAAAAATAACTAACTCTGGAAATTTTCAAAAATTTCGGCAGTCTCCTTCGTATTTTCAATACTGCATATATATATATATATATATATATATATATATATATATATATATATATGCAGTATTGAAAATAAGGAATTTACATCATACCTTAGCGAGCTAGCTATCTTATTCATGTGCAAAAATGTACCTTTGGGTCTTCACAAGGTCAAGTATACAGGTTGTGGTAGAAAACTATATAAGAAAAGTTTCTAAACATAATCACAAAATGAATAAAATTTTCAAATTCAACTCTAACATGTCCAAAGTTAATCTATACTTAAAACTAACTTTTAGGAGGCACAAAATAGTTATTTTTGACTTGAAAATTCATAGGTAGGGTTACCTTAATATACCGGTACCTATATATACCTATTTTAGCTAAAAGATCACGATAAATATGTCAATTAAGCATAAAATCAAATTTGGACAGAATTAAAATAATATAAATAATAATGAAATAAATTTACAAAACCTTGTTTTGAAGTTATTTGGAAGCACTTTCATGAAAACAACAATGTTAGGCTATTTATTTCGTGAAATTAGTATGTATATATATATATATATATATATATATATATATATATATAAATCTTGTATGAAAATTAACATTTACAAATTGTCTTCCATGACACTCACAAAATTCATACAAGCCCTTTTTCTATAAGCTCATTATCCTTAAAACAAGCATGGAACCATTCAATAAACTCAAACTTAAAGTACTAGTATTTCTAAACTTTTTTTCCTTTAAATTTTCAATTATGAACAAGGAACACACAAGTTGTAATAGTTTATTGTGTCAAGAAGAGCTAAAGTATACATACTTGAGGTATATAAGGATTGATAGGGAAGAACACTTTGTCTACCAATTTTGCACTATAACATGTAATGATAGAAATTAAAATAAAGAAATAAACAAAAGAGGGGAAGAGCTTGCCTTGGGTTTTGGTTGCTTCCTTGGGAGAGAATTATCTCCTAAGATCCAAAATTAGAACCTAATGACACAAAATTGGAATTGGGGATTAACAAAATACCTAGAAATAAAATTTGAATTAAAATGAAAGAGGAAAGGGAAGAAGGAATGAAGGAATGAAGAAATGAATGTGTGGAAGAGGAAGAAGGAGAAAGAGGTCGGGGGGGTTTCGGCCGACGGCCGGCGGCGCCAGTGCGGCCCGCGGCAGCACTAGCAGCAGCGGCAGCCGCAACAAATGCAGCAGCAACATCAGCAGCTTGGGGAAGGGAGGAGAAGGAAAGGAAGAAGAAAGAAGAGGAAGAAAGAAAGGGAAGAAGAAGAAGAGGGGGAAGATTACTCACCTGGTAATGGAGAAAGAGAGAATGAATTCTCTCTTTCTTCCATTCAAATAAATAGAATGGTTAAAAAGTTAGGAAAAGACCAAAATGTCCTCTGGACTTTGTCATGAGAGGAGGATGCCACATGGCACCTATTCATGCATGATTGTCACATAAGTGGTTCATGCAAAATTTGCATTTGCACGAGGAGCCAAGTGAAAAAAAATTTGATTTTTGAAAAAAAATTAATATAGGAAGAATTTTGGAAGGCTAAAAATAAATAAATAAACTATATATATATTTGAGGGACTGGTCACACCTCTGGTGGGCATGCTTCATAACATCGAATTTGATGTAAATGTTATGGGGATTTGATGAGTGGAAGTACCACTTTGATTGTGTTGTACGATTATTACTTTGCTTTGAAATAAAATTTACCCTTTTTCCATATATATATATATATATGGCTATGACACTCTACCCATCTTAATTAAATTCCGTCCTCGAAATTTAAGGAATGAAGAAATGGAAAGGAAAGGTGCTAAATACCTTAATCATCGAATAGGTAGGGGTATAATTGTCGCATCTCATCTTCTCTTTCCTAATTAGATTCTCCAGGCGAATCTTTATTCCAAGATACCCGAACCAATGAGATGGTTTTGTTTTTAAGAACCTTCTGTCTCCGATCCAATATTTATACTGGCTTCTGCTCAATACGGAGAGTTGGGCCAACAGTAATTTCAGAATGATCAAGTACGTGACTAGGATCTGGCACGTAGTTGAGATACATGGAAAACATCATGAACTCCTTCTAAAGAAGGTGGCAAGGCCAGTCGATAAGATACGTCGCCGACTCGATCCAAGATGTCGAATGGGCCTATATACCTTGGACTCAACTTCCCTCTTGTTCAAATCTGATAGTTTCCTTAGTTGGCGAGATCTTCAGAAATACATGATCTCCATGTTTGAAATTCAAGATCCTTCGATACTTATCTGCCCATATCTTGTGCCTGTCTTGTGCAGCTTGAAGATGTCTTCGGATTGCCTTGACCATGTCTATAGTCTGCGTAACCAACTCTGGCCCTAAGAGTTGACGTTCTCCGACGTCGTCCAACATATTGGTGGCCTGCACTTCCTTCCATATAATGCTTCAAATGGTGTCATCTTGATACTAGCCTGATAACTGTTATTATATGAGAATTCTATCAAATGCAGACGATCATCCTATGACCCTTTGAAATCTAGGGAGCACGCTCTCAGCATATCTTCTAAAATTCGTATCATCCTTTCTGACTTTCCATCGGTCTGTGGGTGATATGCTGAACTAAACTTCAGACGAGTGCCAAGACTATCTTGTAAGCTTTTCCAAAACTTGGAGGTGAACCGAGTATCACTGTCTGAGACGATACTTACCGGTACTCCATAGTGACTAACAATGTTCTTTATGTATATCTCCGCTAGAAGCTCCGTAGATTGTCCGACTCGAAATGGTAGAAATCTCGCGGACTTTGTAAGTCTATCTACTATCACCCAGATAGCATTGTTACCCCTTTGTGTTCTTGGAAGTACCGATACAAAATTTATTGTAATATGCTTCCACTTCTATTCAGGTACTGGTAGTGGTTATAGTAGTCCAGCAGTTCGTTGATGCTCGGCTTTTACTTGTTGGCATACTAAGCATTTCGAGACAAATTTAGCTCTCTCTCGCTTCATTCCATGCCACCAAATTTTTTGCCTCGGATCCTTGTACATCTTCGTACTCCCGGGATGAATAGAGTATTGTGAATTATGTGCTTCAGACATAATTTCGGTCCGGAGTTCACCACATGACACACACAAACGACTCCCGAACCTTAAGGATCCATCAGAATGCTTAATCAACCCAGTTTGTATCCCAGCTTCAGTTTGATTCCACAGTTTTTGCAACTTTACATCCTTCTTCTGTACCTCCTTAATTCTCTATACTAGAGATGATTGGATTTGTAAACTTTTCCAGACTACATCTGCCACTGGGCATATTACTTCAACCCCCATCTTTCTGAGATCTTCTAGTATCTCCTTGGGCGAGTTCAGAAAAAAAAAAGTTTCAGGCCTCCTACTCAGAGCATCTGCCACCCTGTTTGCCTTGCCTGGATGATACTCCATTTCCATATCAAAATCTTTAAGCAACTACAGTCATCTGCGTTGCCTCATATTTAGTTCCTTTTGGGTGAACACGTATTTCAAACTTTTATGATATGTGTAAATTTTGATATGTTCACCATACAAGTAATGTCTCCACAATTTTAGTGCAAATACAACAGCTGCTAATTCCAGATCATGTGTTGGATAATTCCTTTCATGAACATACAACTGTCGAGAAGCGTAAGCAATAACTCTTCCGTGTTGCATCAATACACAGCCCAAACCCTTGCCAGAAGCATCACTATAGATCTCGTAACCTTCTGACTCTGATGGTAATGCTAGTATTGGTGTTGTGACAAGTCTTTCCTTCAATTCCTCAAATGCCGCTTGACATTTATCAGTCCAAATGAATTTCTCATTCTTCCGAGTCAACCGAGTAAGCGGCTCAACAATTCGGGAAAAATTCTCCACAAATCTTCTATAATATCCAGCTAAGCCAACAAAACTTCGAATCTCAGCTACATTCTTGGGAGTAGACCATGATTTAACTGCTTCTTTTTTCTTAGGAATCTACTGTTATTCCTTCTCCACTTACTATGTGTCCCAAGAAAGAAATTTCCTTTAGCCAAAATTCACATTTACTCAACTTTTCATACAGCTTCTCCTGCCGTAGAGTTTCGAGTACTATCCTCAAATGTTCTTCGTGTTCCTCCTCGTTCTTTGAGTAGACCAATATGTCGTCAATGAACACAATCACAAACTTGTCCAAATATTGATAGAATATTCTATTGATCAAATCCATAAATATGGCTGGAGCATTAGTCAATCCAAAAGGCATGACTTGAAATTCATAATGCCCATATCGGGTTCTGAAAGCAGTCTTTGGTATATCTTCTTTCTTAATCCTCACTTGATGATCTAACAAATTCATGCAACTTCTTATCGGGTAAGGAAAATTGAACTTTGTCTGCTGCACTGCATTTTGAAGGATCAACATATATATATATATATATATATATATATATATATATATATATATATATATATATAATGTATGGATGTAAGGAGAAATATTTTGTCTGTTGTACAACTTTTTGGATTCACAACAGATGTAAATAGTTTTGTATAAGGTTTAGAAGGTAGGACTTGTAAGGACTTCCCCTGGAGCATATTGTAATCATGTTTTGTGAAATGAATGAAATATGTTTCTTTGGTTCTGTCTATCTATATTGCAATTGCTTTTATTTCATCTCCTTAGTAATTAAGTTCTTTTAAGATCCTTTCGGCCTTGTATTAAGGGTTTTCCAATCCTTAACATTTAGGAATATGTCTTCGCCACCGAACCCCAATGCATCACAAACGGTGACCTCTGAGACACGATCAACAGATGCCTTTGAAAGTTTTCAAAGAGTCTTGGAGGCTAACACCCAGCAGATCCAACTTTCTCAAGCCATGTCTGCGAAATTACTGGAACGATTGGATGTCGCACCTACTCCGAAGGCCGGGACGATTTCGATTTTAGGGCGATTAAACTCCCAGAGTTCAAAGGGACTGAGACTCCTATGGAAGCGACACAATGGATAAGAACTACAGAATGATTACTGAAGGGTACCAAGATCGCGCCAGATGATATAGTGTCACTAGTAAGAATTCAACTAAAGGATGTAGCAGATATTTGGTGGAGTTCCTTACATCCTGAAGAACCTAACGAAGTTGTATCCTGGGAAAGGTTTAAGGAAGAGTTTGAAGAAATGTTCTTTCCCCCTAGCGCCAAGTTGGAGCTAAAAAGAGATTTCTACACCTGAGGCAAAATAAGACTTATGTCGATGAGTACTCGGCGGAATTTACAAGACTCAGTCGGTATGCTTCGAGCATGGTAACTACAGAGAAGGCGAAGGTAGTTCGGTTCAGTGAAGGACTGGAGCACCTGTGCTATTTGTAAAGAAAAATAATGGGAGCCTGAGATTTGTGATAGATTATAAAGCACCGAATGAAGTGACGATCAAGAATAAGTACCCACTACCTAGGATCGATGAATTATTTGACCAACTTGGAGGAGCGACTGTATTTTTCAAGATAGATCTCAGATCATGCTATCATCAAGTGAGGATTAAGAAAGAAGATATACCAAAAACTGCTTTTAGAACCCGATATAGGCATTATGAATTTCAAGTCATGCCTTTTGGATTAACTAATACCCCGGCCATATTTATGGATTTGATGAATAGAATATTCTATCAATATTTGGACAAGTTTGTGATTGTGTTCATTGACGACATATTGGTGTACTCAAAGAACGAGGAGGAACACGAAAAACATTTGAGGATAATACTCGAAACTCTACGGCAGGAGAAGCTGTATGGAAAGTTGAGTAAATGTGAATTTTGGCTAAAAGAAATTTTTTCTTGGGACACATAGTAAGTGGAGAAGGAATAACAATAGATCCTAAGAAAATAGAAGCAGTCAAATCATGGCCTACTCCCAAAAATGTAGCTGAGATTCGAAGTTTTGTTGGCTTAGCTGGATATTGTAGAAGATTTGAGGAGAATTTTTCCCGAATTGTTGAGCCGCTTACTCAGTCGACTCGGAAGAATGAGAAATTCATTTGGACTGATAAATGTCAAACGGCATTGGAGGAATTGAAGGAAAGACTTGTCACAGCACCAGTACTAGCATTACCATCCGGGTCAGGAGGTTACGAGATCTATAGTGATGCTTCTGACAAGGGTTTGGGCTGTGTATTGATGCAGTTCGGAAGAGTTATTGCTTACACTTCTCGACAGTTGAAGGTTCATGAAAGTAATTATCCAACACATGATATGAAATTAGCAGTTGTTATATTTGCACTAAAATTGTGGAGACATTACTTATATGGTGAACAGATCAAAATTTACACAGATCATAAAAGTTTGAAATACGTGTTCACCCAAAAGGAGCTAAATATGAGGCAACGCAGATGGCTGGAGTTGCTTAAAGATTTTGATATGGAACTGCAGTATCATCCAGGCAAGGCAAACAGAGTGGCAGATGCTCTGAGTAGGAGGCCTGAAGCTTTCTTTTTGAATATGCCCAAGGAGATACTAGAAGATCTCAGAAAGATGGGGGTTGAAGTAATATGCCCAGTAGCAGATGGAGTCTAGGAAAGTTCCAATCATCTCTAATAGAGAGAATTAAGGAGGCACAGAAAAAGGATGTAAAGTTGCAAAAACTGTGGAATCAAACTGAAGCTGGGATACAAACTGGGTTGATTAAGCATTCTGATGGATCCTTAAGGTTCGGGAGTTTTTTGTGTGTGCCATTTGGTAACTCCGGACCGAAATTATGTCTGGAGCACATAATTCACAATACTCTATTCATCCCGAGAGTACGAAGATGTACAAGAATCTGAGGCAAAAAAATTTGTGGCATGGAATGAAGCGAGAGATAGCTAAATTTGTCTCGAAATGATTAAGTATGCCAACAAGTAAAAGCCGAGCATCAACGAACTGCTGGACTACTACAACCACTACCGGTACCTGAATGGAAGTGGGAGCATATTACAATGGATTTTGTATCGGGACTTCCAAGAACACAAAGGGGGTAACAATGCTATCTGGGTGATAGTAGATAGACTTACAAAGTCCGCGAGATTTCTACCATTTCGAGTCGGACAATCTACGGAGCTTCCAGCGGAGATGTACATGAAGAACATTGTTAGTCAATATGGAGTACCGATAAGTATCGTCTCAGACATGGATACTCGATTCACCTCCAAGTTTTGGAAAAGCTTACAAGATAGTCTTGGCACTCATCTGAAGTTTAGTTCAGCATATCACCCACAAACCAATGGGCAGTCAGAAATGATGATACAAATTTTAGAAGATATGCTGAGAGCGTGCTCCCTAGATTTCAAAGGGTCATGGGATGATCATCTGCATTTGATAGAATTCTCATATAATAACAGTTATCAAGCTAGTATCAAGATGGCACAATTTGAAGCATTATATGGGAGGAAGTGCAGGTCACCAATATGTTGGACTGACGTCAGAGAACGTCAACTCTTAGGGCCAGAGTTGGTTACGCGGACTGTAGACATGGTCAAGGCAATCCGAAGTCATCTTCAAGTTGCACAAAACAGGCACAAGATGTTGGCAGATAAGCATCGGAGGATCTTGAATTTCAAACCTGGAGATCATGTATTTCTGAATATCTCACCAACTAAGGGAACTATCAGATTTGGAACAAGAGGGAAGTTGAGTCCAAGGTATATAGGCCCATTCGACATCTTGGATCGAGTCGACGACGTATCTTATCGACTGGCCTTGCCACCTTCTTTAGAAGGAGTTAATGATGTTTTCCATGCATCTCAACTACGGAAGTATGTGCCAGATCCTAATCACGTACTTGATCATTCTGAAATTACTGTTGGCCCAACTCTCCGCATTGAGCAGAAGCCAGTAGAAATCTTGGATCGGAGACAGAAGCTTCTTAAAAACAAAACCATCTCATTGGTTCGGGTATCTTGGAATAAAGATTCGCCTGAAAAATCTACTTGGGAAAGAGAAGATGAGATGCGACATTTATACCCCTACCTATTCGTTGATTAAGGTACTTAGCACCTTTCCTTTCTATTTCTTCATTCCTTAAATTCCGAGGACGGAATTTAATTAAGGTGGGTAGAGTGTCATATCCTTTATATATATATATATATATATATATATATATATATATATATATATATATATATATTGTTTATTTATTTATTTTTAGCCTTCCAAAATTCTTCCTATATGTTAAATTTTTTTCAAAAATCAAATTTCTTTTCACTTGGCTCCTCATGCAAATGTTAATTTTGCATTTTGCATGAAACACTTATGTGGCAATCATGCATGAAGAGGTGCCATGCGGCATCCTCCTCTCATGACAAAGTCCAAAGGGCATTTTGGTCTTTTCCTAACTTTTTACCATTCTATTTATTTGAATGGAAGAAAAAGAGAATTCATTCTCTTTTTCTCATTACCATGTGAGTAATCCTCCCCCTTCTTCTTCCCTTTCTTTCTTCCTCTTCCTCTTCTTTCTTCTTCTTCCTTTCCTTCTCCCTTCCCCAAGCTGCTGCTGCTGCATTTGCTGCGGCTGCTAGTGTTGCTGCCGCGGGCCGCGCCGGCGCTGCCGGCCGCCGGCCGACCACCCCCTCCCCCCCATGACCTCTTTCTCCTTCTTCCTCTTCCACACATTCATTCCTTCATTCCCTCTTCCCTTTCCTCTTTCATTTTATTTCTAGGTATTTTGTTAATCTCCAATTCCAATTTTGTGTCATTAGGTTCTAATTTTGGATCTTATGAGAGAATTCTCTCCCAAGGAAGCAACCAAAATCCAAGGCAAGCTCTCCCCCTCTTTTGTTCATTTCTTTATTTTGATTTCTATCATTACATGTTATAGTGCAAAATTGGTAGACAAAGTGTTCTTCCCTATCAATCCTTGTATACCTCAAGTATGTATATTTTATCTACACTTTAGCTCTTCTTGACACAATAAACTATTACAACTTGTGTGTTCCTTGTTCATGATTGAAAATTTAGAAATAAAGTTTAGAAATACTAGTACTTTATGTTTGAGTTTATTGAATGATTCCATGCATGTTTTAAGGATAATGAGTTTATATAAAAGTGGCTTGTATGAATTTTGTGAGTGTCATGGAAGACAATTTGTAAATGTTAATTTTCATACAAGATATATATATATATACTAATTTTATGAAATAAATAGCCTAACATTGTTTTTTTCATGAAAGTGCTTCCAAATAACTTCAAAACAAGGTTTTGTAAATTAATTTCATTATTATTTTAATTCTGTCCAGATTCGATTTTATGCTTAATTGACATATTTATTGTGACCTTTTAGCTAAAATAGGTATATATAGGTACCGGTATATTAAGGTAACCCTACCCATGAATTTTCAAGTCAAAAATAACTATTTTGTGTCTCCTAAAAGTTAGTTTTTAAGTATAGATTAACTTTGGACATGTTAGAGTTGAATTTGGAAAATTTATTCATTTTGTGATTATGCTTAGAAACTTTTCTTATATAGTTTTCTACCACAACCTGTATACTTGAGCTTGTGAAGACCGAAAGGTACATTTTTGCACATGAATAAGATAGCTAGCACGCTAAGGTATAATATAAATTCCTTATTTTCAATACTCTGTATATATATATATATATATATATATATATATATTGCGTGGTCGGTGTTAAGAGTTGCTCCACCGAAGGGGTCGACGTACCCGGGATATACATTGTTTGGTTCCGGTGTTGAGGGTTGCTCCACCGAAGGGGTCGGCGTACCCATATTTTTATTTCTTGTGTTTGCTTGTATCGGAATTATTCCAGATCAGTAAATACGAAGGGGACTGCCGAAATTTTTGAAATTTTTCAGAGTTATTTTTCCAAAAATCCGGGCTCTTCTAGAAATTTTGACTTGAGTTCTAGATTTTGGAACCATCCATCTCCGATCTATAACATCGGGAGGTTCTTGAAAATCATTGTCCAAATTGATATCTTGAAACTTTCCTTGGTTTCAATACTTACCTGGACTTTATTTGTTTTGGAAAGGACGAAACTATTACTTGAATGCAACTTGACTAGTTAGGACCATTCTTTAAGGTCGTTTCTATGGAATCCGAATATCTAGAATAGGTTACATTAGGATAGGAGAGAAACCATTGGATCACACCCGACTGATTTCTTTGCAATATGAATTTTGATTTTTCGTACTGATCAGTCCCTGAATCGGTGTTCGTGCGGCCGCGCGAATATGCGAATATCTGGGGTGAGGCTTAGCTCATCTTCCTGATTGCAATTGGACATCCAGGTCCTGAGTTGCAGCTTAGCTATCCATTTCACAATATCCTGAGTTTCAGCTCAGAATACTTGTTAATTCATTGGACATCCAGGTCCTAAGTTCATCTCAGCTATCTAATGAATGGATTCGATATTCTTGAAAAAGTTTAAGTCATACGAATTTCTTTTTATAACTCATGATTCGATGATTCGATTCAGATGATTCGGAAACCAACTCATGATGCTATCTTGCTTGTAATCACATCAATATGTGATAGTACAGACGGATGGATAATCTAAGCACCACCCGTTTTGTACGAGGCCGATCCCGGACAAATGGGGTTATTGTTGAGATGTTAGACGTGTGTGTGTGATCCAGAAAAGTTTCTCCAAATTGCATTTAGGTATAGAAAGATCTTGTATGTGTCCTTTGTGACATTATTTTGAGAGCTATATACTTCTTAACTGATATCACACATTTTGAGTTTAATTGTTCAAGTTACTCTATTTTGTATTCATTTATCTTATCATCCTACATTCATAACTCTCCTTTGACCGAGGGCTTGCTCATCGTATTGACGACCTAGTTTTGTTCACTAGGAATTGATGAAGACCAGGATGAAGATCAGGCGTACACCGAGGATGAACTCTATGAATGATGTGGGACTGCAAGATAGTTGTTTCATTTTGGGAATATTTACAGTTATGTAAATTATGTGTTTTGAAGAACCATGAACAAAAATATGTATATTATGTGTTTTGAAGATACTTGATCATGTAATGTTTTGGACAAATGGATGTTATGTAAATTGTGAAAATTCTGTGGTTATGCCTTATATCTATGCCTATCCAGGACCTTACAGACGACAATCGCATGGTACAATATGGTATTAATTGTACAGGTGCGTAGCCTGGGGAGAAGTATCACGTTCTCCGAGTTATCTTGGGGACCGGGGAGTGATACAGACGCCTCGGCCTATTTTGTGTCTCTAAACCATTTTGTGCTTGCGACAACAACGTCAACTCATACTTTGCCTCTAGACCCTTCTCGTACCGACAACGTTAACCTATCAAGTCGTGCTTGCCTTTCGGCTCATAATCAGAGACGCAACTACACGATAGTACCCAATTTTCATGTGACTGTGCTTAGGTCCATAGTGAGGTCGTGCCTCGCAACTTAGTATGACTTAACCATATCGCCGTCTCGCGGCCCTTACTGTTTTAATCACCAACTGACCCAATCAAGACTTGTGAACTTAGTGTCACTCAACCGACTTTGCCTTGTGGCGTTTCTTGATTTAAACTCGAAACGACTCAAATCCAACTTATGCAAATCATATGACAACAACTTAAGACTCGACACCACATCTCGTGCCTTAGCACGTTGCCTTCGTTGTAGCCAAATCTTAGGTCCAAACTTTGTGTTCTAACTGCACACACATTCAACTAGACTCAATCCAAAGGCACACATGCGGATTGCCGCTATGCCGACTCATCTATATGAAGGTCACTGGCATTAACTAGCCATCGTGGACATAGTCTGGTAAACGGGATCCTTGCACCGCAAGTAGCGAACTACGATGCAAGTTCCCAAACTACCGGTTGCTTCATACCTAGCTCGGCTATAACCTGTTTCTTCCTAGGCCGAGTCGGTCCCGTGGCCCCGGGTTGCCGCTCGAAGAAACAATCACCCTTGTCGACAAGTTGTCCATGACCACGTACCTACGCTAACTTCTAGACTTAACGTAATTGCATGGCCTAATCATCACCGCTTAGTTCTTTGCTTACTTCTACTTTACATTCTTCTTTTGCAGAGCCCAAACCAGGGTTGCCTCGGCGACTGACCTGCGGTCCCGACACATTTCTTCTCGGCGACTAACCATCGCTCAAACTTAACATTGCGACTAACCATCACTTAGACCTAACATTCTTTGAACTCAGGGAACGGCTACTGCATAGCCTTCCTACTTAACTTGGACATAACGTGTTCCTTAAGTGCCAATAGACTGTGGCTAACTTTCCACTGAACCAACCGTGGCTCGTGCCTTAAACCGACTTGCATTCTACGCGATTCTATCGCCCAAGTCATACTTTAGATGACGGGTCTTGAGATCGTGGGACTAAATAACTTGACAACCGCAGAAAGAGCGGGACAGTGCTTGCTATGACTTCGATAGCCGAGCATTATTTTGCCTAACTTAATCGAGCCTACGACTTAACCCGTAGGACGAGCAAAGGCGATGCCAACCCTTGCATCGTGGAAACGTGCATGCTTTATCGAGCATTTACGCGGACGACGCCTATGGCTTAGGCTAATTCACAACTTTTGTACCGAAGACCAACTTTCCTTCTCCCAAGTCACGGGATGAAGGACCGAGTGTCATTTTCAAAGCACACCGTGCACCAACTCTAAGCCGACCGTTGGACCTTTCCATATTTTAACTCAATCCGACTCGTCGGAATTATTCCTTTAGCTATGTGGATGCGTCCCTTTTATTATCAAGCCTAACTTGTGCATTTGAAAACTTTTGTTTTATTAGTACGAAGGCAAGCTGAGGCAAGTTCACCGAAGCCACCCACCTGAGCGAGGGGTCGCCTCGACCGAGCAGGCCTTCGAGTCGCCGTTGTATGGCTAAGTCCGAACGCCGTTGGCGTTTCGATTCCTCCGATTGACTGAGCGGGACGGAGCGCTACATAATTCAAGTTATTCATGCTGCCTGACTTAAAGCATTACCATCATACTGCTTACTTACATTGATAAGCTGCATACCTACAATCCAGTATTTCTGCAATCTTTATTCCAAGCTCCAATAAATGGGTGTCTGAGTCTTCCATTACATGCTATTCTTATTTCTTAGAATATTTCTTCATATACCTATTCATCTCCTTTGTTCCTTTCTTGATTTATGTGTAAAATTTTACTTGTACAAAGATCTATGCATAATTGTTCTGTTTAAAGAGTTGTCCGAGAAAGACAAGAAAAGCTATACTTGGTTCAATAACAACAAATTAACCTTTATCCCAAAATTTTGGGGTCTGATGTTTGAATCCTTTTGTAAGGATTCATTTCATAGAGATTTGACAATGTTTTATGCTTGGTGTCAGCTACCTAACGCAATCCTCCTCCTTTATTGAGTCTTGGGACCGGCAGTAATAGATAGAACATTTTTACAGCAGGGGAAAAGAAAAGCTATAGTTGGTTGTTGCATAAATTTGCGTAGTTTCCGTTGTCTGGTTTCACCTATCTGTAGTTCGAGTTATTCATGCTGCCTGACTTGAGCACTAGCACCATACTGCTTATTCACATTGGTCAGCTGCATACCTATGATCCACCATTCCTGCAATCCTTGTTCCAAGCTCCTGTAAATGGGTGTCTGAGTTCATATTATTCTTTGAATCTTTCTTCATATGCCTATTTTGCTTTGTAAGTCTTGTGAAAGACTGAACCACAAAAGTCAAATGTGGTAAAACAAGAAGTAAACTTGCTATAAGTTTTGACATCGGTGAAAACCGCTAAAAGCTAGCTGTAAAGCTGCTGAAATATAGCAACAAAGTTGCCGATTACAATGCAAAGCGCTAATAGCAGTGAAAAAAAATTGACACTTGTTGGGTTGACAAAGATCACTCTCGCTCAAAGCGAGATTTGACCATCTCTGTCGACCTGCTCCCAGGAACCAACAAGTTCGGAAGAACTTCTAGAATGTTCTTTGCCCCTCCCTTCATGGACAAGCACAAAAGTGTAGTAACAATGGCACTTGGAACAAAAAGGCACTCGGTTGCTATATAGAATTCTACTCTCTTCTCTCGTGTATAGACTAGTGCTAGGACACACAATATATAGGACATTAGAGTGTTGTCGCTATGTTGAGTACAATATTGTGGGAACGTACAGTGTTGTCATTGATGTTAATGATTGTTCACATGCAGTGGGACTGGGTCTTTCCAGACTACTGGAACCAGGGACATGGATGATGGCATGACCCTCCAAAGTGACCCAAGCCGCGCTCAGCTTTTGGAAGCCCTCTGTCGTTCCCAGACCCGAGCAAGAAAAGCTGAGATGGCTGCACAGAAAGCCTGTGAAGAGAAGGAAGACCTCGTCAAAATCTTGTTTCGGCAAGCATCACACCTCTTTGCATACAAGCAGTGGCTACATATGCTGCAGTTGGAGAGCTTGTGTCTCCAGCTCAGGATCAAAGACTATCAAATTGCGACACTCTTCCCGTCCATTCCTTGGATGCCGATGAAGAGAGACGAGATCAAGCGGAAAGGGAAGAAGCAGAAGAAATGTAGCGTATGCAAGTATGCGGTTCTCTTTGCTCTTGGCTTGGGTCTGGCCGGTGCGGGCTTGCTCCTGGGCTGGACCCTAGGCTGGTTGCTGCCCCACTTCTAGCTAGGATACATTCAGCTCCCAGAGTGTTGTGATCTCTTACCTGATAGTTTTATGGACTTGAAAGTTGTGTATATGTAAGTGTAGACTGTATATATTATGTGTTGAGATGTACAAGTAAATGCCATAAATATGGGATGAGTGAACGTTGCGGTTGTCCTGTATTTTTTAATGTAACTAGAGTTATATGACCACCATCATTTGTCAATTGTCATCGACTCCTGAAGTTGCTTATGTTTCATATAGCAAGATATAAAGATAATATTTTTGTCAATATGTATAATTCAAAGGGAGATGGCTCAGGTCATATAGAAATGAAAAAAGCAGGTATGGATCCAAAAACTTTAATAAAAAGTTGGACTGGTGCATGTGGTATTGGACGGTTATTTATAAGGCACATCAATTTTTGATCGGATTGGAGCTAGTCCAGGTTTTGGGAAAATTTATTTAGGACAGTCCATTTTTTTTTATCATAGGGTTGTTCTAAACCCAACCTCCCCTCTCCCCCCCCCCCCACCCCCCCCCCCCCCCCCCCCCCCCCCCCCCCCCCCCCCCCAACCAAAGTTTTTTGTTTCATTTTCAAATTTCATTCTCTCTTCCAGAATCCTAATTCCTCTCCTCTTCTTCTTCCTCCTCTCCACAATTTCCTCTATCCCTAAGCAACAACTTCTCATCTTCTTCTTGTCCAATATCTTCCTCTTCTCCTCCACCACCTTCCTCTTCTACTCAAGACCAATGGCATCCAAACCCGCGTTGACTATGACTGTCCAATTTTTTGGCAATCCTACAAACTGATAGGACTGCCAGAAATAGTGGCAGTCCTAATTCACAGCAAGTGAAAACAAAGGACTGTCCAGTTTTCTGACAGTCCTGACTGTATGTAGGACTACCAGAATTTCTGGCAGTCATAACTGAATGTAGGACTACTAGAATTTTGGCAGTCCTGACTGTATGTAGGACTAGCAGAATTTCTGACAGTCCTGGTAAAAAGATGAACCTAGAAATGGAATAATTCTGATTAATTTTTTTAATGGCAAACATGTAAATAAATCAAATTTAAAAATGTGATAGTCATGATCAAAATATGATGTGCTTATAAATAACCTATTGGACTAATGATCTCAAGATTCTCAACTCATTGTTAACTGAAAATCTGTAACTTATAATTGGTTATGCCAAAAAGAAATGGGAGATGATCATGCTCTCAAGTTGCCTAGACTGACTTCCAAATTGTGCAGATTTCTTGTTTGCTTGCTTCAACTTAATACACTGCATGTGCAAATTGCTTTGTTTTCACCTAATTTTCGCAGAGCTACTTCCGTGTCCCGGAACCGAAGAAAGCAAATATATCTCCTAAAAATGAGTTACGACTGTTAGTGTCGGGGCACAATTTTTCGATGGAAAACTGAGAATATGAAACAATTGTAAAAACAATGTTCCAACGCAATACTTCTAGGAAGGTTGCGCAAGTATAACGAAGATCTAAAAAGATATCGTTATGATATTACGAGAATCTAAAAAGATTTCGTAATCACAGCAGCGAAGAAGATGACAGGCGAGAGATGGAAGATGGCCTGCTGGGGTGAATGATCACCGTTGCTCAAAGCTTTATTCGTCCTACACGAACAGCTTCCAGGAACCAGCAAGTTCGTCGGAGAACTTGGAACACTCATGCTCTTCTGACTCCTCGGATGGACACGAACTCCCGTGCAAAAGCAACGCTGGTGCGGCGCCTTTCCTCTCTCTCTCGAAGGCTACTGGAAGATCAGAACTGTGTTAAAGAACACGTCTGAAATCTCTGTTTACTTCTGTTAAAAAATACTTCGTAAACTTTCTGTGGTGGCCTCTCTTTTTTATTCTGTCAACCAGCCTTGAGAGAGAGGATGCCTTATATAGGCCCTGCAGCAACTAGTCGGTTGCCACAAAGTTAGGGACGTGGTAAAAACCACCCCGAACATGTAGCAACCGCCCAGAACATGCAAGCGCACGTTCTGCTGCAAGTTGCACCAACTGCGCACACCCCGCGCTCCTTGCACTCTGCGCGACAGAGCGCGCACTGAACTGCGCACGCAGCGCAACCAGCGCAACCCGAGCAACCCGCACAACCCAGCACAACCCTGCGCAACCCTGCGCAACCTAAGCGCAACCTGGGCAGCGCAACTGGGCTTGCGCACCTGAGCAGCGCAACTGGGCTTGCACAACGTGACAGCGCAAGTGGCTCACGCAACGAGCGCAACTAAAGCGCACTATGCGCCTAGCGACGATGCTGACGTACTAAGTGCAAAGTGCGCCAACAAAATGCCACATTACGCCTCATGAGCCCGAGTCCGAGTCCGAGTCCGAGTCCGAGTCGCTAAGCCCCTTCGGGGCTTAGCTCCCATGGAAATAAATTTCCCAAGAGCAAAAAGCATGAATGCTTTAATTGTTGATTTTAGCCTTTTTCTCATTAGAAAAATAACCCCACATGGCAAACCCATGTGCACCTCCACACCACATGTGCATCTCCAAATAATAGCAAAGCTAATATATAGAGATACAACCTCTTTGTTTTTTCCGATGTGGGACTAAAGCTTTCTAAAGGAAAAACCAAAAACTCCAACAATCCCCCACATATCTCTATATATATGGGTATAAGTGTTCCCCACAGTAACTGTCCATCATGCATTAGGAGAGATGTCGCTGACGACTTGAATCTTCCCGCATGGATCAAAAATCAGACTATAATACAAGAATGGACTAAGCCTTGAATTCTGCATCATAGCTGAAATTCTTTCACTCATATAATGTAGTTACATGTGCTTCTGGCTACACATTAAAGGCCCTGTGCCAGCCTGGTTTCAGTGTATAATTTTGGGCGTCTACAAGTTTACCCTCAAGAGACGGCCTGATATCTCTTTGTCCATACACTATAGGTGAGTTCATTATAAAGAGACATGGCATAAAGCGCTTTGCGCTTCCCTTGCGGTGCTACGCCGCCATGACATGGCTTAAAGCCGAGGCCTTATCCCGTACCGGGAACCTCATCGTAGTGTCATACTACTGTAGCATGAGGCAACCGCCTCTTTGTAGTGCCAAACTACCCAGCATGAAGCCTTAGGCTCCCTTGCGATGTTACGCCGCAACGACATGGCTTGCAAGACCGAGGCTTTATCCCTAACCGTGTACCTCATTGTGGTATCGTGCCACTGTAACATGAGGAACTCCTCCTCTTTGTAGTGCTGACTACACCCCTCTTTATTTTTTAACATACAACATTAGGCTAACTGCCTATTTACGGTGCTACGCCGCTGTGACTTGGCCTGCAAAGCCGAGGCTTTATCCTATTACTGGGCAGCACCCCACATATAGGAACCTCATTGTGGAGTCACCCCACTGTAGCATGGAGTTTCACTCCTTGCAGTGCTGCTCTACCGTGCCTCCTGTAAAGCACACCAGGCATTCACTCTGCCTGAGAACTCATTAAGGCAATTAAGCCAACCTTCCCACAGGAACTGTTTTCTGCAGAAAACAACAGTAGACAACAGTGGTTATAGGTCCGTAACCTCTCCATGCCCAATAGAACATGTACCCACCGTTCCTGATATTCTTCCGATTAGTGGTCCTCCCTTGAACCAAAAGCTAGATGCCTAGTAGATAAATCTTTGAACTAATAGCATAAAACTTTATGGTAGGAATACAATAATACAATATTAGAATGCCTTCAAGCCCATTTTACAAGCTGTGTCATCGACCAGCTGGCGCTTGAGGCCCTTGGTGAACGGATCCGCCAGGTTCTCCTGACTCCGAACATCAATAACTGCAATAACACCTCTTTTGATAAGTTTGTGTACTGCCCTGTGCTTCAACCGCACAGTCCTCTTCTTCCCGTTGAAGAGGTCATTTGATGCCACCGCCGCAGTCGCCTGGTTATCGCAGTATATCGGTATCGCCGGTATTTGCTCCCCAAGAAGATCATACATGAGCTCCCGAAGCCATTCTGCTTCCTAGACTGCGGTATCAAGTGTAAAGAACTCAGATTCCATGGATGACCGCGAGAGCATAGTCTGCTTCTTCGACTTCCACGATATAGCAGCTCCACCCATTGTGAAAATAAATCCACCTGTGGACCTCTCGCTCTCCACCTCTGAGCACCAGATGGCATCACTGAAGCCTTCTACTACCGGCGGATCTCCGCTGTAGTACAGTGCATATGTCTGAGTCTTCTTGAGATATCTCATAACCCATTTCACAGCTTTCCAGTGTTCAGCACCTGGGTTGCTCGTGAAACGACTCAGCATTCCCACGACGAAAGCTATGTCAGGCCTTGTGGCAGTAGTAGCATACATCAAACTTTCGATTACGCTTGAATACTCCAGCTGCCTGACGCTTTCCCCTGAATTAGGCTTCAGCTTCAGATCACACCTGTATGGCGTATCGATCCCTGGAAGATCCCGATACCCATAACGAGTGATCATTTTCTCAATATAATGAGACTGTGACAGCGCTAGTCCAGTGTCTATCCGGATGATCTTGATCCCCAAGATCACATCAGCTTCCTCCAAGTCCTTCATACTGAACTTGCTTGAGATGAATTTCTTTGTCTCCGTGACACAGCTAATATCCGTACCCAAGATAAGCATGTCGTCCACGTACAGACAAACGATCACACCTCTTCCATCAGCGAACTTCGTGTAAACACACTTGTCCGTATCGCTGACCATGTAGCCATTTGACCTTATAACTTTGTCAAATTTCTCATGCCACATCTTGGGAGCTTGTTTAAGACCGTACAAGGATTTCACCAACTTGCAGACTTTGTCTTCAAGACCCCTGATGACAAATCCCTCTGGTTGTTGCATGTAAATCTCTTCGGTCAGCTCGCCATTTAGGAAAGCCGTATTCACATCCATCTGATGTATCACCATCTTATGTATTGCTGCGAGAGCAATCAACATTCTGATGGTGGTCATCCGGGCTACTGGAGCATACGTGTCAAAATAGTCAATTCCCTGCTTCTGAGAAAACCCCTTGGCTACCAACCTAGCCTTGAACTTGTCAATAGTTCCGTCTGCTTTCTTCTTCTTGAAGATCCATTTGCATCCGATGGGTTTCGCTCCTTCAGGAAGATCAACCAACACCCAAGTGTTATTTGAGATGATGGAATCAATTTCATTGTCAATCGCCTCCTTCCAGAAAACCGCATCTCTGGTCTTCATCGTCTCATCATAGGTAAGCGGATCTGCTTCCACATGATAGGTGACAAAGTCACTTCCGAAGTCCTTCGGCCTCCTCACTCGATTCGTTGACGGCTCAGCGAGATCTGGTTCAACCGTTGTTTCTACAACAACATCTTCTTGGACCATATCTTCATTGAATACCTGCGCACCCTCATTGTTTTTCGGAACATCCGCAAGAACAATATTCTTGTGCCTTGCAAATTTGTCTTCAAAATATTCTGCGTCGCGAGATTCAATGATATGATTTGACTCAATATCAAGAAATCTCCGAGCATCACTCTTCTCAGCATACCCCAAGAAGATCGTCTTAGTAGTCCTTGTCCCAAGCTTCTGAATCTTCAGATATGGAAGCTTGACATATGCCAGACACCCCCACACTCGAATGTCATTCAAGTTAGGTCTGACCTTGAACCAGAGTTCATGAGGAGTAACGTCTGAAGTTGCATTAGGCACTCTATTTAGAATAAAAGTGGCCGTCAATGCAGCTTCTCCCCAGTAGCACTGAGGAAGACCAGCAGTCAACAACATTGAGTTAATCATTTCTGTTAACGTTCTGTTCTTCCTCTCTGCTACTTCCGTTTGATTGAGGAGAGTATGGAGCCGTAGTCTCATTGACAATTCCATGTTCTTTGCAGAACGATGCGAATTCATGAGACCTGTACTCCCCACCTCGATCACTTCTTATCCTTTTGAGTTGTTGTCCAGTCTGCCATTCAGCTTCGGCTCTGAACTCCTTGAACTTCTCGAATGCTTCATCTTTAGCCTTCAGCAAGTAGACGAACGCATACTTTGAGAAGTCATCGATGAAGGTTATGAAATACTTCATCCCGGCCTTTGTAGAGAACTGTTTGAAGTCACAGATATCGGAGTGTACCAACTCCAGAAGATCTGTACTTCGATTAACCCGAGGAAAGGGTTTCCTTGTGATCTTTGTTTGAGCACAAACTTCACATTTCTCTACCTTACCCCCACACTTGGAGATAAGTCCTAGACTAGACATTCTGTTTATTCGTTTATAATGAACATGTCCTAGCCTATTATGCCACAACTCAAGAGTATAAGCAGAATGAGTGATTTCATTAATCACATTAATTACATTGGACTGATTTACAAGATGAATTTTGAACATTCCTTCGGTATAAAAAGCTTTCCTGAAATATGTTCCCTTGATAGACATCACCATCTGGCCAGCATTGATGTCCATCCTGAGGCCTGCTTTGCAGAGTAGGCCTCCTGAGATCAGGTTCTTGGCGATAGCAGGTACGTGCTTCACGCCTTGAAGCGTCAGAGACTTCCCCGAAGTCAGCTTCAATACCACCGTCCCGATCCCGAGCACTTCAGCTTGTGCCTGGTTCGCCATCATAACCACTTCAGAAGTAGGTATATAGGTGGTGAACCACTCCTTACTGTAGCAGACATGGCAGGAGGCTCTAGTGTCTATCCACCAGTCAGAGTCAGTCCTTACCGCATCAACCTGTGCAATCATAGCAACAATGTCAGTGATCATAGATACCTTACTAGGCTCTCCTTGCTCTGATTGCTTGGTTTTTGCTTTGCACTCATTCTTAAAGTGGCCCTTCTTGTCACACTTGAAGCAAGGCATTTGAGACTTTGGCTTCTTTTTCTTGATAGAAGTTCCCTTGACATTTAGATTGTCAGGGTCCTTCTTCTTGCTGTGGGAAGCCGCCTGCTTTTCCCTTGGTTCCTTGGTATGAACCATATTGGCGTTAACCAATTGCTTGGACAGTGCATCCACCTTCAGTTGAGCCTGCATCTGGTCCTCAACATAGATTTCCTGTAGGAGATCTTCAAGGGTGATCTCCAGCTTCTTCCTATGCATGTTTGCATAGAACTTGCTCCACCCAGCGGGAAGCTTTGAGACAATCCCTCCAACAACAAACTTGTCGGGGAGGGGCATTGCCACGTCTTCCAGCTCCTGTCGCAGTTTCATGAACTCCTTCACCTGCGGCAGCATAGACTTTTCGTCCTCAAAGAACCACTTGTGATATTTTTCAACCACAAATATTTTACTGCGGTTCTTGTCTTCTTCGTAGAGTTTTTCCAGAGACTCCCATATGTCTCTGGCAATTGTCTTCTTACTGTAGGATTCTGCTAGGGAATCCTCCATAGCATTCAGGATAAGCAGCCTGCAAATGCTATTTTCTCTTCTCCACTTGGCCTGAAGTTTAGTAGCCGCAGTGATTGCAGCAGCAGACCCAGTATCTGGAACGGTAGATTCTTCCTCCAGAAGCACGTGATCTACGTCTTTAAGTTGAAGGGTGAGATATACCTTCCTCTTCCAGACTTGGTAATGTTCTCCATCAAACTTTTCTAACTTGCAAAAGTCAGAATTGAAGAGTGAAACATTAACGTTTTCCATCGTAGCAATAAAGCTTTGAGATTGTTAGTGCCGGGGCACAATTTTTCGATAGAAAACTGAGAATATGAAACAATTGTAAAAACAATGTTCCAACGCAACACTTCTAGGAAGGTTGCGCAAGTATAACGAAGATCTAAAAAGATATCGTTATGATATTACGAGAATCTAAAAAGATTTCGTAATCACAGCAGCGAAGAAGATGACAGGCGAGAGATGGAAGATGGCCTGCTGGGGTGAATGATCACCGTTGCTCAAAGCTTTATTCGTCCTACACGAACAGCTTCCAGGAACCAGCAAGTTCGTCGGAGAACTTGGAACACTCCTGCTCTTCTGACTCCTCGGATGGACACGAACTCCCGTGCAAAAGCAACGCTGGTGCGGCACCTTTCCTCTCTCTCTCGAAGGCTACTGGAAGATCAGAACTGTGTTAAAGAACACGTCTGAAATCTTTGTTTACTTGTGTTAAAAAATACTTCGTAAACTTTCTGTGGTGGCCTCTCTTTTTTATTCTGTCAACCAGCCTTGAGAGAGAGGATGCCTTATATAGGCCCTGCAGCAACTGGTCGGTTGCCACAAAGTTAGGGACGTGGTAAAAACCACCCCGAACATGTAGCAACCGCCCAGAACATGCAAGCGTACATTCTGCTGCAAGTTGCACCAACTGCGCACACCCCGCGCTCCTTGCACTCTGCACGACAGAGCGCGCAATGAACTGCGCACACTGCGCACACTGCGCACGCAGCGCAACCAGCGCAACCCGAGCAACCTGCGCAACCCAGCACAACCCTGCACAATCCAGCGCAACCCAGCGCAACCTGAGCGCAACCTGGGCGCGCACCTGGGCAGCGCAACTGGGCTTGCGCACCTGAGCAGCGCAACTGGGCTTGCACAACGTGGCAGCGCAAGTGGCTCGCGCAACGAGCGTAACTAAAGCGCACTATGCGCCTAGCGACGATGCTGACGTGCTAAGTGCAAAGTGCGCCAACAAAACGCCACATTACGCCTCATGAGCCCATGAGCCCGAGTCCGAGTCCGAGTCGCTAAGCCCCTTCGGGGCTTAGCTCCCACGGAAATCAATTTCCCAAGAGCAAAAAGCATGAATGCTTTAATTGTTGATTTTAGCCTTTTTCTCATTAGAAAAATAATCCCACATGGCAAACCCATGTGCACCTCCACACCACATGTGCATCTCCAAATAATAGCAAAGCTAACATATAGAGATACAACCTCTTTGTTTTTTTCGATGTGGGACTAAAGTTTTCTAAAGGAAAAACCAAAAACTCCAACAACGACTAGGCCTGTCAATAGT
Organism: Iris pallida; assembly: GCA_029216955.1. Lineage (NCBI taxonomy): Eukaryota > Viridiplantae > Streptophyta > Magnoliopsida > Asparagales > Iridaceae > Iris > Iris pallida. The sequence continues at coordinate 5,544,992 of JANAVB010019200.1, forward strand.
AATCGATGACCCAAAGTTAACCCTACTTTAAATTAGAAACCTGGATTGCATGTCTAGCGAACTTATAGTCTTTTAATCGATGGTTATTTGACACTTACTATTTCGAAAATAATTACACTCACAACCATTTTTTTTTATAAATTTTATTAAACATAGGGATGATCAGTATTGTTAGTTTCTATAGAAAATAGAAACTATAGGAGGGTCCGTGTAATTAGTTTCTGTTGAGAACTAATAAGGGATTTAGTCCCACATTGGAAAATATAATATGAAGAGGAGCTAGAGTCCCTATAAGTTGTCACGCCCCAGAACCAGAATACTGAAGAACGGGGGCGGACACAGCCAGCTACGTATAATGAAATGGCAACCATTCCACTATACGGTCACGGCTGTCTAGATATGTGAGGGTTTTACTAAAATCCATCAGTCTCTTAGGGTCAAAATGGCCTATTGTCTCAATCTCAATCAACTAATAATAATCACAAGATATTAGATCACCAAATATACAATTGTAAGGCGTCCCAAACATTACATATCCAGATGATCACGAAGCTAGTCGTACAAAATGTAAGGACTAGCAAGAGTTAAGTCATACATGATCAACCTCGAGTTGCCGATCATGTTTACAGCCCGTAGGCAGACAGTAAGTAAAATGCATCGAGCTAACAGGTGCTCGTCGGCTAAACGCCTCAAAAGAATAATTTACAATTACAGTGGGAGGACAAAAGAAACCCACTCGTTGCCCAAGTTACGCCTGGCGGTCACCATCGGGCTGGAAAGCAGGTGGATCCTTTGCTGCTGCTCCAGAATCTGGCCATACAAAACCAGCTGGGTCAGACCCCAGGAAAAGCAAGTGCCACAAAGGAGGCTTCACTTAAGAACTAAAACCAGCAATTAGCACAAAAGTATAATCACATAATAAGAGACAGTAATTTAAGAAAAAGCATGATGGGCAATTATAAAAGACAATCTTGCATAGAATCACTAAAAGACAGGACATATGGAGAAGCATGTCAGGATGATATACGATGAGATAACCATGGGACTATTCAGATAGCTAGGTTACAACCCGTAAACCAAACAAGGACCGGGGTTGTAACCCTTCGTCTGAACGGAACTTGATTTCTCTCACCATTTATCGGCAAGATGAATGTAAGAAATCAGGTCAAGTAACAATCTGGAGTGGCAATCATTATAGTGACAATCTGGAGTGACAATCATTCCATCATTCTGGTACAATCCTATAATCAATCAATTCTAGACAATACTATACTGGACCAGACTCCATCCAAGCAATCACGGCCAATCATTGCCTACGGCTTTCTACATTAACTAACTAGGGTTATCATAATCCTAGTTACTAGCAAGATGCAATGAGATTGATCCACAGCCACAAGCCCTGCAGACCATCCAGGCTACCCAGGACGAAAGATTAGGGTTGAATTCAGGTGGGTACATCGCCCAGGAGACAAATGTACCCTTAGGTGACTTAGAGGGTGCAACACTCGACGGTGCGCTGGAAATGTGCCCTACTCGACGGCAGGCTACAGATCCCAAGAGCGCCCAAGGTAACGGGATTGCCTGTAGCTGTGTCATCTCTTCATGACTACTGTGTTATTCTAGTTATTAACCTTAATCCATTTTAGTAGGTACTCCTGACCGTGGTACTCAGGAGTCCCATCCTAGACATGATGCAAGACTGGACAAGTGGATTAACAAGCAAGCAAGAAAGAACCACCCACGGTGTCAAGACAGGTCAAGTTAAGTTATCAAGTCATGTCAAGTCAGGAGTGCGCCGCCACGGGCCACTATCAAGTCATGTTGGTCATGTCAGGAGTGCACTACTACGGGTCACTGTTGTGTTATGCAAGTTCTTGTCCTACCATGCCATGTACAATAGTCATTCCAAACATATTAAGTAAAATTAAGTTCATGACAAAAGGCGTAAGGATATAAAATGGGCGTAAAATATCTAATAAAATATCAATATACAGAGCCATAGAAAAAACCAAGCTAAAAGAATTAAGACCAAAACTCCAAGAACCAATGGGTCAAGCAAGGGGTCAGGGGGGCAGCGTACGTAAAAGTCACGCACGCTCAAGGAAGCAGCGTACATAAAAGTCACGCACGCTCAGAGAGCAGCGTACATGAAAAGTCACGCACGCTCAGATAGCAGCGTACATGAAAAGTCACGCACGCTCAGAGAGCAGCGTACATGAAAAGTCACGCACGCTACAGGAGCAGCATAGGTGAAAAGTCACATACGCTGAGAGAGCAGCGTGGGTGAAAAGTCACGCACGCTACAGGAGCAGCATAGGTGAAAAGTCACGCACGCTGAGAGAGCAGCATGGGTGAAAAGTCACGCACGCTACAGGAGCAGCATAGGTGAAAAGTCACGCACGCTGAGAGAGCAGCGTGGGTGAAAAGTCACGCACGCTACAGGAGCAGCATAGGTGAAAAGTCACGCACGCTGAGAGAGCAGCGTGGGTGAAAAGTCACACACGCTACAGGAGCAGCATAGGTGAAAAGTCACGCACGCTGAGAGAGCAGCGTGGGTGAAAAGTCACGCACGCTACAGGAGCAGCATAGGTGAAAAGTCACGCACGCTGAGAGAGCAGCGTGGGTGAAAAAGTCACGCACGCTCAAGGAAGACACGCTTCCAACAGGAAGCGTACCCAAGGCTACGTGGCATAAGCTAAGAAGCTCTGCCACTGCTCACTGTCTTCTCCAAAGAGCAAGAACTGCAAGGATGAACCCAAACTTTAAATGCTCATAACTTGGTCAAAACAAGTCCGAATCCAAGTTTCCAAAGGTCGAAATTGGGTAGAAGGAAATTTTCAACCACATGGAACCATCAGAACTTGCAAATGAAGAAGTTAACTAGATCAAAACTTCAAAATTCCAAGAAAGCATTTCCTAGATCTACAAAAACTCATGCACCAAAATGAAAATCTTCAAGTTCTAAAGTGGTTTAGAATCCTGCTAGGAAGCCATCAGAACCATCAAAATGAGTTCTCAAGTGAGAGCAAGATGCACTTGCCTATGGTGGTGTCGGTGGAAGAAGGAGAGGAAGGAAGAAGAAGAAATAAATGAGAGTTAGGGAGGAGAGAGAAGGTTGGTGGCTGCTAATAAAGGAGAAGAGGGTGGTAGGTAGGAGTGGTTCATGCTAACCCAAACCAAGCCAAACCAATCCAAGCCCAACCCGAACCAAGCTAGGCCAAACCGAGCTAATGCAATGCCAGGATGGACCAGAAAATACTCAATAAACCAAGCTCCATTAATCAGAATTAATTCATGAATAATAAATGACAATTAAACCACAATGCTAAATATGAAATAAACCATAATTAACTAATCAAGAAAATTGAAAAATACAGGTCAGAAACACGAACACGTATAAAATACGTATTACGAATTTCGGGGCTCTACATAAGTAGTGGAGTAGCCAATTAATAAAATAAACAATTATTCTCTACATGGTATCAGAGCCATAACCACACAAAAAATTCTTTCCTTCCCCAACCCGCCCCCCCCCTTGCTGCTCCCGACGCCCCCCCTGCCCCACCCGACGAACCCGTCCCCTGTCCCGCCGACGACACCCACCCCCCCGGCAAACCCCCCCTCCCACCTGCCCCGCCCGACGCCCCCTTGCCCTGCCGACGCCCCCCTACCCCACCCGACGCCCCCCCTTTGCCCTGCCGACGCCCCCCCCCCGCCCCGCCCCACCCGACGCCCCTCCGCCCCCCGTCGCCCCCTGCTGCCGCCCTGCTGCTGCCCCTCCCCCCACCCGACGCCCTCCTCTTCTGATCCAATCTGCTGCTGACCCCCCCTTTTTTACAGAAAAAAAAGACTCTAATTTGAGAGAGAGATTATGTGGACGGTTATTCGAAGACGGATGGCTGTCAAATACTTTATTTGCACCTTCTGTTCCTAGATTATGCCCTTTGGAATTACAAATGCTTTATTTGTTTTTCGTTCTCGATCTGCAAATTAGGGTCTACATGCGCGTGCCGGTGTTGGCCACGTTATCAGCGCATTCGTAAGGTCTCTGTTGAAGACTTTACATAAAGACGACGACGACGAAGCCGACGAAGACGACGACGACGACGAAGCCGCCGAAGACGACGACGACAATTCACAGTTGAAGACGCCATGGATTCGATTAGTGGTAAACTGACAACACAAGAGATGAAGGCCTTGGTTGATGATATTTTATCAAAAAGATTAACCGAGGCATCCCCACGTATGATCCATACTGATGTGGATCCGTTATCCTACAAAATGGAGAAGCTGGACAAGCTGGAGACGAAGTTGGAAGGAACGTCCAACTACTTGAAATGGTCACGGCAGGCATTGCGGACGCTGAAGGGACGAGGCTTGGTTGGCTACGTCAATGGCCAAACCAAGGCACTAGATGATCCCTCCTCAAAGGAGTTTGCTATTTGGGATATTGTCAACAATGTTGTGGCTGGATGGTTGACTGCCTCCTTGACCGATCAAGTGTCGGGCAATGTAGAGGCGATGGAGGCTGTCGCTGACATATGGCGGACTTTGACGGATATGTACTCAGGCTCCGGCAATCCTATGCGGGTCTTTCAACTGCAGGATAAACTTGATAGGGTGGCCCAGGACGACCGTACCATCTCTGAGTATGCAGCACTGTTGAAGAAGTACTGGTCTGATCTAGATCACTATGATCCTCTTGGGATGGACGATGCACAAGTTGAACCGGCATTTGCGAAACATTTCCAAAAGTTCTTGGATTATATTTCACGACAACGGATGATGAAGTTCTTGAAGGATCTTAACCCTGTGTTTGAGCATAGACGGAATGTACTCATAGCACAGCCCATGCTTCCAACCTTAGAAGATGCCATAGCTGTCATGGCACAGGAAGAGGCTCGATTGAAGTTGATGGCCAACAAGGGCTATTTCCAGGGGGAGCAGGCCGCTGTTGACAAATCTGCCCTTGCCGCCTTCAATCAGCCTCCCTCTGTGGCCGGTGTTTGCCACAACTGTGGTGACTCAGGGAATTACATCAGATTTTGTCCAAAACCCCTGCAAAGTCAGTCGGGTGATCATGGACGGAGTCGCGGGGGACGTCGAGGTGGTAGAGGCGGTTATGCTGGTAGAAGGGGAAATTATTCTGGAGGACACAAAGCTAATCTGGCGGAGGAAGGGGGAGAAAAAAAACCTGGCTGACTTAACCCCTCTTGAGAAGGAGTTCCTCGCGAGGTTACGCAGCACGAAGCTGGGTTCGGACGACGATCATGGGGCATCATCTTCCTCGGGGGATCACATCACTTGCTTTGCCCAAACCAGCACAGGTATTCTTGTGCGTGCTATTGCAGCAGCTGTCCACCAACCAGGTTGGATTATGGACTCTGGGATATCTCGCCATGTCACGGGGTCCCACGGTGAGTTCCAGGACTATACTCACCTATCGACGCCGGAGAGCATTCAGACTGCTGATGGTAACTCCAGCCTTGTCATGGGTAAAGGCACTGTCGCATGCATCCCCTCTCTCACTCTCACCAATGTCTTACATGCTCCGTATTTTCCTGTCAATCTTCTTTCTATTAGTGCCATTATTCTTGATCTTAACTGTACTGTCTCCTTTGACATTCCTAAGGTAACTTTTCAGGAGAAGGTGACAGGACGACGACTAGGGACTGGCACATGGCATAAGGGACTGTGGTACTTGGACAGGACTGGACTGGACAAAGCATTGGCATCTCTGGTAGCAGACACACCGCCGACAGATTCACGGCGCAGTCTAGAAGACGAATTGTTCCTCCACCACCAGCGTGTTGGTCATTCTTCTTTTAAAATTCTTAGTCGAATGTATCCGTCCTTATACCAAAGGGCTAATAACGAGAAGTTATTTTGTAATGCATGTGAGTTGGGTAAACATACCAGAAGCACGTATGTGAGTTCAGGAAGTAGAAATTTAGCTGCATTTGATATGATACATTCGGAAGTATGGGACCCTTGTCCTACAACCGGTATTAACAGTTTTCGATGGTTCGTCACTTTTATTGATTGTTATACTCGCGTGACATGGGTCTACCTTATGAAGAATAAAAGTGACGTCTTTGAGGCGTTTCGAGACTTTCATCGCCGGGTAGAAACACAATATGGCACTAAAATTAAGTGCTTACAGTCTAACAATGGGACAGAGTATACAAATAAGACGGTTGCTGAGTATTTATCCACTCATAGAATACTACACCAAACTTCATGTGCCTATACACCGGTACAAAATGGTGTTGCCGAACGAAAGAACAGACACATGCTGGAGGTCGCACGAACGATGATGCTGGCTATGAATGTCCCGAAACACTTATGGGGGCAGGCGGTGTTAACGACCTCTTATCTCATCAACAGAATGTCATCTCAGGTATTGGACTGGAAGACACCGTTGGGGATGCTTACTGGTGCAACCACGTACACTGTTCCACCTAAAGTATTTGGGTATGTATGTTTTGTCCAAGATAATCGGCCAGGAGTTGACAAACTGGATCATAGGGCGGTTAAATGTGTCTTTGTCAGGTACACGACAACTCAGAAGGGATACGCATGTTGGAGCCCCGTTGAGCGGAAGATATTTGTAAGCATGGACGTTACATTCAGAGAACTGGAACCATATTATGGTTCAAATAACGGTTCAGCGTTTGCTGACACACCTAACACAGTGGGTGTTAGATGTGAGGGGGAGAAAATAAGCCCATCTGTGGTGGTCGGATCGGTCCCATGCCCGGTCGTAAAAAACTGGACGAAAGGGGGAGAGAAAAACTGGACGAAAGGGGAAGAAAGCAGTGAATCCTATACAGAAGATGAAGAAGATACATATGTTAAACAGGGGGAGCAGCAGACAATGGAAAAGGAGCTTCAAGTCTTCAGAAGGAGACAGCAGAAGTCCAGTACTGTGCCTGTACCGTGCCCCGTGCCTACTGTACCAAGTCCCTCGTCTACTCCTGCTCCAACTCTTGAAGATGTTGCCCCCGCACTGAATCAATCTGATTCTGAAGCGGATCTCTCTGACTCTGATGGTATGATCTCTCCACCACCTATTGCTCCCTTAAGGAGATCTTCTCGCATCAATGCGGGTAAGGCTCCTAGTCGTTTTGTTGATTATGAACATGATATTGCCAACTACCTGTCTTATTCTAACATTTCTTCGAATTATCGAGCCTTCATTGCATCATTAGACTTTACTTCGTTGTCCAAAAGTTGGCAGGAAGCAAAAAAAGATCCAAGGTAGAAAGCTGCAATGATGGAAGAACTTGGGGCACTGGAAAAAAATAAGACGTAGGAGCTGGTTCCACTACCCAAAGGAAAAAAACTGTGGGATGCAAATGGGTGTACACAGTAAAGGAGACGTCAGAAGGAAAAGTGGAACGATACAAGGCAAGGTTGGTTGCAAAAGGATACACACAATCATATGGCATCGACTATGATGAGACGTTTGCTCCAGTAGCAAAAATGAGCACCGTAAGAATTCTGGTCTCCATTGCAGCAAACTATGGGTGGAAGCTATACCAGTTAGATGTGAAGAATGCCTTTCTCCATGGGGACCTACGAGAAGAAGTGTACATGGAACTCCCGCCAGGGTGCTATGCTACAGAATCAGACGGAGGGACATCGCATAGAAAAGTGTACAAACTGAAGAAGTCGCTATATGGACTCAAGCAATCTCCTCGAGCCTGGTTTGACAAATTCAGAAAGGCTGTTACAGGCATGGGATACCATCAAGCAAATGCAGATCATACGGTCTTTTTTCAGCATGCAAGAGGCCACATCACTATACTTGCTGTATACGTGGATGATATAGTAATCACAGGTAATGATGAAGTCGAGATCGCTAAGCTGAAGTCAAAACTCGCGAAGGAGTTTGAGGTGAAGAATTTATGAGCGATAAGGTACTTTCTAGGTATCGAGGTGTGTGAAGGCGAACAAGGAATTGTTCTCTCACAGAGAAAATATGCACTAGATCTGCTGAAGGAGACAGGGATGCTGGAATGCAAAGCAGCAGTCACTCCAATTGACCAGAAGTGCAAGTTAGGAGTAGAAACAGGAGAGCCAGTTGATCGTGAAAGATATCAACGACTTGTAGGGAGATTGTTTATCTGGGGCACACTCGCCATGATATCTCATTTGCGGTGAGTGTAGTAAGTCGCTACATGCATGATCCAAGAACGGGTCATATGGATGTAGTGTTTCAGATCTTGAGATATCTGAAAGGGACGTCGGGAAAAGGGCTATGGTTCAAGAAGAATGTATGTATAGAAGTTGAGGGATACTGTGATGCAGACTGGACGAGCTGCATAGACGATAGAAGGTCTACTACGGAATATTGTGTCTTTGTAGGAGGAAACTTGGTCTCATGGAGAAGCAAGAAACAGTCTGTGGTAGCACGGTCTACAGCTGAAGCAGAATACAGAGCAATGGCTTTAGGAGTGTCGGAGTTGCTGTGGGTGAAAGCGTTGCTGACAGAGTTGAAGCTGGACAAGGGAGCACCGTTACGTCTTCTGAGCGATAGTCAAGCTGCAATAAGTATAGCTAACAATCCAGTTCAGCACGACAGAACGAAGCACATCGAGATCGATCGATTCTTCATCAAAGAGAAGCTGGAACAAGGGATACTGAAGATTGATCATGTTCGCTCAGAAGAACAAGTGGCAGACTGTCTGACTAAGGGTCTTAGTTCATTAAGTCTGTCGAAGCTATGTAACAAGATGGGAATGATTAATATCTATCGTCCATCTTGAGGGGGAGTGTTGAGAACTAATAAGGGATTTAGTCCCACATTGAAAAATGTAATATGAAGAGGAGCTAGACTCCCTATAAGTAGTGGAGTAGCCAATCAATAAAATAAACAACTATTATTCTCTACAGTTTCAAAGCAAAAAAAGCCCGTGTAATAAATATAACTATATAAAAGATAGTAATAGTTAATACAATTAACCCTTTAATCAAAATCTAGATATAGAACATGAAGTCAGAGGTATCTTGGGTTGGGTTCAGGATTGACTTGAGTTCGACTCGACCCCGACACGTGACACCATTTCATGGTTTCGTTCGCGAAAAGAAAACAATTCTTTGTTGTTTCTTTTTCTTTTGAAAAATTGCAATTCCGCCCTTAGGTTTCTACGACCCCCGATTGCTAATTAATTATTTAATGACGAGCTCTATCAATGTAGTTAGCATGTTATCAACAACACATAGGTGGCAGCCCTCACCTAGTGTGTTGGTTGGGGTGGTTGGACCCATTAGAATCTCTCTTGATTCAATTTGACGAGAGAAGCTCTCCACTCCAAACTCGTTTTATTTTTTTCCTTTATTTTTCTTGTGTGTCCCTCTCGCCATAGAAAAATTTGTTGGGGTGGTCTTTTGTGGACTACGGCCTCCCAAATGAGAATATCCATTCATTTAATTGAAAGCTAATAATTAAGCGCCGACCTGTTCCTCCTATCCACAAGAAGCTTCTCAAATTAATCAATGATCAAGAAGTCGCTATTCCTCAAATCTAGCACTTAGGCCTCGTTTGGTTCGCGGAATGGAAGGGAAAGGAAATCAATTCCTTGTCATTTCCTTTCCTTTGGAAAACTTTAATTCCTATTGATTTTTCTTTCCTATGTTTGGCAATGCCAAAAAATTTGGAAAGGAAAGTGAATACTTCAATGTGGGAAAGTGATTCCTTCTTTGGATGGATGGAATCACTTTCTCCCATAATTTCCCTTCCATTAGAAATCACTTTTCTTTCCTCCTCAATTCCTTGGGCACCTAAACATAGAAAAGTAATCACTTTCCTTTCCCAACCGGAAGATTCCGCGAACCAAACGAGGCCTTAGTCCATAAAGTCTCTGTTGGTGCCTAACATGGATGATGAGTGACCCAGCTGAAGTTGGGATAGGGACGTCGTGCACAAAAATATGCCACGCAAAGCACATTTTTTTACGGACACACCCCTCTGATATATTTTCATTTCTCTATTCAAATCCAATTTAATTTGGGGCATCAGAGGGATGTGTTCGTAAAAGCCTGCCCTGAGCGACACCTTTGCATGGAGCGCACCTAGTCGGACCAGCCTTCCCCAACACTAACCGGGTCCTCTTAATCAACGTTAGTTGAAGCAGTAATTGAAATTTGAACCAATATACCAAAACTATAAAATGTTAACAAGTGACAAATATTATATGGGTATTTATAAGGGTATATCATTTTTTGATCAAGACTATCCCATAATAAATTTTGATTAATTTACAAGTTTGTCATTGAAAAAATTATTCATGACTATTCCGTTTCTAGGTATAAAAGTCAATTCTTCTATTTTTACTCTTGTCTTCTTCCTCAACACATCGAAGAAGAAGGAGAAGGAGAACAAAAACAAGAACAAAAATGTGGGATGTGTTTTCTTCACATTTTTTTCTTCTCCACCATTTTCATCCTCACCATCTCCATCAAAATCCTAATTTTTTTCTCATGCATTTTCAATTTCGATGGCACCCGAAGGCTCCTCATAATGTACAAATCCTAATATTGGTGAAAACCCTAATATCGTTATTCAACAAGTGCAAACAATAATGGACTTGCTGTTCAACAAGTGCAAACTAGGACTGCCTAATTTTCTGACAGTCCTACAAACTGATAGGACTGCCAGAAATAGTGGCAGTCCTACTTCACAACAAGTGAAACTAAGGACTGCCACAAATTCTGGCAATCCTACATACAGTCAGGATTGGCTGAAATTGTGGCAGTCTTTGGTTTCACTTGCTGTGAAATAGGACTGCCACTATTTCTGGCAGTCCTATCAATTTGTAGGACTGCTAGAAAATTAGGCAGTCCTAGTCGACGCGGAATTTTTTCGATCGTGTTTACTTGGGTTTAATTCAAATGAGTAATTTTTCACTCCGAATGTACTTGGGGTTTAATTCAAATATACTGCAAATAATTGAAATAAACATTGTAATGTATACTTGGATTTTCGAAATAAATTGTTAGGATTTTGGAAAGAAAGAGAGAAAGTATTAGAGATTATATCTTGTTTATGAGGACCGTTTGGGTGCCATCGAAGGGATAGAGTGGATAATGGTGGACAAGAAAATGAAGAATAAGATGTTGCTTAGGGAGGGAGGAAATGGTGGAGGAGAAGAGGAAATAAGATTTTGGAAGAGAGAGAGTGAAATATGGAAATAAAACTAAAATTTGGAGGTTGGGGGGGTTGGGTTGGAATAGCCCTATGAGTATAAAAAGATAAGTTGCTGGACTAGCTCCAATCCGGATTAGTCTTGATCAAAATCTTATAATGGTGGAGGAGAAGAGGAAAAAGAAGATGAGAGGAAATAAGATTTTGGAAGAGAGAGAGTGAAATATGAAAATAAAATTAAAATTTGGAGGTTGGGGGGGGGGGGGGGGGGGGGGGGGGGGGTGGTTGGGTTGGAATAGCCCTATGAGTAAAAAAAATAAGTTGCTGGACTAGCCTCAATCTGGACTAGTCTTGATCAAAAATAATGTGCCCTTATAAATAGCCTATTATATAGGCAAAATTTTAACTTGATACCGTCATCTATTCTATTCCATTTTTTTTTAATTTGATATACTAAAGTTAAAAACTAGACAACCTGATGTCATCAATTATTAAAAAATTTCAAATTGATACCATCAATTAGTTCGTTGTTAATTTTTCGTTAAAAAATTTTAAGAAAAAAATCCTAAATAACCCCTCCCTCTCCCACCCCAACCCCCCTACCTCACTGCAGCCCCCAACCCTACCCCCTCCCCTCCCCTCCCCCCCCCCCACCCCCTCCCGGGGATCCCCGGCCTCCCGTCGCTGCACGTGACCCCCACTCCCAATTATAGCACACGACCCGCCCCCGTTGTCGCGCACGTCCTGCCTCTGCTGTTGTCGATGTTGCTGCATCATCCTCATGGTTGTCGCCAACCCCCACCCCCTCTCCTCCCGCCTGCACAGCTGTTGTCGCACGCTACCGAAGAGAGTGAATAGGAAGTATTTTTGTCATTTACATTTTTTTGTTAACACGGTAGAATATTAAGTTGTAAAATTATAGTCAAGATATTAAGTTGTCTCCTATCAAATTTTAGAATATTGAGTTAAAAAACTACGATAATTGAGCATATCAAATTAAAATTTAGGCTATTATATATTTATATTCTTCAACATATACAAATCTCGAATTCTTGTCATAACTCTAGATATTTAATAACAAGTAATAAACATATTTTAATACATATTTTAATAAACATATTCTACTACCCCTCACACCCTTCCGCTATATGGACTCCATCTGACTCCATCGTTTACTCTCCTCCTCCAATCGAAGTCCGACACGTGGTCGGTTATAGGAAGATTGTAAGCATTGGTTGTAGGCATAGCAAAGCTCAAAAATATGTAGGTTACGCATGGGAACTTGGACCGGCCAAGAAGAAGATGACGGAAGCACCCACCGACCATGCCGAATGCTATTCCAATATCAAACTACCTACGTCACACCACACCAAATAATTAGAAAACAAACAAACAAACATGTTTAGCTCGTGCACAACAAAATAAAACCACATCACAAGTCCCTGCTCGAGTCGAGACAGGTGCGTTTGGTGGTACGTCGTGTCGATAATGATTTGGTCAGGCTGCTATGGACGTACCGGCCGATATATGTTGGTAGCGGATATGTTACTGTCGGATATGTCTGCTAGTATTTTAGCTAGCACAACGTGTTGTACCGAATTCTGGAAAGAAAACACAATTTTAAAGTTGTTTCAAATTGATCTAGTTTTTGTTTTTATTTTTAATAAATTGTTATTATTAAACAACTTTTAATGTTTAATAGCAAAAGCAGCTATGATAAAGCAATTCTAAACCCAAAAATAAATCAATAAGAAGGGTGCATTTCATTTGGAATTATAAATTAAATGAGATACATAGCTCTATTTTGAACTTCTTGGAATATTAATTCTTGCGAATTTTTTTACATAGATATTCTAATATGACTAAAATTTCAGGAGAACTGATGATTTACAATCCAAAAATAATATTTGGCTCCCTTTGACATGAGCAGGGCCGGCCCACGGGGCTGTGTTGTCCTAGTTAGAACTAATTTTGGTTGCCTCTATACTCCAGAAAAAGATATATAAAAAATTACGATAAGCTGAAATCTACAAATGTTGTGGCCAAGTAAAAAAAAATACCAATGATTGCTGAAAAATGCTAAGCAGCTAGTTGTCTCTGATTCTGATGGTGGCGTGGAGCTTAGATTCCAAGTTTCTCTCCTGACTCCTGATATACTCGAGATCTTTCTAGTAGAATCTCAAAATATGAGCATGGATGTTTGTCAGTTCAATTGGCAAGGAGTTAGAGTAGACCGCAAATGCTTCCAGGGGATTGTTTAAGCTCGATGGCTTGTCTGGCTTACCCTAGACCTGACCTTGGACATGAGCCAACTAACTACTCACTAAATTAAAATAAAATTAGTTTGAAATGATACTGAAATTTAAAAAAAAAAAAAATTGAAAAGTGTATTTAAAAAGCTAGTTTGAAACATCTAAAAAAAACTAATTTGAAACGAAATATTAATAAAAAAAAGTTTAATTTGAAACAAAAAAAATGAAAGGTTAATTTAAAAAACTAATACATAGTGACGTTTTTGTTAGCCACCACTTTTAAATTATTTTTTTATTTCAAATTAAAATTAATTGTAACTCAAATTAAGTTTAATAATTAATTTTAGTTCTATTTCCTTTTGACCAATTGATCTATTATTATTATTTAATTTTAGAAAGAGGCTAAATAAAATAACACGTGTTAGAGAGCCTCTTGTTAGAGGATTACAATCAAGACACATCCAACAGTAGGGTTGCAAACGAGCCAAGGCGAGCCAAATTTTTGTAAGCTTGAGCTTGACTTGACTAGAATTAATCGAGCTTGATAAATTTTTTATTTTAGAACTTGAGCTTGTTTATATTAAGTTTAAGCTTGGCGTGGTTTGAGCTCGAGCTTGGCTTGATAAGCAAGCTTGATAAACAAGTTCGATAAGCTCAAAATCAAACTCGTTAAGCTTGATTTCAAGCTTGTTCAACTTTATTTCAAACTAGTTAGACTTGAATTGAAGTACCTATAATATTAACAATTTATTTATAAAAAATTAATTAAAAAAGTTTTTTAATATCAATTATTAAGGACATAAATATATAATGCACACAAACATATTATTATTCAAACATACATAAAATTAAAATTCAACAAACAAATGAGCTTCTAAATGAACCAGCTCGCAAGTTCATAAACGAGTTACGAGCCAGCTTGCGAGCTCAAACGAACCGAGTGGTTCCAAGGTTGAGTTTGTCTCGTTTATTATCGTTTAATAAACGAGTTCGAAAATGAAGTTGAGTTCATGTTTACTAAACGAACTTTTCTCGAGCCGAACTTGGAGCAGCTCGCGAACGACTTGTCCCATTTGCAGCCCTATCCATAGGTAGAGGACTCACCGCGTAGAGCGGAAGACCAGAGACGCACACTATCATTCATGCACTGGCGTCAAACAGCTTTTTCTGTTATTTTATATATATCTAATTATAGAAGAACTTCTTTGACCAGTAGAAAAACCAAAGTCAATCTATAAATAATAAATGTCTTAAAGTGAGAAGGAAAAAAAATGGGGTCCATCTGACGTGTCCATATATCCTGCACATCCATCCACGTGTCCATCTCCCTCCCACCTTTAAATTCCCAACACAATCCGTCCTCCCGGCAGAGCTACTCCTCCATCCCAGAATTACAAATTGATCCACCCACGAATAAATATTCACTTTTTTTTTTACGAATATTTGTTTAATCTAATTTCTCTCAATTTGTATAATAATAGTTAGAAGAAGAAGATGCCTTACTGTGAAATCAGCGACTCCGACACGAGGATTTTCTACAGAACATACGGCCATGGCAGCACCAAAGTCCTCCTAATAATCGGTAAGTTGCATTTCTTCCATTTTATACTTTTTCTCTTTCTTTTTTTGGCAATTTGATCCTCCTTCATTTCTTCTAAAGATTCCATTTTGATGGGGAAATTCTTGTGGGGTTTTCTGTAGGACTGGCGGCGACGCACGAGGCGTGGGGCCCACAGATCAAGGGGCTGGCGAGGACCGCCGAGCCGAACGAGGAGGAGGGATCGCCGGCAGCCGTCGGTCCGGGATCAGACGGCAGCGAGGAGGATGGGCAGGCGACCGGCGGCGGCGTCGAGGTCTGCTGCTTCGATAATCGCGGCGTGGGGCGGAGCTCCATCCCCACTAAGAAATCGGACTACACGTAAGTTCTTTAAAAAAAAACAATTTTTTGCAGCATATTATGTAAATCGAGGTTAAAAAAAATCCAATTTTGAGGAATAAATTAGTTGATTTGTAATTGTTATGACAGTGAACGAGAAATGTGCAACTTTTTCAAAAATATATATATATTAAATTTTGCTGAATCTATTTTTTTTTTATTACAGCTGAATTTATTGGTTTACTAATTACTATGAATGAAATTTGTCTACGTCTCCTTAATCCCATTCCTTTGTCTCAAAAAACAAAAAAATTAACAAATTTCCTTCAAAATTTGATGATTGATCGAATGAGGATCCCCCCCCACCCCACCCACCCAAAAAAATGGAATATTATTTTCTAATTGGTAAATTGGAATATTATTTTCTAATTGGTAAATTGGAATATTATTTTCCCCCTATAAATTGAGGAAAAATCTTCTCCCTTTTTTTTGAATGAGTTTATGTATGTTACATGTCATATGATATGCTCATGATAGATCTATGTTGCATTGGCGGACACAGACACAGTCACACAGAGATTAATTTTGGCGTGTCCAGGTGAATTTTGGAGTGCCTTTGTCTTTCTGTCGTATCTCATACGTGTCTGGCACAATGTGACACGGACACCACACCAATTTTCGGTATGTCCGTGCTTTATAGTAAAAGGATGGAAGATTTGTGTTCGATATGAATTATATAATATTCATAGTTGTCATTTGCGTTTTTCCAGAACAACCATCATGGCCAAAGATGCGTTGGCGCTATTGGACCATTTGGGTTGGAGGAAAGCTCATGTCTTTGGTCACTCCATGGGTCAGTTTCCTTTTCCTTATTTTTTGTTCATTTCGTATTTCTTCGGAATCTTTATATTGAACTGATCAGAAATTTTTCTTGGGTATTGGTTGTTAATAAACAGGGTCGATGATTGCTTGTAAGTTGGCAGCAATTGCGCCCGATCGATTACTATCTTTGGCTTTGCTCAATGCCACCGGGGGTGGATTCGAGTGTTTCCCAAGAGTACGGTACCTAAAAGTTTTCTTCTATTTATAGATTTGACAGTCTTGATTGTCTAAAGAAGGTTATTGATTCAGCTTCATTGGTTCCTTGGATAATACAGTAGCTTTTCCTTTGTTTCAATTCGAGGCAAAGTTTCTCTTTGGAAATCAATATTGTTTGGTACGTTTGGTGTACATGGATGATAGGGGGTCAAATTGCATGCTCAAGATGTACATTGTAGTTGCCGAAGAACATTGCATACGCATCTTCAGCATAATTTGTTGCAGGCTGGTCAATCATCAACGTCACCGTTGAAATGATCTGCCTATGCTCCTTCAGATGTCACTGTTGAGACTTGAAGTAATTTTATTGAATGGAGTAACAACATATATATAGGAGAGGCTAGCCTCCTCTCCTATCATTCTAGCCAATGTGGGACTAAAGCCCAATAACACTATATATATATCAACACTCCCCCTCAAGATGGGCGAAAGATATTCACTAAGCCCATCTTGTCACATCCTCTCATCATGTTGATAGAACTAAGCCCCTTTGTCAGTCCGTCTGCTACCTGATCTTTGGTTGGAACATAGCCCAGCTCTAGTTCTCCTTTATCCAGTTTCTCTTTGATGAAGAATCTGTCAATCTCAATATGTTTGGTCCTGTCATGCTGCACTGGATTGTTGGCAATATTAATAGCTGACTGGTTGTCACACCATAGCTTCATCTTTGTTTCCTGGTCCAGCTTTAGCTCCGTCAGCATATTCTTCAACCACAATAGTTCTGTGACTCCCAAGGCCATCGCTCTATACTCTGCTTCAGCTGTTGATCTGGCCACTACTGACTGCTTCTTACTCCTCCAAGAGACCAAGTTGCCTCCTACAAATATGCAGTATCCCGATGTGGATCTCCTGTCGTCAGCACAGCTAGCCCAGTCAGAATCACAATAGCCCTCAATGCCTACATGATTATTTCTTCTAAAGATCAGTCCCTTCCCGGGGGCTCCCTTCAAGTACCTCAGAATCTGGTACACTGCGTCCATGTGACCCTTCCGGGGGTCATGCATGTAGCGGCTTACTACACTTACCGCAAAGCTGATATCAGGTCGAGTGTGGCTTAAGTAGATTAACTTGCCCACCAATCTCTGATATCTATCCCGGTCAACTGGTTCTCCAGCTTCAGCATCCAGTTTAAACTTCTGGTCTATCGGTGTCATAGCTGGTTTACATCCCATCATCCCTGTTTCCGTAAGCAGGTCCAGTGCGTACTTCCTTTGAGAAAGAACGATTTTCTCATTATCTCGAGCAATCTCAATCCCAAGGAAGTATCGAAGGGGGCCAAGATCTTTCACCTCGAACTCCTTGCCAAGTTTTACTTTGAGTTGGGCGATCTCCTGCTCATCATTGCCTGTGATAATCATATCATCTACATATACTGCAAGCATGGTGATATGGCCTCCACTCCGTCTGAAGAAGACAGTGTGATCAGCATTGATCTGCTGATATCCCATCCCTATCATTGCTCTCCTGAACCTGTCAAACCATGCCCGAGGAGACTGCTTCAGTCCATAGAGAGACTTCTTCAGTCTGCAGACCTTGCCTTCTGTCTGTTTTGTGCCGAATCCTGGTGGTATCTCCATGTACACCTCCTCTACTAGATCTCCATGAAGAAATGCATTCTTCACATCCAGTTGGTGTAGCTTCCACCCTCCATTGGCTGCCAGGGAGATCAAGGTCCTGACAGTGCTCATCTTCGCCACTGGTGCAAAGGTCTCGTCATAGTCGATGCCGTACGTCTGACTGTATCCTTTTGCCACCAGTCGAGCTTTATAGCGCTCAACCTGTCCATCTGGGTTCTGTTTCACAGTAAAAACCCATTTACATCCAACTGCTCTTTTCCCTTCTGGCAGTCTCACCAGCTCCCAAGTGTGGTTCTTCTCAAGAGCTCCCAACTCCTCGTGCATTGCCGCTTTCCACTTTGGATCGTTCTTGGCAACCTGCCAATTGTTAGGTACAGTAATACTATCCAAAGATGCTATAAATGCTCCATGAGAAGAAGATATATGATCATAAGAAACAAACTTAGCAAGATCCCAACCATATCTGTCCGGAGGATTTCCCGCATTGCTGCGAGTAGTCCTTCGTGTAGGTAGTGGTATGGGAGGAACGATATCACCTGAGGAGGGTGGTGGTGTAGATGAGGAGGATGGTGGTGTAGATGAGGAGGATGGTGGTATAGGTGTCTCAGGAGTTGGGACAGGCGCAGGCAAGGGACTTGGCACTGACACTGTAGGTACTGGTCCTGTAGTCTGCTTGTTGTTTCTCCTGTTGTAGGTCAGTAACTCCCCCTGAGCCGTAGGTGTAACACTTCTCGTCTCCTCCCTCTGTTCCGCTTCACCTTCATGTTCCTCCTCAACCGTGTCTCTATGCCAAACTTCTAAATCGGTTACCACCAGGTTCTCCAAGTTCTCTATCTCCCCCTCTCGCCTTATACTTGTAGTATGAGGCGTGTTATACGAAGTTCCATCCTGGCGGTAATATGGCTCATGCTCCCGGAAGTGGACGTCCATACTAACAAATTTCTTCTTCTCTACTGGACTCCAGCATACATACCCCTTCTGAGTTGCTGAGTAGCCCACGAAGATGCACTTGACTGCTCTAGGGTCAAGTTTTCCAACGAATGGTCTGTTGTCCTTCACAAAACACACACATCCAAACACCTTTAGTGGAAGTATTCCACTATTATTACCTTGTAATACTTCACATGGAGACTTCCATCCCAGGACTTTTGAAGGCATCCTGTTTATAAGTTGAGCTGCTGTCAACACCGCATATCCCCATAGGTGTTGTGGGACATTCATGTCGATCATCATACT
Source organism: Iris pallida (assembly GCA_029216955.1). Lineage (NCBI taxonomy): Eukaryota > Viridiplantae > Streptophyta > Magnoliopsida > Asparagales > Iridaceae > Iris > Iris pallida. The sequence goes on from JANAVB010019200.1 coordinate 5,564,180, forward strand.
TCTTGCGGTCTCCAGAAGATGTCGGTTCTTCCTTTCTGCTACTCCATTTTGTGCTGGTGTATATGCACAAGAGGTCTGATGCTGTATTCCATGTGCTGACAAGTACTCTGCAAGTGTCCTATTGGTATACTCCGTCCCATTGTCAGATCTCAGTATCTTCACCACTGCATTATACTGAGTCTGGACATATTTATGAAAGTCCCGAAAACAAGCAAATACATCACTTTTGTTCTTCATCAAATACAGCCAGGTGACACGAGATGCACAATCGATAAACGAAACAAAATACTTATATCCATTCATAGTGTTAGTAGCACATGGGCCCCAAACATCAGAATGAACTACCTCAAAGACTGAAGAACTCTTATGACCATTTCCAACATATGAACTCCTAGTAAGTTTTCCTAACTCACATGCATCACATACTAATTTTCTTTTATTTGATTTTGCATACATATCTGGATACAACTTATTTAGAGTATCAAAGGAAGAATGCCCCATCCTCCTATGATGAAGTATCAAAGTGTCTTCAGTCTTCTGCTGCAGCTCCTCCATTCCAGCCTTCTCTGCCATAGACACCAATGCTGAGTCCAGTCCGTCTTGATCTAGGTACCACAGTCCATCATGCCAAGTGCCAGTCCCAAGTCTTCGTCCCGTCCCTTTCTCCTGGAAGATCACCTTAGGAATATCAAAAGAAACAATGCATTTTAGTTGGAGAATTATAGAACTAATAGACAAGAGACTGACTGGGAAGGATGGAGCATGCAAAACATTGGATAACCTTACTGAACCCGTACAATTAACAGTACCCTTACCGACCACTGGTTGGAAAGTACCATCCGCAGTCTGAATGGTGTCTGTCGATGCTAGGTGAGTGTACGAGGAAAACTTACTAGCATTTTCGGTCACATGCCGAGATGCTCCTGAGTCGATAATCCAGTCTGACATTTTAAGGGAAGACATAGATGCAAGAGCGTGAGACTCGTCAGTACCTTCTGATGGATGGGCATACATAGCGGCGTTGAAGAATGGAGTGGATGCCTCCTCTGCTACGCTCCTCCTGTCTCCTTCGATTGACGCTTTTTGCTTTCTCTCCAGCAGATCCAGTAGCGCCTGATCCTCCTCAGTAAAGGCGCCGCCAGCTCCTCCATTCCCATCTGCCACCAGCAGGTTTGCCCGATAGCCTCCTCGACCGCCTCGTCGGCCTCCTCGACCACGTCCACGTCCAGCATATCCTCGTCCACGTCCACCACCTGAGTCTCCCTCCTTAGGTGGTTTGGTACAAGCATATCGATGGTGGCCCATCTCCCCACAGTTGTAGCACTGCCGATTCTGTTGCCAGAGCTCTCCCTTGGATCCTGTATCCCCCGAACCGGTAGCTGCTAGTGCTGACTTCACTTCGGGTAAAGCACCTGTCGATGATGCGCCTGTCCCTGTCTGTAATCTGATCCGCGTCTCCTCCTGAATCATGGCTGAGATAGCCTCCTCGAGACTAGGGATCGCTGGCTGGGCGAGGAGTAAGGCTGTTCTCTGTGTGAATGCTGCAGTCAGTCCCTTAAGGAATTTCATCGTCCTCTCCTGCAGACACACCTGTCTCTCCTTGCACTTTGGGTCCCCGCAGCTTGCCCGTTTGGAATGGTGATCATAATCCAGCCAGAGGCGTTCCAACTCCGTAGCGTACTCCTGCACCGTCTTCTCGCCTTGTACGGTGTCGTCGATCTCCCCTTTTATCTGGAAGATCCGTAGATTGTTACCTATGCCATCATAGGTTCTTCTCAATTTCTCCCATACGTCTTTCACCATCTCAATGCCATCTACTGTGGAAGCAATAGACTGGACTAAGGAGTTGAGAAGCCAGATATAAATCACCATATGAGTGGATTTCCACTCGTCGCGTCCTGTCGAGCCCTCTTTCGGCTCTGTCTTCTCGCCTGTCAAGAATCCCTCCAGGTTCTTACCTGCAAGGGTTCTTCTCACCCGCCGTGACCAACTCAAATAGGTGGCTGGTCCATCCAACTTCAGATCGATGGAGGGTAGTTCTAACTTTGGCGGTGCTCGTGTCGTGCTTTCACCAGCCGACACCTTTATCAACTTCAGCAATGTCGCCACATCGTCAGCATCCAGCTTCTTGAGAATCTCCTCCATCGATGCTTCTTCTCGATCACTTCACACTTGCTCCACGACTCACGCTCGTCCTTGCCGTCCTCTCCTAAATCCGAATATGTCTGATTTCATCGGATCTAGGGATTATAGGCATCTCCTTGAGATTGATCTCAAGAACGAGCGTGAATCTTGTACCCGCAATAGCGGTACAATGAATCCTGCAGCCGTAAAAACGGTACAGAAACGAGCGTGAATCTTGTACCCGCAATAGCGGTACAATGAATCCTGCAGCCGTAAAAACGGCAGCAGCAGCAGCAGTTGCAGCCGCAACAGCGGCACAGCAACGGCAGCAGCGCGGCAGCGGCGGCGGCGGCGCGGCAGCTGCAGCAGCAGCGGGGCGGCGCTGCGGCGGCGGCGGCGCGGCAGCAGCGGCAGCAGCTGCAGCGGCAGCGGGCGGCAGCAGCTGCAGCGGCAGCGGGCGGCAGCGGCGGCGTAGAAGGGGGATTAGGGTTAGGGTTTGTGTGGAGGAGGGGTCTCTAACGGTATGCTAAGCAATTTTAGGCTCTGATACCATGTTGAGACTTGAAGTAATTTTATTGAATGGAGTAACAACATATATATAGGAGAGGCTAGCCTCCTCTCCTATCATTCTAGCCAATGTGGGACTAAAGCCCAATAACACTATATATATATCAACAGTCACTGTTATAGTGATCTTCCCTCTTGAACAATTATTCTACTTTATAAGTGTTTGTTGCTAATAACGAGTAACTTGTTCAAAAATGCTCCGACTAATTGCAATTATTTATTAGTTATAGACGTCTCACCGGCTTCTGGAACTTCCTATAGTATATAATAATAAGCAAGCGAAGACCATTTCATGTGGAAAGAAGATGTAGTAGCCGTGCACATGCCATTTCTGACCTTGACAATTAGCTATCCTCTTCAAACTCTCAATGCTTTCATTCGGAAGGTTACTTTCGGGAGATTTAAACATTACGAAGTCTGGATAACTACCAACTACCAAGACCAGACTGAGTGTGGATGCCAGTCCGGCCACAAAGGCAGATATATTTGAGAAACAGACAAAGGCCCCAATATTTGAATTTGGGATTTTTTTTCAATCTCAACAAAGTTTCTAAAGCCCTGCAGTACCTCTTTTGGCCCTGGTATTAACATAGGTTTCTACAGGTTATGGTTGACTGTGATCATGATTAAAAATAACTATATTTTTTTACCATAATTAACTTCTAGAGTTATAATTGTGGTAGGTTGATTTTTTCTCTGCTCATACTGCTTTGCTTTCTTAGTAATGTTCTCTTCCTTGCATCTTGTTTGTTTTATTTTTGAAGCATTTTGATATGACCAGCCAGCAGTGCATGAGCTTGTCTAGGTTGATGCTTAAGCCTGTCAAACTAGGACACTACCAAAGTCTAGTTTGAACATAAGCTAGCTTGCTCACACCCTTCTGTAAGAGTGTGAAACTTGGATCTTCCTTTTCATGTATAGGGAAATTTTTATATAGTATCCGAGACTTAAACAAACTTAGGTGGAAGTTCCACAGCACTAATGGCGTGATTGCTACATTTAATAGAGGTCAGAAGTATAAAAACTTTTTTGCTAATCAAACTCTCGGAACGAATATGGTATATGCTAATAAGCGGTTTGATTCATCTCAAGAATCGACTTAGGAAGAGATAAGAGCAATAAGCTTGTGTTATATCTCAAATGTCGTGCTTTATAGTTGAGGTCATAAGAGTTTTTGCCACTATCAATCACATGCCTCCATTTGTTGCTACAGATACTGTTTGATTCTCAGCCTGATTTTCATCGGGAATGAAATTAACAAAAGTACTGCATATATATATGAGTTATCTGCATTTATTTTAGTCCCAGAGTATGACTCCGACAGGAATTTGTGGTGTTCCACTTTTATGTTTCTCTTAGCCATGAAAATATATAAAATCTTTTCCAGGACAGTAATCAATTATTTTCAAGAGATTTTTTTTCAATTCTTTTGAAGAGATTATGTTGTGCCAATAGACTGCTATTTGAGTAACCTGCATTTTCTCTTTCTTGCAGATAGACAGCGAAATGATTTCGCTAGCATTTCGTTTCTTAAGAGCAAAGACTCCAGAAGAAAGAGCTGCTGTTGATTTGGAAACTCATTATACCAAGGTCAGGCTACAACCTTATACAGATATACCTTGACTGCAGATTATGAATTATATTTTAATTACCTGTTCATTTTCATTTTTGTCAAATTAAATCTCATAGCCTTCTTAAACACAGCCTTTCAATTTTGTGTTCCATATGCAGGAATATCTTAATGAATGTGTCGGTTCAACCACGAGGAGGAAAATACTTCATGAAGTAAGGGTCATTCTTCTCCATTAGTACCTGAGCTAGCAATTAAAATTAAAAGCTTCGTTTTGTTCAGAACATGAATAATGATAATATAATTTTTATGCCAATTCTTTCGGAAGTAAAAGCATGTTGCCCATACAAAGAAAATTGTAAAATCATGATTGCATCTCTTTTGAATCCTTCCCATGGAACATGACTTCTCATGGAAACGTTATAACAAGAGGAAAAACCAACTTTCCTAAAAAAAAAAAAAAGAGTAAATGTCTCACAGGTGGATTCTTTTTACTAGATATTCATTGTCTATGTGCAATTGTTCCTGGGACTGTCATTATTGTACTTTTTAATGGCCTATGAGTTATTATTCCATCTATAATGATTTTTTTCTTCTTCTTTAATCTCAGTGGTCATCTATAAATGTATGTAATTGAGATCCTTGGCAAGAAACAACAACCTAAAAGAGGAAATTGAATTATTACTATTGTATACAACGAACTTGGGGAACTTTAGTTTTCGGCACAACTTTATAATCTTGAGTGATCTTGTACTTCTTTCTCTTGTTTAGTTGAAAATATAGGCTGCTAATGAACCAAATTAAACTTGTTATAACCAGGAATATGTTAAAGCTATATCATCAACTGGGATGCAATCTACCTGTGGTTTTGAGGGCCAAATGAATGCATGCTGGACGCACAAAATGACATCAAAAGAACTTGATAAGATTCGTACATCTGGGTTTCTTATCTCGGTCATCCATGGCAGGTTTTCACTCTTCTGACTATTTATCTCTCTCTAAGGTTTCCCAGTGGTCAATAGGGTTGAGAAATAATTTATTGACTAATCTTTGATTCACTATTTCATAGGCATGATATTATTGCTCAACTGTGTCATGCAAAGAGACTTGCAGAGAAGCTGCAGCCTGCCGCAAGAATGGTAGAACTGCACGGGGGGCATTTAGTGAGCCATGAAAGACCAGATGAGGTATGCTTCTGGAAGGATTATGTCAGAATATGCAACTCTAAAACTCCACTATTAAGTTGCTTATGATCTTTTGATGTCCCAAAGGTTTTACCTTTTTAATCTAAATTTAAAAAAAAGATGAAGGCCATTTATTTACATCTGATGACGATTTTGAGTGATTCCTCTTAGAAGAAACATCCATAATTACATTGTACAAGATTAAACTGATTCTAGATAACATTTCAGGAACAAGGGCTTTGTCTATGAACTAATAAACCTCTTGCCTTATAGGCGCTAAGAATACCAGGTTTTAGCTGCCCCATCGATTTCGCTTATAGTGGGAATGTTAAAGCTTTGCAGATTTGCCACTCATGTTTCTTGATGATTGGCAATTTATCTGAAAAAGTTAGATGGGTATCCTCCTGGACTAAGGAATTTAAGCACACTCTAAAAGGAGAAAATTTTGCTGAAAACAGCTATGACTTAGCTACACGAAGGTACCAATCTCTCGAGCAGAAAACAAAAACAAAAACAAAACAAGAAAACTGAGAGGATCTAATCCTTTCTTTAGAGTGAATATTATTTTCTGGAGCACCAGCCCATAAGGCTTCTCTGTGTCACTTTGGGTTCTTGCTCCTTTGCAGGAATATTATTGGAATGTACAGAATGAGTAACTAATATTCTGGTACACATTGCTTAGTGGCTCCTATTGATGGAGAAGTCTTGAAAAGTTATTTCCCATTACTTACAAACAACAGGACCTGGCATAGTTACTACCTTGTGAATGTATCACAAGGATATCTGGTCTTTGGAATTCTCCTTGACTAAAAAGAATTCCTTAACATCACCACTAAGGGGGTGGTCCACTGGTAGGTACTGGTAAGGGCATAGGTTCGAATCCTAGCCTGGGAAAAATTCAAATAAAGGGAGGAAGTCTTACTGTTAGTAGCCCAGGAAATAACCACTATTCCTAAGGGGGCGTTCATTAATGTCTTACCAAAATTTTAACGCATCCTTGTGAACGTGATAGTGAGGCATAGATAGATGGCCTTGACTTGTTGGATCTAACTAAATATGTCTCTGTTTTGGCAAGTGTCCAATGCATCATTAGTTGCTTCCTGTTTTTACAGAACTTGTTAGTTTTCATAAGTTGCTTCCTACTTTTGTACATCTTGCATATTATTGTGCACTAAATATTTTTAACTTACCAAATTTCCAAGGCATCCTTGTGAACGTGATAGTGAGGCATAGATGGCCTTGACTTGGATCTAACTAAATATGTCTCTATGTTGGCATGTGTCCAATGCATCAATAGTTGCTTTTACAGAACTTTTAAGTTTTTCATAAGTTGCTTCCTGCTTTTGTACATCTTGCAAATTATTGTGCCGTGAATATTAATTTCTGATATTGGAACTTGTTTCTGTATCCTAGCAACCTTTCCGACAATTAAACTATGTGCACAAACTACGGACCCTCTTGGGCATGTTTGGTTTGAATGAATGTGGATCAAAAAAAAAATTCCTAACAAAACACCTTTTTGCTGTTTGGTTTCATATATCTACTCTTTTGCTGCATTCCAAATACAAAAAAAAAAGAAAGAAAAAAAATTATGCACCACGAGTAGTAGCTTGGCCATATATCCATATATGCAAATGAAATGCTTGAAAGGCCTGGTCTTCTGGTTGCTCCCACCTTCAAGTTCTCATGAAACAGAAGCCGCATCCTATTGTTTGGTTTTGCTAAATTCCAAATGTAGAAATTACGTTTGCGGTATCTCTATTTACAGCTATCCAACCAGTAGATTGCAACTCCAACAGTTGCTGGATTCTTTGGGTTTTCTCCTGCATGGATTTGCAAATTCTGAAAACCAAACAGCTCCTTAAACAAACTAGATTCTATAAGTAAATGATTCATTTATTGGTGCTTGCTTTCAGCGTTTTAACATGGAGTTTGGAGAACAATTTTCATGAGAATCAGTACTGTAAGTACACCTTGAATTTAACTTTGTAAACAAATGCAGGTAAATCAAGCTCTGACGGACTTGATAAAGGCATCAAATTCAAGAATCGAACCAGAAGATTGGTCAAACATGAATGGAACTACATCTGGTTAGCACATAAATACAATGCTATATTTTTAAGCCACTCAACATGCACAGTTCATATAAATTCAACTTTGTAACTCGAAATTTGTTGATTGTATCTCATCTTCATCGACTGCCCACATTGATCTTGACCAGGATGGCTTGTTACTAGAACACCACTGGAGCTATTTAGTGTTAACGACGGAACAAATTATCTTGTTACTGCATACAAATTACTAGCCAAGCTGCAGCTAAGCTTTCTTTACTTCATAGGGGTTTGTGTGATGGGCTTTGAGCACATGAAGAATATCATCAGGAAGCCAGCCAGAGTGGCAGATTACAACTCACAAGGTAAATTGATCAAAAATCCTAGAGGAAATCGTGACTTCTTAATTTTTAGAACTCGGCCATGAAAAGCCCAGTGGATTAGATGCATCTCAGCCCTTATTTTTTTTTTCAAGGGACTAGAGAGAAAAATAAGTACACTTCCAATTTTAGTAAAATTCACATGTCACATCCATATTGCAAGTTCTTATTTGAGTTTCTGTAGTGGAACTCGTAGATTGATTAGTCTTTGACAGCTGCAAATATAATTATGACTTTCCGACTTAACTGCCTTAATTGTAACTTTCATTTTTCAGGTGTACATTTGAGATATAACGACGATGGCCCATTAAAGAGGAGAGATGAATACGATTGAAGTGATCGATCTGTTTCTCAATTTTTACACGAGTATATATTTTCCATGAGGCGAAGGCATAATCATCACACTTTCTGCAACGAAAGAGTCGAGGCGCTCATCTTGCAACCACATTTGTACTATAATGTTAGAGCCGAAAGATGTGCCAATTTTTATCACCTTTGTTTTCTTCTTCGAGGAGTAATTCAAAGATTATTTGTATTATCACATTTAGCTGTAAAATATATGATAAAATTGTTTCTTATACAAAAAACCAAGCTGTTCTTTCTTGTTCATCCCTCCCTATTGAAGCTGTATATCATAGCATCCTGTTAAATGTGGCGTAGCAATTTTGCCTTATAGATACATTGGAAGTAGTTCAGTAACTCGGCCCACAACAAAAATAGAAATAAATGTCCTACTACTCGGTCTTTGGTCCTAATCCAAACATTAATTTTTTAGCACCAGGCAATGATAACAATCTACTTCAACCCCGTAGGTACAGTTGGCTGGTTGGAAGTATGGTTGGCAATTCGGCAAACGAAAAAAAAATTCGTGACAGCAGAAGTATGAGTATAAATCGACACAGTGTAAATAAAATACGTTGAGAAAATCGGTCAAATATTTGTTAAATGGAAATATTGAGGTTAGAAACTTCACATGCTTAAACAGGTGGTCAAATTTGATTAATTAGACAGGTTCCCACCACTTATTTTGTGCTAAAATTTTCAATAATTATACGTTTAGAACTTCACATGTTTAAAATTCAGATATTAATTAGAATCTTTCAAAAGTACGCAAGTATTATACGTTTCTGAAAGATACAAAAAAATTTGCTTAAAATATGAGTTTTATTTGGGTGATTGCTAACAAGGGTTGGGAGGAGAATTGGTCAGCCATAGCCCCTTTGTGGGGTCGAGTCTTGATTGTCGACTCGACATTATGTGATATCTAGGGTTAGGGCAAGGAGATTGAAATCTTGGTATCAAAAAAAAAAAAAATACACCTACTTACAAATAAATTTAGGGCATAAACTATTCGGATATCTCAAAACCCTATATCTATAGGCAACTCATATAGATTAACACAAACAAGAGAAGCTTGGCCTCCAGTTCCCTATCTAATGACCTACATCATTCTCGTATATAATTTTTACACATGTATGTACTATGTAGTCCCAACCAGAGTGCATTAATTTATTGAGGTATTTAGTATTAGGATCTCACATAATAGTGGATATTATGGTTTGAGTCTCAAAATTGTCCAAAGTTAGGATTTGGGTCTCGAAATCACCGTTCACGTAGGCTAATAAACAGTATTTTCGAAACCCAAACCCTAATATCGACCATTATGTGAGACCCTAATACTAAATAACCCTAATTTATTTGAAGAATATAATACAATGTTCTTTTTTCTAGAAACATCAACAAAGCCTTTTATCTTCAATGTTATAGGGACAGAAATTTAGCAGGTATTCTTCATATCCTCTGAAGAACACCAAGCACTAAAGTAATGTGCACAATTGTGTATTGATAAACTTGAATTAGTAAATAATTTTTGTAAATTTTTCTTGGCAACAGATTTCAAAAACTTCCTATGTATGTAATATCTTAAATATTCAGTCGGCCAATAAAAAGGTCAAACATAATAAGAATTAATTTCGCATCAAGGAAGACTAGTTCTTGGCCAAAATTTTCAAAAAAAAAAAAAAAAAAAATACAACAAAGTAGCGGGGGAAAAATGGCTAGTCGCACTTCAATTACTTGGACGTTGCATATAGGGGTGTTTTTTTTTTTGGGGGGGGGGGGTGGGGGGTGCGTTCGAGGTTTTGAATATATAAATTGCAATATTAAAAAAACTCAGAATGACAACAAATTTATATACATATCATTATCATTGTCAAACATCTCAAACTTTGTTACAGAAGTCTCTCCTATATATATAATTTCATAATCACACATATTTGATATTGAATATAAAAAAAAGAACAACACCGTAGGGGGTAATTAGAGTTCTAATATGATGGCTAATTTAAAGGATGAGAATAAGAATAGAGTAACTCAATTATGAATTTTGTGGGTTGTGTTCTCCTTCAGAGGATTATATTGCATAGGGTGGTGTTCTCCTTCAGAGGATTATATTGCATAGAGAGAAATAAGAAGAGAAAAATGTATAGTATTCTTTCTTCATCCTTATTAATCCCCAAAAGAGAGAAGACTCCCTCCAAAGTAGAATAATATTCCAAATGGATATTCTTCTTAAAATTAGAGATGCCTTTGCTTAGATCTAACGTCATCTTAAGTTTATAACTAACCCAAGATGACCCTGGTCCCTGGCACAGTCTCAAACAGAATCTAGATCTAAGACCAGTTTGTATCTCAATTTCAAATTCCCTACAACCAAAATTGCGAGAAATTTTCAAGTGGGACAGATTCACCACGTGATAGTGGTGAATGGAGAGCCCGTCCAATAGTATAATAACATGGTAATATCAAAAGTCAAAAAAAAAAATCCTAATCAAATAAGTCACTTATACTATGTGCAATATACCATTGAACGGATTCATCATTCACCACTATCACGTTGTGGTGAGTCCATCCCACTAAATAATGTCTCCAAAATTACATACCACATGGTAATCCGGGGCCGCCCAGCCCAGTGATATTGAGCGAGTCCGTCCCACGGAATAATTTCTCCAAAATTACATACCTCATCCCGGTGCTGCCAAGCCCGAGAAACTGAAAGTAGGGAATGCAGAACTGCTAATGAACTTCAAAGAGTCTGAGGAGAACTTCCATCCTTGCGAGATAAACTGAAAGTAGTTTTATCAACAATCAAATACTCAACATTTTAAAGACTGGAAATTTTCAAAGCAAATATGTGTCGAAGTAATATTCCAATATCACTGCACTTTGAAATAGATTTCTCGGCTTTCCTAATAATATATATAGTTTGGCATACAAAGAACTCACTCTTGCCTTTACAAAAAAAACTACTTTTCTCCTGTACTAAGCAATGGAGGGGATACAAAAAAGGTATACAAATTAGGAAATGGATAGAACGTAAAACAATTGGCAGATTATTCGGGGCCTATTTGCCTTTCCCATGTTGTCGACATGGTTAAAACTTCATCAGTACTCGTCCAAGTAACTATACAACATGTCGTCTTTCCTTGACCTACGCCTGGTGAGCAAAGATTTGAGGAAGCTTTTGTTCTTGCTCCGGGTGTGCTCCATCTCTTTATGATCAATCCTTTCAGCATGCAAACGCATTGAGGCTGATTTCTGAGGTTCTGAAGGATACTGCACACATATAACGAAAGAAGAGGAAAATAATTTATTGTAACATTTATGTTAGTAAGATTCGAGTCTGAAAGTTGTGCCTGCCAAGTTTACCGATTTGTGCTTCCAAGCTACAGCCTGATGGTTGAATTTTATAGGTGGTTACGCAAAACGAGAGAATATATGTATTATAATTTTTGATGCACGGACACAGGTAAAACAGGACAAGGTGTGTCCAATGCATGTACGATACATGTCGGACACGACATAGCCCACATTTTTGGAGTGGCTATGCTTCCTAGATTAGAATGCATGTACATCTGATACAAGGGTAAAAGCAGCACTATCCATCTGTTGCAAGGACACTAATATGATACAAACACAGCATTGATTTCGACACGTCTTAGTATATTTTGGAGTGTCTGTGTCGTGTCTGATACGTGTCCCACATGATGCGGACATGGCACCAATTATCGGGATGCATGTGCTTCCTAGCTATACATATATGCTGCAAGTAATCAACTGAAACTCGTATTATTGCTCATGCTCGTTGGTGCCAGAAAAGGCAAAATATGTACGACCATAAGAAGCCAAAACAAAATATTCTACAAAGAGTTTGATACTTGTACGTTTAGCATCAAACTTGGTTTGATCCTTGTGGTCAGCATGCTAGTTCCTGTTAAGACTACTGTGTGGCTGGTTGTTATAAGGACATTTGGCTATTAGTAATTACTTCAAAGAAAAAAACACAAGCTGTAGTCATCTAATATCCTGTGCTCGGTAGTATCCTGTGCTCGGTATGAACTGACCCAAATTTAAACAGAGAAAAGGTTTTAATAACAAAACAAATTTTAATTAAACCAGATTAACTAATTGGTTAGGAGTTAGTACCACCTCATAGGCAAAATAAGTAATGCCAAGTCATTCTAGAAAAGATTTTAGTCCAAGGACTCGCCTACCTTAGAGCAAAACTAGACATCTCAAGCCTCATAAACTGAAGAGTAAAGACAATGTTATCATAAATTTAGCATTAGGTTGTCGAGAAGGCTGTTACTTGAACCTTGAAAATTACAATATTTTTTTTAGGTAAGCATGTACAGTCATTGACTGATAATAATGTTGGAGTGGATGGGGTTCCCAACCTATGTGGAGAAGACCCCGGAGTGCGACGAGCGTCATTCGTGTGTCGAAGAAGCTCGGGAAGTAGGCGACGCGGAGTCGCTGCTGCTGTTGGTGACCCAGAAGGAGGTTCTGGAACGGGGCAGCCGAGTTCGGGCCGAACTCGGTCCCAGGCCGAGTTCTGGCCGAACTCGGTCTGGCCATTCCAGAATGTTGGCGCTAGGTTCTGTTTGCTCGACACAGAGTTCTGGCCGAACTCTGTGTCGTCGGGGCTGATGCGGGATGGATGAGTTTTCATCATTGGATCTAATCCAACGGTCCAGGTTGGTTGCGGGATTGGGGAGTTAAGTTGAGTTTTCTCAACCCTAATTCATTACGCAACATTATCGCAAGTAACACACAAGAAAGAGAGAGGAAGGAGGCAAGAGTGCCATTACAACTTCGGAAGAGAAGACGGAGGATTGAAGGTCGTTTTCGAAGAAGATCGTGTTTCGGGTAATCTCTACTCGTCGTTCTCGCTCTTCGTAGCCTTGTAATCATTGTTCTTACTTCTGAGTGTTGTGGGGATCCGATTTGGATCGGGAGGAGTTTGTAGAGGGTGTAATTCTTCTATTCCATTAGTGGAGGCTTCTCAGGGTTGGACTCCGATCGTCCCGTGGTTTTTCCCGCAAGGGTTTTCCACGTCAAAAATTTTCTGTGTCTACGTGGATTGTTTTGTGTGGTTGTTTTTGGGTTCGTGCGTTTGTATTGCTCGGTCCTCTCGCAGGTACTCTCCGGTTTGGGGAAAGGTTTTCGCGTTTCTTTCCCAACAGAGTGGTATCAGAGCCAGGTTCTGAAATTCAGAAGGAGTGTCAGTAGTTGACAGAGAAACCAGAGAGGAGAGATGGACGCGAAGCCGGTGCGCATGGTGAATCTGAATGGCACAAACTATCACTATTGGCGGAGCAAGATGAAAGATTTGCTGTTCGTCAAGAAGCTGCATCTGCCCGTATTTGCATCCGAGAAGCCCAGTGATAAATCCGAGGAGGACTGGAAATTCGAGCATATACAGGTGTGCGGATACATCAGGCAGTTCGTTGACGAGAACGTGTACAACCACGTTGCCAATATTGAGCACGCGAAGACGTTGTGGGATAAGCTGGAATCCTTGTATGCGAAGAAGAGCGGGGTAAACAAGTTGTTCCTGATCCGAACGATGATGGGTCTGCGATACAAGGATGGGACGTCTATTTCGGATCACTTGAGTGATTTCCAGGGCGTGGTTGACCAGCTATCTTCTATGGGAGTCAAGTTCGACGACGAAGTTCAGGGACTGTGGCTGCTGTGTACTTTGCCAGACTCGTGGGAGACCGTACGAGTATCTATGATCGCTTCTGCTCCAAAGGGCGTGGTCAGTCTGGAGTTTGCCAAGAGCGGGGTGTTGAATGAAGAGATGCGGAGACGTTCTCAGGGCACTTCATCCACATCCCCCCACTCAGAGGCATTGGTTTCAGAGAGCCGCGGAAGGGGCAAAAGCAGGGGTCCAGGGGGTGGCAGAGACAAGAGCAGGGGGAAGTCCAAGGGTCGTTACGAGGACTCAGAGTGTTACCATTGCGGTAAGAAGGGCCATATCAAGCGGAATTGTTTCGCTTGGAAGAGAGAGAAGAAGGGCGACAAAGGGAAGCAAGAAGAGAACACTACAGCGGCGGCCTCGATGCATGGAGGCGATGTGATCGTCGTAGGTGATGAGGTCATTACTAACCTCGCCTGCGATGACAATTCTTGGCTGGTGGACTCAGGGGCTTCAGCACATGTATCTCACAACAGGGCACTGTTTGCCACTTACACGACAGGCGACTGTGGCGTGTTGAAGATGGGCAATGAAGATGTGTCGAAGGCGGTTGCCGTTGGAGATGTGCATTTGAGAACGAAGACGGGTGCGGTTCTTGTTCTCAAGGATGTTCGTCATGTCCCTGATATCCGTTTCAACCTGGTGTCGGTTGGAAGGTTGGATGACGAGGGATTCTTCAGTCTCTTCGGGAACAGTCAGTGGAAGCTTTCCAGGGGTTCAATGGTGATTGCCAGAGGAAGCAAGAAGTCCGGTCTCTACTATATGGAGGGGAGCACAGAGGGGGCACAGGAGGTGAACGCAGTCAGTGATGCGTCTACCGAGTTGTGGCACAGGCGGCTCGGCCATATCAGCGAGAAGGGGATGAGCTACTTGGTGAACAGGAAGGTGATTCCGGGGCTCAAGTCTACAAAGTTGGAGAAGTGCACGCACTGTTTAGCTGGGAAGCAAAATAGGGTGTCTTTCCAAAGTCACCCAAGTTCGAGGAAGCCGGCGTTGCTCGAGTTGATTCACTCGGATGTCTGCGGTCCTATGAAGGTAAAATCTCTTGGTGGTGCTTCTTACTTTGTAACTTTCATTGATGACTGTTCCAGGAAGGTTTGGGTCTATGCCTTAAAGACCAAGGATCAGGTGCTGCCTACTTTCAAGGAGTTTCAGGCCTCTGTTGAAAGGGAGACGGGCAAGAAGTTGTTGTGTGTTCGGTCCGACAATGGCGGCGAATACATCGGTCCCTTTGATGCGTATTGCAGAGAGCAAGGGATACGACACCAGAAGACTCCGCCAAAGACACCTCAGCTCAATGGTGTAGCGGAACGCATGAACAGGACACTGATGGAGAGGGTGCGGTGTTTGCTGTCAGAAGCAAACTTGCCGGGCAGTTATTGGGGTGAGGCTCTTCTCACAGCTGCTTATGTTATTAATTTGTCTCCTAGTGCTCCTTTGCAGGGTGATGTGCCTGACAAAGTATGGTACGGCAAAGAGCCGTCATACAATCACCTGCGGGCGTTTGGTTGTAAGGCCTTCGTGCATGTACCGAAGGACGAGAGGACCAAACTTGAGCCGAAGACGAGGCGATGCGTCTTTGTCGGCTACGGTCGGGATGAGTTTAGCTATAGACTCTACGACCCAGTGGAAGGAAAGCTCTACAGAAGCAGGGACGTGGTGTTCGTCGAGGATCAGACCATGACCAACACTCAGGATTCCAAGACGCCTTCTGAGGCTGAGAAATTGCCTGAGTTAGAGTCATTTCGCTTCGAGCAGTTTCCAGAGGACATCGCAGAGGATCCAATTATGGGAGAGCCAGTACATGGAGTTGCTCCCAACCTTGATCATCAGCCTGCTGATGGTGGTCAGGGTGTCCCTCAGGAGGATGAGCATGCCGGAGAGGTAGTTCCTGAAGGGGAGGAGGCTGTCGGTATACAGCCAGCACCAGTGGTTCCTTTGAGGAGGAGTGACAGGGATCGTCGACCATCTACGAGATACTCACCAGATGAGTATGTGCTATTGACTGACGGGGGAGAGCCCGAAAGTTTTGCAGAGGCTATGGAAGACGAACACAGGCAGGAGTGGATGGAGGCTATGCAGGAGGAGATGAGTTCCTTGCACACCAATTCCACTTATGATCTGGTGCGGTTGCCAAAGGGCAAGAAGGCTTTGAAGAATCGATGGGTGTTCAGAGTGAAGTAGACGGATGATGCTACTCGCCCTCGATACAAAGCGAGACTGGTAGTCAAAGGCTACGGTCAGCGGAAAGGCGTGGATTATGATGAGATCTTTTCGCCTGTCGTCAAGCATTCGTCTATTCGGGTGGTGCTAGCATTAGCAGCCAGTCTCGACTTGGAGGTCGAGCAGATGGACGTGAAGACGGCATTCCTCTACGGTGATCTTGAGGAGGAGTTGTACATGGAGCAGCCAGAGGGATTCTGTGAGAAGGACAAGTCACATTTGGTCTGCCGGTTGAGGAAGAGCTTGTATGGTCTGAAGCAGGCTCCGAGGCAGTGGTACAGGAAGTTCGAGTCGTTTATGGGGGAGCATGGTTATGCACGGACGACGTCGGACCATTGTGCATTTGTGAGGTATTTTGCCGAGGATGATTTCATCATTTTGTTGCTCTATGTTGATGATATGCTATTAGTAGGTCGGAATGCCACTAGGATAGCGGAGTTGAAGCGCCAGCTGGGCGCGGCCTTCTCTATGAAGGATTTGGACGCAGCGAAGACTATTCTTGGGATGGAGATCAGCCGAGAGAGAGAGTCCAAGCTGCTACACTTGTCCCAAACGAAGTACATTCACCGAGTACTTCAGCGTTTCGGGATGGACGGGTCGAAGAAAGTGAGTTCCCCCCTCGCGGCTCACTTTAAGCTCACTGAGGAACAGTGTCCATCTACCGAGGACGAAAAGGAAGATATGGAGCGGGTTCCATATGCCTCAGCTGTGGGGAGCCTTATGTATGCCATGGTGTGTACGAGGCCAGATATTGCTCATGCAGTTGGTACGGTTAGCAGGTATCTTTCAAATCCTGGAAGGGTATATTGGAGTACGGTCAAGTGGATTCTACGATATCTTCAGGGCACTGCTGGTTGGAGACTTTCCTTTGGTGGTGACGAGCCGAAGCTGGTTGGGTATACTGACGCTGATATGGCTGGAGATGTAGATACGAGGCGATCGACTTCGGACTACGTGATGATGTTTGCAGGAGGAGCGGTGTCGTGGCAGTCGCGGTTGCAGAAGTGTGTTGCCTTGTCGACGACAGAGGCAGAGTACATCGCGGCGACGGAGGCTTGCAAGGAGCGGTTGTGGATGAAGAAGCTGTTGCAGGAAATGGGACTGAAGCAAGAGCAGTATACTTTGCTTTGCGACAGTCAGAGTGCTATCCATCTTGTGAAGAATCAGACGTTTCATAGCCGGTCCAAACACATCGAGACTCGGTATCACTGGATACGGGATGTGGTTGAGAAGAAGGACGCGGAGCTTGAGAAGGTTCATACAGATGACAACGGAGCTGATATGTTCACGAAGATTCTACCAAGAGGGAAGTTTGAGTATTGCAGGCAGATCGTCGGGATGACGACATCCTCCCCATAGTTGTGAAGGGAAAGATTTGTTGGAGTGGATGGGGTTCCCAACCTATGTGGAGAAGACCCCGGAGTGCGACGAGCGCCATTCGTGTGTCGAAGAAGCTCGGGAAGTAGGCGACGCGGAGTCGCTGCTGCTGTTGGTGACCCAGAAGGAGGTTCTGGAACGGGGCAGCCGAGTTCGGGCCGAACTCGGTCCCAGGCCGAGTTCTGGCCGAACTCGGTCTGGCCATTCCAGAATGTTGGCGCTAGGTTCTGTTTGCTCGACACAGAGTTCTGGCCGAACTCTGCGTCGTCGGGGCTGATGCGGGAATTTGGATGAGTTTTCATCATTGGATCTAATCCAACGGTCCAGGTTGGTTGCGGGATTGGGGAGTTAAGTTGAGTTTTCTCAACCCTAATTCATTACGCAACATTATCGCAAGTAACACACAAGAAAGAGAGAGGAAGGAGGCAAGAGTGCCATTACAACTTCGGAAGAGAAGACGGAGGATTGAAGGTCGTTTTCGAAGGAGATCGTGTTTCGGGTAATCTCTACTCGTCGTTCTCGCTCTTCGTAGCCTTGTAATCATTGTTCTTACTTCTGAGTGTTGTGGGGATCCGATTTGGATCGGGAGGAGTTTGTAGAGGGTGTAATTCTTCTATTCCATTAGTGGAGGCTTCTCAGGGTTGGACTCCGATCGTCCCGTGGTTTTTCCCGCAAGGGTTTTCCACGTCAAAAATTCTCTGTGTCTGCGTGGATTGTTTTGTGTGGTTGTTTTTGGGTTCGTGCGTTTGTATTGCTCGGTCCTCTCGCAGGTACTCTCCGGTTTGGGGAAAGGTTTCCGCGTTTCTTTCCCAACAAATAAGAGAGTCCACTCAGTCCAATGGTACTCTACGATTATAAACTCGCAAAGCCGTAAACATAAGGGGTTATATATGCATACCTGTCGCCTATCACTCGAGTTAATAAGGGCTGGTTTCATTGAAAGAGATCCTGATCGTGCGAGAGGACTAGAAGTTGGCAGTGGTGAGACTGATCTCTTATCTACACAATACAAAAAATAAAAAATAAATGCCGCAAAGTGACGAGAAAGTGTTTAATTAACAAGAATAACAAAAGATTACCAGCAGTAGTAGATCTCCCTGGCTGTGGGGAAGATGATGTTGGGCGCAACTTTAGGGGTGATGAAGTGCGCACTCGTGGAGATGGAGAAGCTGCTCGTGGAGATGGGGAAGGAGCATGCATTTTCCTTAAGTGAATAAAAATAATGTAGCTTTTAGATTTTGTTAAATTGTGTCTGTGTATGTATTGTGAACAACAAATTGAATGTATACCTTGATATAGGTTGTCTCTCTCTTATTGTAGAACGAACAGCTGAAAAAAAAGAGCACTATAAATTGATGGATATGTTTAATAATAATAATATAATCTATCCTTATGAAAGAAGATGAAGTACCAGCTTGAAATTGCTGTGAATCATTATCCTCCAGATGTGGAGTTGAATCTTCGCACCTAGGAACAGCAAGGCTTCCCGATTCTGGCATGGATTCACCCACTGAAAATTCTCAAGGGTGACAAGTGTCAATTTTAATCACGTTTTGTAAGGACTAACAAGTGATAACTTTTAATTATGTTATCTTCCAACTATTGCCAGACATTTCGAGGAATAACATATGTAAGCTCAGTAACAAGCTCAAATTAGTAGAGACATGCCGTTATGGGGAGTAACTTGCCTGGTATTATGTAATGCCTGTGGTACTTGGGGGCAGTCATCACCAGCGACTGTTGAGTGAGTCCTTCTCGATCTATATACTCTTGGCATGTCCGAATTCTCTGGAAGTGAAAAAATAAAGAACAGTCTTTATAGTAGGGCAGATTAACATATTTTGTAGATTTTGAATTTTATTCCCAAGGGAAGTGGAGGAAGAAAGAACAGAGAGAGACAATTGGTTACTGGTATAAAGTGATAGAAAAATGAATGGAAATCAGACAGGTTTCCTCCAAATTTACTGAAAATTGATCTAGGTTGCAGGTTCGGAAGTAAATGGCATCCCTGTTAGTAACCTCACTTCTAATCACAAGAAAAATACTTTTAAACAATCGAAGTAATATACAGGAAGCATATCATACTCGAGCAATCAGAAACTAAGAAAAATATAAACCACAAGCATTATGAGCAGAGAAACGTGTGATACAGTGATACCTGTTCGATGCAGGAGAATCGAAATTCAGTGCCAGATACCTCATCAACTTTTTCATCAAGAAGGCCATTTACTTTATACGACACAGAACCCAAATGATCAACAGTATTAACGAGAGCTTTAACAGCATAATCTTTCAAGGTGTTCACCACTCTAAATCAGGAAGAAAAAAATGGTCTTAAGCTCCAATTTTGTAAAAGGAATGATAAAAACAATCCTATCACTTAAATACACACTACGTTGTGATTTTAAAGCATGCATACATCTGTTTTTTATCGTCGTTTGTGTAGGACAGTTCAAAATACTCTGCTGCTGAGTAGAGTTGAGACCTCAAATTCTTCAAATCCTGTTAATCACGAGACAATAGTCAACGGGATCCTTGTATGCATTCAACAGATTTGAAACTTAAAGACAAGCTCATCATCATCACCCAAGCCTCTCCTCCCATCAGAATGGGGTCGGGTAAGGAGCATTAGAAAGCTCTATAAAAGAATTGAGAAAGATTGTATAACTAGTTGTCGACCCGATGTCAACCCTCTGTGATGGTGCCTAATTCTTGGTCAAGATAGCTATGGGCATGAGAAGGACACGTCATAAAACCTAGATGGACATTTGGCAGATTGGTAGACTAGACATACCTTTTGGTTATGCAGTAACCAAGAAGCAAACTTAAAGACAAGCTGACAAGATATAATATGATAATGAATTTGCACACATTTCAAGTTTTGGAGACTATTAATTTATCGACATGAAGAAACCAAAAATTGCTTACGCAGAAGAAATACATATCTATCTATCTATAGACATAATTAGATATTGTTGCTAGTTATTTTTCTTTCAAACAACAACTTAAATTGAGTAGGAGTTAGGAAAGATAAATGCCTCATAAAGTAACTCAACAATTTTTTTGCTGGAGATCCCTTGGATTTGGGCAATTCCTTGGGTTCGGGTTGTGAGTTTCTCACTTCTAGTGTACAGATACCAGTAGGGTTTGGCTTCTGTAAGGGAACTACTGAAATGAATAGTAGTTCATGTTTTCCTTTTTTCTCACCTTTTCATCTCTTTGTCAATTTGATGGAAGTGGATTGCATTTGGCCATTAAGTAATTTTCTCTTCTCATGTGCTCTTGTCCTCCTCAAGACAAAGAAAGTGGACAAAAGTACAATTTCACACTTCAAATCCTTAATTTACCAGAAACTATGGAACTTGTCATATTCATACAAAAAATCTTGGTATCCAAACAAAATTCGGGAACTCCCAAATCCAGGAAGTATAAATTAATTCCAAGACTTGACTTGGACTTTCCCCACCTCCATCGGAGTTTTTTCTATCCAAACACGCTTTTCTTTTTCTGTAAGTTAATGGGGAAGTCGTTCCTTAATCCAATTCCCTACAGTAAATTGTATAATCGTTTCTTTTTTGTCTAGACTATTTATAGTCTGGGGAAGAAGGAAGGTAGTCCTTGGTTGCACGGACACAAAGATGGTAGGGACACGGCACCTATTTTGGGGTGTCCTAGATAGCCAAAAGGTAAGTCTACCTAGCAGACTGCCAAGCCAATTGGTGCGTCTATGTTTTATGGCACGGCTCTTTCATGGTCATAGCTACCAGCGCATGGTCAGGAATTTGAGAGGGTTTGCAATCGTGTGCTCTTTTACTTAAATTGGAAAGTTGGTCATAAGAACTATGTCGATTCTGAAGGTTTCGTGTGCTCTTTTACTTAAATTGGAAAGTTCTGAGAAAAGCCAAAAATAAATATTTGCATTCTTAGACACGAGGTTAAGTTTGAAATACCATAAGGCTGTCCGAGAAGAGCAGGGTGTGGTGCATCGACTGCTCGTCGAACGTCGAAGCTTCCATCCTCGCTGATGACGGAGGAGACATAGTTCCCCCTTTCCTTCTCTCTGCAGCCAAATCAACCCCAAAAAAAGAAAGAAAAAAATTACACACCCCAAAATAATCATTCTAATCAAACAATAACGAAAGAGATTCATTTTAACCCATATGATTGTTTTTCTCCAATTATATTTATACAGCACTTTTCCATCCCTAAAACTCAAACAAATATCAAATGGGTTTTCTCCATTTCATTAAAACCTAAGTACCGAAACCAAAAATAAATAAATTCTAGACATTTAAATACCAATGAAGAATGAGTGAATGTTCAGAACAGAAGGGGGAAAAAGAAGTGAAGAAAAAGGAATGAAACCCTCCCCACAGCTACAAGCCAATTAGATCCTCTTCTCCTCTCCTCTTCTCTTCTCCTCTCCTCTCCTCTCCTCTCCCAAGAAAGAGTTTCCTTCTTCTGTGTCCCTGATTTGTTTTATTTACTGGGTTTAAATGAGGGAATCGTAGTTGTTAAGAAACTTTTATAAATATTTATGAATTTTTAATATGGGATTATTAAAATTATCTTTAATTTATAAAGAGGAGCTATGGATTTTATTTTTAAGAATGATAATAAATTAAACAGAAATCGAGTGGATCATGTGGTTACCGAGGAGAGATATGACATCCTGATTGGGTGACGATCAGTGGATCGAACATTGACAGTCATGTGTGAGGAACGTTAAATTCTAACAGTTATACATATAGTTAGGACTATAAAATTTTAGTAGTCCAAAACTGCAAAAATAGTAACATATTACTAATACTTTGTGTAGCATTCTTAACATTCGTCTCTACGTATTTTTAGCAAAACCTTCTTAGAAAATTTACCATTTGTGTTTTCCGGTGCATTCATTTGTGTTTTCTCCTTTCCTATCGAATTAACAGCAGAAAATAACCATGGAGCTAGAAATTGACTTTGTTTAGTTGTTGATTTAGGTGATATATTTTTTATTTTGCTATGATCTGTGGATATTGGTCCACAGCTGTATATTTTTCTCTTTCAGGATATGTGGATTTTGGTTTCCAATCTGCAAATTTTGTTTACAAGTCTTTTTTTTAATCAGTACAAATGCAGTAAGGGTCTAAGTCTCCACTGTACCACAAACTTGAAATATGTTAGTTATACTTTATAACCCTTCCAAATGTCAATAATTAGAACTTCATCTCGACATTTTCTTTTTCTTTTTAGCTTAACTATTTTCTACCGACAATAATACAATCTACAATATTTGACCGTCAATTTCATATTTTTTGTCATTCTAGGACAACTATACTCTTCGTCGTGTATTTCTCAATAAATTTACTAGTTACTTTTCCTCTTTATGATCTCTCCATACCAGGGCCGGATTCTGAAGTAAATCAGACAAAAATTTGAGGTTGAACAACCCCTTCGGCCTTCTCCTTGGACAACTTTCAGGTTCAATATAATCCTAATAAATGTCGGAGTTGCGGATGACCCTCTAGGATCAGCATAAAATAAGAATCCACGGACAAATAAAACTAGGTTTGGATATGACAATTCAATTGGTGGGCCGGCTATACTCCTTATATACTTCAAAATTTCTCTGAAAAAGAAAATATATGTTAGCTGTAATTTTTTTGTAAATGGAGAGCCAATTTGAACTGAACCTTGTGAAAGTCATTTATCACTCGAAGTAACAACAATAGACATAATTAAAAGGAAAGTGTTAATAATCCAACTTGTTCGTGGCCGGCAGTCATGACTCATGCCTCAAAGTAGTGCTGTCTGACGTGGGGCCCGCGTTTGATCATTATCAGACTACTTTTCTGTGTAGGTTGTTGAACACTCTTTTAAAAACAATTTTCTTCTTTTACGTTTTTAATGATAATTTTAAACGTTGCCATTTCTTTGCAAGTGTAACAATCCAAGTTCTGAAATGCAAATACTTGAGATATTTAGAAGGAAATTGTTGGAGTATGTGGGGTTTTCATGCGGCAAGCGTCATTCGTGTGTTAGACAAGTTCGAGAAGTGCACCGGTTCACATGAGCCTATTATTTTTTCAATTTATAGTAGAAGTTGAGAGTTAGTGAGCTAAAAAATGATAAAATGTTGTGCGCAAAAAAAATTCAAAAATTATGTCGGACATAGTCAAAAATATAAAATTGACAAATATCATATGAATAATTTTAAAGAGCAATTATTTATCCATGTGTCCCTAAGGCACTAGTCTAGTGGTAGTGCGGGAGACTGTCCAAGTACAGGTCTTTGATTCGAATTTTTTTTCGGACGGCTGGATGACTTATTTAGCCACGGTCCGACTTGGAGAAATAATACCTCGAAAAAAAAATTGTCCGTGTTTTTTGGTGTTGAAAATTACAAATACTGAAAACCAACCATATTTACAGTAGTTTTTTTTTTTTTTTTTTTTTGCCAGCGGAAACCAAACTAACCATCAACAGATAAGCATATATCCATCTCAAACTAGATTTTTATTATTAAAAAAAAAAAAAAAAAAAAAAAAAAACTAGTGAGACCCTGAAGTAAAGAAATATTAGAACCACCAAAGAACAGAACAGAACGTGAGATTTGGATTCCTCACAACTAAACTGATACTTAAAGTAGAAAAGTTGTTGAGGGACAACATCAGAAGTGGCACGTCGAGTCTTCTAATTGCCTTTCCGGACTAGGCTCATGATTGTTAGTTGTTACTAACCTCCTTTTATTATTATTATTATTATTATTTTCTTGCTCATAGATACATTTGTTTAATTCAAATTCAATACCTTCTATGTTTTTTGTGTATTTTTTCTTCGGACCCGACAAACAACGTCAAGAGAGACTTGAACCGTGTCCATCTCTAGGGAACCCAGTGCATCCAATATACTACACTCTCATGGACTACCTTCAACTTTTACTTATTTTTTTTCACAACCACAAACAGTTACGCACAATTTACAATAATTCAATTTTTGTGTCATGTTAATAGAGTTTACAAAAAGCTTTTGTATTCGGTCAATTTTCTTCTTGTCCATCGTCTCTTTCTCTATCCAAGAATTTCAAAAATAGTATAAATGGTGTGTGAAGTGGGCAGAACTTAGCTAAATTTTTTGGAAGAGCAATACATATTTCTAGAGAGAGAAATTATATTTTGGAGGGACCACATTGTATTTTTAAAGATGGCAATATCTCTTGTGCGTGCATGAGATAGAGACGAAAAAATTATAATAATATCGATTTCAAAAGAAAAAAGAAAAAAAGAAAAAATTATAATAATATAAATATTTAGCTCTTCTCATAAGTTGGATTTTTTTTCTCTTTTTTAAATAAATTTATCGTGGAGGATTTTTTTTTTTTTTTACAAATAACATGAGGCGTTAAATCTGACTATTTGAGTATCGAGTAACTGAAAAAAAAAAAGGTATATTTTTTCTTTTTTTTCCCAAAGGAGAGTAGAGTTGAAGAACCTAGAAAGTCCAAGATAGCAAAATAAACACAAGAAAAAGAAAGAAATAATATTGGACCGAAAATAGGTTTGTTTTAAGGTATTTAATTATATATTTGGGGCTTTTTCAGTTTTAAGTTTTCAAGCCCTCCAATTTTCTTAAACTAATGGCCCAACGTTTGGCTTTTCCGGATGGAGAGGACCACGCTGCCCAACCAGCAAATGGGACCACAACCAACTACTCATCTATGACTTGGGCCGTTTGGTTTGCAGGATTGGACAGTGTAATGTAATTGGCATTACGTTGTCAATCTAGTTCGGGTGTTTGGTTGGACAAAAAAAAATTAGATGTAATGTAATCGCGATTACAAGTTTGATTACATTATATCAGTTTTTTCTAAACTCAATTACATCATAAAACCTATGTAATCGCAATTACATTACAACTTAAGCGGAAGGTTGGTATGCTATAATTTGGCCTTTTGTTCGTTTTTGGTCATTTTTTGTTGTTTTTGTTTGTTTTTTGTCGTTTTTATCGTTTTTGTTTGCTTTTGGTCGTTTTTTTTTTTCGTTTTTTTGTCTTTTTTTTTTCGTTTTTTTGTTATTATTTTTGGTCGTTTTGTCCTTTTGTGGTTGTTTTTACCCTTTTTTGTCGTTTTTGTTCGTTTTTTGCCTCTCTTTTTTAGTTTTTGGTTTTTTTTTTGTCGTTTTTGTTTATTTTTTGTCATTTTTGTTCGTTTTTGTTTATTTTTTGTCGTTTTTGCTCGTTTTGGGCCCTTTTTCGATTTTTTGTCGTTTTTGCACATTCTTGGCCATTTTTTTTCGCTTTTGCACTTTTTAAATCTTTTTTGTCGATTTTGTGTTTGTTTTTTGTCATTTTTGTTTATTTTTTGTCGTTCTTGCTCGTTTTGGGCCCTTTTTTTCGATTTTTGGTCGTTTTTTGCACATTCTTGGCCATTTTTTTTGTCGCTTTTGCACTTTTTAAATCTTTTTTGTCGATTTTCTGTTTGGTTTTTGTCATTTTTGTTTATTTTTTGTCGTTTTTGCTCGTTTTGGGCCCCTTTTCGATTTTTGGTCGTTTTTGCACATTCTTGGCCTTTTTTTTTGTCGTTTTTTGCACTATTTAAATCTTTTTTTGTCGATTTTGTGTTTGTTTTTTTGTCATTTTTGTTCATTTTTGTTTATTTTTTGTCGTTTTTGCTCGTTTTGGGCATTTTTTCGATTTTTTTTGTCGTTTTTACACATTCTTGGCTATTTTTTGTCGATTTTGTACTTTTTTTTTTTCGGTTTTGCACTTTTTTTTATTGGTTTGCTTTATTTGCACATCTTTTGCCTTTTTGCACGCTTTTTTTTATCGTTTTTTTTTTAGATTTTTCACATTTTTTTGTCATTTCTGCATGTTATTTATCGATTTTTTCGATCTTGTACGTTTTTGACAATTTTTTACGTTTTTATCATCTTTTATCGTTTTCGGTCGATTTTGCACATTCTGTCATTTTTTTTCTTTTTTGTCGTTTTTTTTTTGTCGTTTTTCGTCTTTTTTTTTTTCATTTATTGTTTTTTTTTTTGTCAATTTTTTTGTTTTTAGTCATTTTTTTATCATTATTGGTCACTTTTTATGGTTTTCACATTTTTGATTTTTTTTGTCGTTTTTTTTTTATCGCTTTTTCATTTTTGGTTTTTTTCTTCCGTTTTGTTCGTTTGTCATTTTTTTTATTTTTATTTTTTTGTCGTTTTTTTTTTCGTTTTTGGTCTTTTTTTTAAGCAGAAAACAAACCATTTCCCCTTATTTATTATTTATTTTTAGTTTTTTTCTTTTTAAATTTAAAAAAAAAATTAGTGATCCACTTTTTTTAATTTTATGTTGTATTTAAAAAATATTAAATTAGAAACTTAATTACATTACATGGTAAACCAAACATATGAATGCAATTGACATTACATTATATGGTTTGATTACATGTTTCAACTAAACATAGTAATGTAATTGTAATTTCATTATATTACAAACTCAATTGCATTACAAATTCAATTCTATTACGATTACAATTACATTACAATGAACCAAACGCAACCTAAAAGTGTGGGCCCGCCTAAAATAAGGTCAGGCTCAATTTGTATACCACCACCAACCATCCAATTAACAGCTTTGTTCATTTATTTTGATCGATATAGTTCACTTTTTTCTTTAGAGACTACAAATATACGTGACAGTGTCTATGTCACGATTGTTCAGTGACAACTGCAAGTTATTATTGACAAAAGTCTTTGTGGTCAAGAAGAAATTGGTTCGGTGACGAGCGTTTTTTTTCTTCAATGGTACGGCGTGTTAGTAGGTATGATGGTGCATGATTGAGAAGCAACATCTAAAATTTGTGGGCCCAACCGACGAAAACCATGACTCCTAAGACCATCTCCAATGGGGGTTTCTATCCTCCCTATTTCTATACAAGAAATCCATTTTATAAAAAACTTCTCCCAAAGGTAATTTCTATCATCATTTCTATCCTAGTGGCAATGATGTAGGATGAAAACTTTATATGAGAATTTCTACATGTAAAAACTCTCATAGAAATTCTCCTATCTCTCATTACAATTATTATTGGACCCCACACCATTAAATTGGTCCTTTTACTATGTGACACATATGATAGAAATGGAGAACCATTGGAGATCATTTTTGTATGTCTACTGTTGGAATTAATTCCTTTAGTTGTTTCTAAAAGATGAAAAGGAAGAAAATGGACTTTAGTCCCACATCGGAAAATGAGAAAGGATTTGAGAATGCTTAAATAGGAATGTGCACTTATGAGGAGTGTGAAACAACCAAAGGGTTGTTAGTGGGTGACAAGTGTTGTTTTAACCTCTTCATGAAAATGTAGCCGGTGTTGCCACCGGCAACACCGGCTCGGACCTCGGGCCTCGGGCTCCTCGCGGCGATTCTCGTCCCGAGAATTCCTATTTTTTGCAGCAGCCCACTCAATCGCGGCGATTCTCGCCCCGAAAATTCCTATTTTTTGCAGCAGCCCACTCAAACGAAAGGGTGAATGAATCTGTGAAAAGATGAATAAATGTTGTTTCGGAAGGATCGCGACTTCACGAAACAACACTAATTCATCTATAAATACAACAGATTTCTGAGTCCAAAGACACAAAATTTGAGCATTCATTCTTCTTCCTTTTCTCTTCCAAACTTTCCAGAAAGGTGTTCTTCCCTACGCCGGTGTCTCACAGTGTCTAGTGAACCTCCGGCATAAAGGCAGTCTTATCCTGGGTGTTCTGGCGTGCTGACTCTAAGACGTTACCGGAGTGCCCGAAACACTTTAAGAAAAGTGCTATTAAATGCACGATTCAAGCCTCGACGACACATTCGACTTCTCAGAACTGGTCAGTGAAGTTCAATCGATTTCTAAATTTCTATGTAGAAACTCTTCCAACTAGGATAGAAATCTCCTTAAACTACAATGTCAAGTGGGATAAGAACTTAATTTTAGAAATCACCATTGGAGATGGTCTAAGTGACCATCGAGCCCGAAGCTGTCTGCTCTTACTAATCCAATTGCGAACTCAATTTCCTTAATTCAAATCTGGAATATTATTGTCGAATAGGAGTGACCCTTGTGGTCAGCAGAAAAAAAAATATATAAATTTTTTAGTTTGATGGCAAAAGATCAAAAGATCGAACTACATAAGTATATTATGCACAAAAAAATTCAAACATTACGTCGGACAATGTAAAAAAAAAAACTGAAATATTATTGAATATTGTAGATGAGTGTTAATATGTCACTAATTATCTTTATTTATTTGGTAGATTGAAGAACTTTGTGAACATACATTATTCCGGAGTTATTGTCCCACCTAAGGAGTGTTTGGTAAGTTGGATTTATAGTCATTCAGTAATTATGACAAGTTATAGCAATATTTACTGTATCATTGATAGTAAAAGTAAATGTTGAAATTGATATAAATGTTACGACAAGTATATTTACATTCGAGCAAAAAGTCCCTAACTCACGTTCTAGTACATTTTTGGCAAATTTAAACTTGGAATGAAAATAATTTACAATTTGAGTATTAAAAATTTTAGAAAAATGATTAGCCCCCACCTCACCCTATACAAACCAAATCAGCCTTAACCTTCAATGTCTTATTATTTTTTGTGGTGTCGTGGGTTGTTGACTCTCTTTGATGTTTGTAAGACGACCACAAGGAAACCAGATTCTCAACAAACAGTGACACTGTGTAGTTAGAATTGACCCAAGTATAAATCTGTAATTCAGACTCGGACAACCCTCTTTCACATATGACAAATCTTAGATAATTTATTTTTTTAGAACCGACTAAATCCAAAGAAATGTAAATTTATGAAGATGGAGTACAAAGGCATGAAAATTTATAGTATATATAAAATAAAAACTCAATTTAACTGGACAGGGACCGAACTTGTGTGTCTTTTGAGGTTACCGAGGAGAGGTATAAGATCCTGTCTGGATGACGAAAGATCAGTGGATCGAGGCATGGCGTATTATTCTCTCCATTAATAATGCAATATCCGTGAATACCATTTAGGGGCTGTTTGGATGCAAGTATGTGGGTTGTAACTGTAAGTGGCATGCAACTGCCACTTTTGGTGAAAGTGCACCCAATTTCGGTATTTGGATGGAGCTGCAAGTGGCCAGCAGGTGAAGAATCTCTGACATTGGGAGTTGTTGTCCCCTGGCTGTTCCCCCCCTCCCATCATCTACATCAAAAAACTGACGTAACTCTCCTGCAAGTGGAGAAAGAGGGAGAGAAACTTTCTCTTCTCTGTGGAGTGTCTCATCTTTCACCCCTCCCGCCGGAGCCGTGGGTCACACTCGGACGATGAGCTCGAGGCTGATGGGGGTGTCCGTCGGCTGAGCTCGTCGGAGGTAAAGGTAGGGGAGGCGGCTGCGGAGGAGGGGGCTGATGGGGGTGGCCGTCGGCTGAGTCCGTCAAAGGTGGAGGTAGGTGAGGCGGCTGCGGAGGAGCGGTCGAAGGCTCCAGTCTTCCTTAGGAAGAAGAAGTTGAAGTTAAAAAAAAAATAAAAATAAAAGAAGAAGACGAATGCTCTGCTGCACCTCACCCACCCCATTTTGCTATTTCGTATGTTTAAAAAAACCCTAAAAGAAATGGTAATTTTCAAATTAGTCCATTTCAGTTTTAATTAAAAATTGTATGATTTTTATCACAAAATATTTTTATCACATTCTTATTATTACGATTATTATTATTGTTATTATTATTATTATTTGTATTAAAGTTGTTAAAAATATGTGAGTTAAAAAATTGTTAACTTTTAATTTTAAACACATGGTTTTTCAAATTATTTACCAAAGTCTTAAATTTTTAATCCATACCAAAAAAATAAATAATATCTATTGGGGTAAGCCTACCATGGTTACCACATCTCCAACCAACATCCACTTTCAACAACCATCAAAACCACCGAATTCTTTTTTTCAACTTTCAACAACCATCCAAACACAAAACCCATTTTTCTTCTACTTGCAGCAGAAAATCCCCTAACATGCTTCCAGGTGAAGAAGAAGCCGTTGCGGTAGACTTGGATGAATCTAAAGAGGAGGGGAACCTCGCAATACGAAGAATGGATAAACAGCTCGAGTGGTATCTTTCCACTGTGAATGAAGAGAGGGAATGCCTGGCTGGGAAGGAAGTTTACTGGTTCGCTAGAGCCAGGGAACGAGCACTCAGGGATTAGCATAGAAATGGAAGGCAGAACGAATGACAGTGCTTAAGACTTCCACAAGCGGGAAAGTCAATGCTTGAGCTTGAGAAGCTTCTGGCCCGGTGGGCCCGTCAAACTCACTAGGATAAGCGGTAACGGATTGAGTATCTCTCTTTCGGTAGCTGGTTTGACTCTTTGTGATCGAACAAAACAAGAACAAGCTCGGTTTAGCCAAGCCTTGAAAGCAGTCCAATACCAGCAGATTCAAGAGACCATCTTCATTTGCATCGGAAAAGAGCAGATACTCTATCCAAACATATTTTGGAAAGTGCCACTTGCTGCAAGTGCCCTGAAACTCAACTTGCTGCAAGTGCCACTTTTACATTTTCAAAGAGTTACCTCTATCAAAATAGCCTCTTATAATGTAATATCCGGTGAATATTGTCGGACATATAAAAAAAAAAAAAATTGGGCAGGGCCGAACGGGCCCATCCGAAATACGAAGGGTCGTGTCAGGATTAGGTTTCGTGAAACCAAGTCTTTCCCGAAATATATACGACTGGGTTGGGTTTTGCTAGGTCTGATCCACGTGTTTATTTCCTGTCGTTTGATTAAAAGAAGAAGCAGCAGCAGCAGCAGAGGCCAGAAAAAAATTTGGGCCCTTCCTCCGAAACGAAGCCTACTGTAACGCATTATTTAACGTTCTATGTTTGTCTATAGGCCCATGGGCTCTTTTAGACAACTGTTAATATGGGCCGTTCACCGTCTCATCTCTGACGATCCAGCAGCAGCAGTAGTAGTCTCTAGTCTCCACCCTATTTTTATTTTATTTTTTTTCCTTTTTCGTTTTCAGAGATTTCATCGATCCCCATTCGCAGAGAAAGAAGAGAAATGGGAGTGATGGATAAGCTGAAGGTGTTCGTGGTGCAGGAGCCCGTCGTGGCCGCCTCTTGTCTCATCGCGGGATTCGGTACTCCCACTTAACCCCTTTTCTAAACCCTAATTTTTTCCATTCTCGCATAATAAATTATGTTCTCATATAGATGGTAATTATGAACTCGGAGGTGGGTCCTGACTTGTGATCCGATTAATTTCGATCGGTTCTGTTGTGAATATTTCCGATTCTTGTAAAAATAGGATACGAGAATGCTAAGATGGATGAACAACGATACATTTCATATTTCAATTTAGAGTTAATTAGTTGTATCTCCCTATGGTTTGTACTTATTTTGGTAACTGTCCCCGTTGTTTTAAAAATAAAGAACATCCCCCTGGTTTGTAGAGTTAATTAGTTGTACCCCTGGTGCATAGAAGAAGAAAGTGAGTGGAAAATTAAGCAGCCAGGGGGGTGTTCTTTGTTTTTAAAACAACGGAGACAGTTACCAAAATGCGTACAAACCATAGGGAGGTACAACTAATTAACTCGTTTCATTTATCATCGAAGCCGAAGAAAGCTGCGTATAAGATTTGACAAGCTTTTATGACCGGGACGGCAACGCCTCTATGTTGGTGCCAAATTCCTAGCCCGGAGGGTATATAGCTACGAGCACGAGAGGGCCATTGCCATAAAACCCCTAGGTGGTCAGTTGGCAGGTAGGTAGACCTACCCTTTCGGATTGCAGGTTAAGCTCATGCAACCAAGGGGTACCCTCCAAGTTCCCCTGGACTATGAAGAGTTCAGACGTAGAGGTAATATGGTACAATATTCCAATAGGGAATTACATTCATCTCTATGCCACGTTACGCCAAAGTGTGAAGGAAGGAAAATATTTTAGCTAAAGGTAACTAGTAAATGAACTTGGATTGAGTACGTAACAAATGATATGGTTTTTGTTAATGCTACGAAGGATGATTCAATTGGGAGAGAAGGGTCCAAATGGACGATCCCAAAACTTTAGGATACGCCTGTGTTGTTTTTGTCGTCGTTGTCGTTGTTGTAAATTGAATTTTAAAGTCGAAAGTACCAAGTAGTTTTCTTTATAGATGTAATTTTCTTACAAGTTAGTTAATGTCAAATCTATTAATTATCATAATACTATTGTTAGCACCTATTATACTTTCAATTCTGCTGTGCCTTAAAAGAAATAACTGTTGTTGGTGTTGTAACTTATAAGGCTTGTTCTTTGAGTTCTGAATATTTTTCTTGTTACATCTTCGTTTGATGAATTAGAATGTTAACTTACATCTGTTTGATTTCCCCATTTTTAGTTTGTCTGCGTGTACAGGTAAGTCTGCACCTATGATAAGTTCCTCTAGAAGGTCTGAAAAGTCGTAAGATGTCCAGATCTGAGAGGAAACTCAGCAATACATTGGATTAGTGAATAGTTTTTGAGTCCGTCCTTACTGTATCCAGATGTAAATTGTCAGTCATTGAACTTGTTGGAGTTAAATCATGCCAAGTACCATCTAAGTTGTCTTTGGTCCAACTAATCCTTAACACTTGATATTTCACATATTTAATAACGAAAACTTTTGGTTGTTGAAAAACAAAGACATGTCAAGGATGGTCTGTGTGCCAGGCTGTTGTTAAGGTTTACATAAAACACAGGGGTGAAGAGATCATGTAACATGGCAAATTGCAGGATAACCTTGTAGAAATCCATTATGGACATGAGGATGATGTAAACTTTGCATATGATTCAACTTGCTACTATGAAAAGAGAAATCATCAAGTTTCAAGTGTCAATCTCGACAGCGATGAAAATGTAATCTGGATGAAATCAATTAACTGTTTTGGTGGTCGAACTCGAGTGATCCTTGTGGTTACTGGGGAGAGGCATTAGACCATGGCTGGGAGGCGGAAGATAAGTGGATCGAGCCACGGGGGCGTATTATTTCTTCTATTTATAAAAAATGATGAGAGTTAGGGCAGTGGGCCCAAAAGGCATGCAATGCAGCATGCACAAAGTCCCGTGCATATCGTCTGACATTAAAAAAACTATTTTGGTGCATTTAGTAAGAAAACCACCCCACCTCACTCAAAATTTAAAATGTGAATGAGATGCTCATGTGAATTTAACTTCCGACAGTTATCGGGTCATTAAGGGACTATTTGGTTGCAGGGGTTATAATTTTCGGTATCTCAAATCTCAATTCAGGAATTAGTCAAGAAGTCATCAGGAAACTAAAATTGCATTTCCCACTAAGAATCTTAATTCTACTTTTCTATGCAAAACCAGGAATTGAGATTAGCTCACAAAACGTTTGGAAACTATTTTGCAGAATACTTTTTCTGTCATAAAGGGACTATTGAATCAGATGCTCATCTAAATTTAACTTCTGATAGTCATCTGGTCATTAAGGGACTATTTGGTTGTAGGGAATTGTAATTTTCGGTATCTCAGTTCAGGAATTAGTCAAGTAGTTAGGAGTTGTAATTCCAACTTCCAAGTAAGAATCTTAATTTCTACTTTTTCTATGCAAACCGGGAATTGAGAGCAACTCAGAAAACTCGTGAAAACTATTTTGCGGAATATTTTTTGCCGTCATAAAGTCATATATGTGGCCACTGTTCACCTCTTACTTACCAAAAAAGTTATATTCTATCAAGTTTATCCAACCAAACATTGGAACTATAATTCTTGGAAGTCCAATTTCTCTCTATCCAAACACCATAATTGAAACAAAAAATTTACTGTAGCGATAAAATGTTATAAAAAATTGAAGAAAACGATAGAAGTTTCAAAAAATTTACTACAAAGAAAGCTTCCGACAAATTGTTTGGCGGAAATTGGACATGTCCAATTTCCGCCAAACCGTATGTGGGATTTTGAGCATTTACCAATTTCCGCCATACCTTATGTGGGATTTTGAGCATTCAGTTCGTTTGATTTGGTTTGTTTTATTTTGGTTCATGATGGTTTGTTTTGGTTTGTTTTATTTTGGTTTATTTCTTTTTTGTTTCATTAGGTTTGGTTTTTTAGTTATTTGGTTTAGGTTGGTTTTTTTGTTATTTGGTTTAGGTTGGTTTTTTTTTGCTGAGTCTAACGAGAAATTATTAGGTGCTCCCGGCTCACCACTGGGCGTGCTGAGTGGTGAGCCCAGTCCAATAAACAATTGACACTTGGAATAATCAATTAATTCCATATTTTCCACATCATAACCGGACAATTCATAAGTTAGCTTAACATTAAAATTAATATTAAGATTAACATTAATATTAACAGTAAAATTAATATTAACAATAATATTAATATTAATATTAACATTAAAGTTAAAATTAATATTAATATTAACATTGAAATTAATATTAATATTAATATTAAAGATAAAAAAATACTAACAAAATCAATAATATTAATATTATCATTAAAATTAATATTAAGATTAACATTAATATTAACAGTAAAATTAATATTAACAATAATATTAATAATAATATTATTATTATTATTAAAATTAATATTAATGTTAATGTTAATCTTAGTATTAATATTAATATTAATATTAATGTTAACATTGATATTAAAATTAATATTAATATTAACATTAATAGTAATATTAACATTAATACTAAGATTAACATTAATATTATTTTTAATAATAATATTAATATTAAGCTAACTTATGAATTGTCCGGTTATGATGTGAAAATATGGAATTAATTGATTATTCCAAGTGTCAATCGTTCATTGGACCGGGCTCACCACTCAGCACGTCCAGTGGTGAGCCAGGAGCACAATTATTATCGAAGGAGTAATCAACTAATATTAGGTGCTCCTAGCTCACCACTGGACGTGCTGAGTGGTGAGCCCGGTCCAATGAACAATTGACACTTGGAATAATCAATTAATTCCATATTTTCACATCATAACCGGACAATTCATAAGTTAGCTTAATAATAATATTATTATTAAAAATAATATTAATGTTAATCTTAGTATTAATGTTAATATTAATATTAATGTTAATATTAATATTAATTTTAATATCAATGTTAACATTAATATTAATATTAATACTAAGATTAACATTAACATTAATATTAATTTTAATAATAATAATAATATTATTATTATTGTTAATATTAATTTTACTGTTAATATTAATGTTAATCTTAATATTAATTTTAATGATAATATTAATATTATTGATTTTGTTAGTATTTTTTTATCTTTAATATTAATATTAATATTAATTTCAATGTTAATATTAATATTAATTTTAACTTTAATGTTAATATTAATATTAATATTATTGTTAATATTAATTTTACTATTAATATTAATGTTAATCTTAATATTAATTTTAATGTTAAGCTAACTTATGAATTGTCCGGTTATGATGTGAAAAATATGGAATTAATTGATTATTCCAAGTGTCAATTGTTTATTGGACTGGGCTCACCACTCAGCACGTCCAGTGGTGAGCCGGGAGCACCTAATAATTTCTCGTTAGACTCAACAAAAAAAACCAACCTAAACCAAATAACTAAAAAACTAAACATAATGAAACAAAAAGAAATAAACCAAAATAAAACAAACCAAAACAAACCATCATGAACCAAAATAAAACAAACCAAATCAAACGAACCGAATGCTCAAAATCCCACATAAGGTATGGCGGAAATTGGTAAATGCTCAAAATCCCACATACGGTTTGTCGGAAATTGGACATGTCCAATTTCCGCCAAACAATTTGTCGGAAGCTTTCTTTGTAGTAAATTTTTTGAAACTTCTATCGTTTTCTCCAATTTTTTATAACATTTTATCGCTACAGTAAATTTTCTGTAATTGAAATTCCATGATTTTTAGCATCTCAACCAAACAACGTTGTAATTCGATTTCAGGAATATGAACTTGGAATACCAATTCCTTGCAACCTAGCACTCCTTAAGTTAGTTGTTGCTTCAAAGCGTTTTTTAATAATTACTATCAACAAAACAGCAGCAAATTGGTGAGGAGGAAGTAGAAGAGAAGACACTGAAGGTGAGGAAAAAAGGAAGTTTCTTGAAGAAGACTAGCCAACACCTTTTTCCCCATGATCTACCAAAAGGAGAGCCTTTTGTCTTGTAAAAGGTTGTAAACTAGAAACTACCATAAACAGGTAGCCACTTTTCCCAATTATGGATTAGATCTAACCTAAAGGTGTTTTACTCACTAGTCTGAGATTATTCTGTCTTTCAGGGAATTTTGTCATTCTTTCCATATCCGACTACTGAACCCCTTGGCTCCCATTCTCCTAGTAACACCATAAAATGTGCACTCAATTAATTTAGGGAGTGTTTGGTTGCAAACAGTAGTAAAAGTGTCACTTTTTTGTTACACTTTTACGAGTTAAATTGTTTGGCTACAAACAAGGGTGTGTTTGGTTTCAAGCAAGTGGGTAAAACTGCACTCTTTTGTTTCTTTTTACCAAAAGTTTGGCTACAAACCAGTAAGGCTTGAATCTCACCTTTAAATGTGACATAAAGTTGGTTTGTCCCTTCAATTTTTTTTTTTTATCTCACATCCTTATTCTAAAGCTTGAAGTGGGATGAAAGTGAGATTGTAATATTATTTTATTATTTTCTCTTTTCATTGTATTACAAGTGCACAAATTTACACTTTAAGTCATTCTACTTGCATGTTACCAAACATATAAAGTGATACAAGTGTCATTTTTAAGGGGACAATTTTTTTAATAAATCAAAAATTCTCAAAAACTTAAAAAAAAATTCACTTTTGTAAAGTCACTTTTTTCAAACTACTTGCTTGCAAAAGTGGAACTTGATTTTCACTTTCAAATGTGACATAAAGTGGGTAGTATCCCCTTCATAATTTGGATTTCACATCCTCCCTCACAAGCCTGAAGTGAGATGAAAGTGGGATTTTAATAGATTATTTTGTTCTCTTTTCATTTTTTACTTTGTGGCAAGTGTACAAATTCACACTTTAAGTCATTCCACTTGCACTCTACCAAACTTATAAAGGAATAGAAATGTCACTTTTAAGGACAATTTTTTTATACCAAACAAGATATCTCAATAGCTCACATTAAACAAGCAAACTTTTACACAGTCAAGTTTTTGACGCCACTTGCTTGCAACCAAACACACCCTTACACCAAATAATCAAAACTCACAAAAGGTGATGCATGGAAACAACTCTCTTGGGACTAAACAACCAAAAAGTGCGCACTAAGCAATTGACAATGAGTTTCAATAGTTGTATTTGTACTAAGTCATGCATGGCAACCAAGTCTTCTTTGGACGTTAGGGTAGTTTATGTCACGCCCCGAGTCGACAAACCGTTCGTCCCCGGTGTTACTTTGCCGATTTGATCGTCCTCGCTAAGGCGTGATGCCGTACGAGTCTGGAATTTGCACTCGTACAAGGCAAGAACGTTACGTTGCTTTTCATATTAATACGCCAAGTTGAAATTTCACAAATCACATCAGAATATAAGACGCAGTATAGGAAGATAGAAATATTTTTCATTCATAGCTTGCAACGAAGTGCAAGTCGTAATTACATTGGATGCTGTTGTGGCTACATTGATTGAAAACAGAAAGAAATACACTCGACAAGTTGCCTGAACTAACGCTTGCCGTTCCATACATTTGCCCCTTTATACATAAGTCGTCGAGTGAATTGGCTTCAAAATACTTCAGCATAGGAAGAGCTTCAAAACGCCTCTCCGTATTTCAGCTTCAGTTTAGTTGTGAGTGCCCGCCGCACCTGAAAAAATTGGGGGATGGGATTAGCACACTTGCTAAGTGGACGAGACGAACCCACTCGTCTAAACCGACTCTGATTGTTAGGGTAGGCATGCTTTAGAGTTGTCTTTCTATTAGAACTAAATGAATTCAGTTCATATTCGATAGCAATCTTTGAGTAATAAAGCATACAATGAAACATAGCAGTTTATCATATTTCTTACCACGGTCGTGCTCGTCCCTGCATGAAAACAGAGATAATATTTACACCAACATAAGACAATAGGTGAGCATGCTACTATCTTATATGCGCGGTCATTGATGTTACACATCACGTGGGACTATCTCAACGACATTTCGGCCCGTTCAGTCTAGGTTGCAAGCCTGACTGACGGTCCTGCAATGCATCAGTGCCGAAGCACGATTATTCATTTCTCCTAGGTCGATTCGATTCCGATGTCCCGGATACCGATTCGAGGAAAATCAACTTGTGCACAAGCTGTCCATGACCATGCCAATGCGTGAACAGTTTAATATATGCAAACAGTTTTGTATAGCGCGGACAGTATTGAACGACATTATCATTTTCTCCCAACTCATGCAACGATTCATTTTTCCCAAAGCCGTACTCCCGATTTAGCGTCCCGTAGGCACCAAATTGTCCGAGGCATCATAACCCACGATCGACGTTTCATATTATTTTGCAGCACGTGAAATAATCTATCTTTTTACTAGAACCTTAAACTTTCTGGTTTATGTGATAAACTTGTATTTTTCAGAGTAGATTACTCTAAATCGATATGTTTTTTTCGAGTTCTTGACCTTAGTGGATTGGCATGCAATTAACTTGGCATCGTTCGATTTGAATGAATTCGAGGCAAGGAATTAGTTTGCGGGACAGAGTAGAAAAGAAGGGGCCGAATCACCCACCGATTACTTTGTTCGTGCGGATCGTCGAAGCGCTTCGCAACGTCAAGCTTCAGTTACGCGAGCTCCTGCAATGGCACCAACACTTTGTTAGAATTCCTTCTTTTCTCCTTGTTTCGAAATTTGTAAATTGCATCCAGAAAAACGACGCAAAAGCACTTCATCAAAACCCAGCGGCAAAAGTTCCAAGAAAACCATACAGCGGTCCGGTCCCGTCGAAGGGACTCTTTTATAGAGCTCACTCGCCGAGACGCAGCCCGCTGCATCTAGGACTTATTCCAACAGAAGTCGTTCCATTAGTTGGATCGATTCTCGTACCGTTCGTCCAAATCGATTTGATCGATGCCGCAAGGTGTTATCGTTTACCAAACTTAGCGATCGAGTCAGATGGCCATCTAAGTTTTCGGCCGATCTGACTCAACGCAAGCATATTATGAAGTCCGTCGCCTATCAAAAGCAGGGCGCTACATAATATACCACTAAGAAAAAGTTTCGTCCCGAAACTTAAGAACAAGGGTCTGACCTTAATTTAGACAAACAACGCAGGGTATTTCTCTTTCATCTCCGCCTCCATCTCCCACGTCGATTCTTCAACTGAATGGTTCCGTCAAAGCATGCGGACCAAAGACATCGACCGATTTCGTAGCACCTTCTCCTTGCGGTCCAAAATTTGAATAGGCTCCTCCGAGTAAGACAAGTCAGTACGTAGCTCCAACTGATCGAAGCTAACCACATGACTTGGATCGTGCACGTATTTTCGAAGTTGTGAAACGTGAAAAATATCGTGCACATCAGCCAAGGCAGGAGGGAGTGCGATCCGATAAGCAACCGTTGCAACTCGCTCAATAATCTCGAAGGGGCCTACAAATCTCGGACTCAACTTGCCTTTAACGTCGAACCGCATCACCGCGCATGGGCGTTACTTTCAGAAACACATGGTCCCCGACCAAGAATTCTAGCGGTCGTTGACGAAGATCTGCGTAGCTCTTTTGTCGACTTTGCGCGATACGGAGTCTATCTTGAATCAAGCGGACCTTTTCGACGGTCTGCTCCACTAGTTCCGGTCCAAGCACTTGTCGCTCTCCGACTTCGTTCTAGCATATTGGTGAACGATACTTTCTCCCGTAGAGCGCTTCATATGGAGCCATCTGAATGCTCGACTGATAACTGTTGTTATATGCAAACTCCGCAAGCGGCAAATGCGTATCCCAACTAGTCTTTAGGTCGATCGCACACAGACGCAACATATCTTCTAAGATCTGATTCACCCTCTCCGTCTGACCGTCTGTTTGGGGATGGTACGCAGAACTAAAGTTCAGTTTGGTCCCCATCGCCACTTGTAGGCTCGTCCAGAAACGCGATAGGAATCGCCCATCCCTGTTCGAAATTATTGAGGTCGGTACCCCGTGCAGTCGAACAATCTCGTCGATGTAGATTTGCGCTAACCGATCGACGCTCCATCCTACTTTAATTGCGATGAAGTGAGCCGACTTGGTTAATCTATCAACAATGACCTAAATCGCATCATTCTCCCGCGACGTCTTCGGAAATCCCACAATGAAATCCATCGAGATGTTGTCCCACTTCCACTCGGGAACGGCGAGGTTCTGCAGCTCTCCGCCTGGCCTTTGGTGTTCCGCCTTCACTTGCTGACACGCCATGCACTGCGATACGAATGTAGCTACATCTTTCTTCATGTCGTGCCACCAAAAGTTTGTGCGCAAGTCCTTGTACATCTTGGTGCTTCCAGGATGTAACGAGTACTTCGCATAGTGTGCCTCCGTCAGAATTTTTTTTTCTGAGTTCGACAGTTTCAGGAATGCAAAGCCTTCCCTTTAGTCGCATCGTTCCGTCTCCGTCTTTCGCAAAGTCGGTCGCCCTTTCTGTCGAAATCAGCTCGCGCATCTTCTTCAGGAATGAGTCGTCATTCTGTGTGCGGTCTTTATCTTGCTAAGCAGGCTTGATCCTAACTTCAACTGAGCTAGGTGCAGGTTTCGATACTCAATTCCGAGTTCGATACCCATCGCTTCAAGGTCTCGCGGTATCTCCTTATTTATGGCTAGTGTTCCCATAAACATTCTGCTAAGCGCGTCGGCCACCACGTTTCCCTTGTCCGGCGTATACTCGATCGTTAGCTCGTAATCTTTTATGAGTTCGAGCCATCGTCGCTGTCGTAGGTTGAGTTCTCGTTGCGTAAACAAGTATTTCAAGCTTTTATGACCGGTGTAGATTCTGCAAGCCACACCATAGAGATAGTGCCGCCAGATTTTCAACGCAAACACCATCGCCGTCCATTCTAGGTCGTGCGTCGGGTAGTTTTTCTCGTGCTGCTTCAACTGCCGTGAAGCGTAGGAGATGACTTTGTCTCTCTGCATGAGTAAGCACCCGAGGCCAGTTCCCGATGCGTCGTTGAATATCTGAAAGCCTTCTGGACCGTCTGGAAGTGCAAGGATTGGAGCTGAGGCGAGCCGTTGCTTCAACTCTTGAAAGCTGGATTCACAGTCGTCACTCCATTCAAATACTACTCCCTTCTCGGTGAGGCGAGTCAGAGGCGACGCTAGTTTTGAAAAGTTTCGCACGAATCTTCGGTAGTAGCCCGCTAAGTCCAGGAAACTCCGAATGTCGCTAGCTGAGGCAGGTCGTTTCCAATCTACCATCGCTTCAATCTTCTTTGGGTCCACCGCGACACCTTCGGCAGAGATTACATGTCCGAGGAATGTCACGCTACTCATCCAGAACTCGCATTTATTCTGCTTGGTATATAATTTGTTTTCACGCAGAATCTGCAGTACCGTCTTCAGGTGTTCTGCATGCTCTTCTCGGTCCCTTGAGTAGATAAGGATATCGTCGATGAACACGACTACAAATTTATCAATTTGGGGTCGGAAGATTCAGTGCATTAAATCCATGAAAGCGGCTGGGGCATTCGTCAAACCGAACGACATGACTAGAAATTCGTAATGACCATATCGAGTGCGGAAGGCAGACTTCGATACGTCGTCGGACTTGATCTTCAACTGATGATAGC
Organism: Iris pallida; assembly: GCA_029216955.1. Classification (NCBI taxonomy): domain Eukaryota; kingdom Viridiplantae; phylum Streptophyta; class Magnoliopsida; order Asparagales; family Iridaceae; genus Iris; species Iris pallida. Next base: position 5,606,450 of record JANAVB010019200.1, read on the forward strand.
CTGAACGAAGATTGATTTTCGAAAATACTGACGCGCCTTGTATTTGGTCAAACAAGTCGTCGATTCGTGGCAAAGGATACTTGTTCCGCATGGTCGCCTTGTTGAGTTCCCGATAGTCAATGCATAGCCGCATCGATCCATCCTTCTTTTTCACAAACAATACGGGAGCTCCCCACGGAGAGACGCTAGGGCGAATAAATCCGCGGTCTAGCAACTCTTGTAATTGCACCTTCAGCTCATTCAGTTCTGTTGGAGCCATTTGGTAAGGCGCCTTTGATATCGGCCGTGTATTCGGAAAGGTGTCGATGCTGAATTCTATTTCTCGATCCGGCGGCATCCCGGACATCTCGTCAGGAAAAATGTCGAAAAAATCTGCCACAACATCAGTCTACATTTTGTTTGTATTATCCTTCCGCGTGTCTCGAACTGATGCCAAGTATCCCGCGCAGCCGGAACGCAGCATACGCCTTGCCGAGATTGCCGATACCATCATTGCCGTCTTCGAGACCGTACCACACGAATATGAGAACTCTGTCTTGCCATGAAGACGAAACACCACTCTCTTCTTCGCGCACTCGATCGTTGCATGATAAGCGTCCAACCAATCCATGCCCAGGATTATGTCGTACTCTTTGATGTCTAGTACGACGGCATCCAATGATAGATTTTTTTTTCCGATGCAAATGTGGCCATCCCTACAAATAAAGTTCGCAAGCATATCGACTCCCGACGGAGTGCTAACGCTAATATTCATATCTAGTGATTGCATGGTTATTTTATTTTCTTTCGCATAATCAGCCGATATAAAGCTATGCGTCGTACCCGAATCGAATAGTACTCGAGCAGATATATTTTTGTAGAGTAATATACCTGTTACAACAGTATCGGACGCAAACGTCTCGTCCCGAGTTAAGGCATAAACTCGGCCTTGAGCTCCGTGGCGTTGATTCTGCGGGTTGACGGGCACCGCATTTGCGCCTTGCAGTATCGACGTTTTGTGTTGATTCAGAATGTTCCTTGGTGGGTTATGTTGATTTGGAACTTTTTGCGGGCAATATGTAACTATATGGCCTACCTCGCCACACTTGAAGCAAGATCTTGTCACACAATCGGTGGTTCGGTGCCCACGCCTACTACATCTACTGCAGTGTTGTCCGCCATGGCCTCGGTTATCAAATGTATTCGGACGTTTTGATACTCCCGATCCCCCGGCGTCGTTAGGATGCTTGTTGAAGTGGTTACGGATGCCTCTACTCGACATACGGCCAAAGATACGCTCACTATCGAGAGCAACATTGTAGGATTCACGGTATGTTCGGCACCTTTGATTCATGACGTCCCTTCGCAGTTCGTCATTTAGGCCTTGTTGGAAGCGTTCACACCATGCTTCTTTGTTGGGCAGGAAGGCGCCGGCAAACTTCGCCAGCTTTGAGAAGCTCGAGTCATAATCGTCGACAGACATATTTTTCTGTCGCAGCATCATGAACTCGTCTTCTTTTTGACGACGGACGGCGCGAGGAACGTACTGTTCGAGGAAAGCTTCCTTGAATATTTTTCAGGAAATCGTGACGTCTTTATCGGCTTCGTAGATCTCCTACTTCTTAGCTGCCCACCAGTCATAAGCCCTCAGTTGCAGCTGTAACGCCGCACATGTTACCCTCTGGGACCCTTCAATGCTGAGCAGATTAAATAGGTCCTCAATCTCCGTGAGCCATCCCACGATATCATCAGGCTCTGCTCGGTCGTTGAATTTAGGTGGATTCATCTTGCGAAACTCCTTTGCCTTGAGCAAGGAAGAAGAATTTTTCATTTGCGGTTGAGCTTCTTCTATCTCGTCTTCATCTTGATCACCTTGCTTCTCCTCGGGTACCACGTCCGTTGCCTTGGTATCGTCCGCCATCCTGCTCACTATCTGAGTCAGGGCGTTCATCTGCTTCTACTGCGCATCAAATTGGGCTTTGAATTGCATTTGAAGCTGTTGCTGCTGCAGTTCCATCAACTGTAGCATCTTCTCCATAGTGGTCTCGCTAGGGCCACTCTTTGTGCTCGACGTACTATCTACGGTTTGGGTTGTTGTGCCGGTATTGTTCCTTTTCTTAGTCATTCCTACAAAACAGAGTAAACCCGTTAGTATTTTTCAAAAATATCTACGGGCTTACATGTATGGAACTTTTATTTCACGCAGCATGTCAACAAGCATTCAATCGAGCTATCGCAACGGACATTCCAACAATGAAACATCTTTCGCAAATCCGAGGAAACATTACTGAGCTCTGATACCAATTTGTCACGTCCCGAGTCGACAAACCGTTCGTTCCCGGTGTTACTTTGCCGATTCGATCGTCCTCGCTAAGGCGTGATGCCGTACGAGTCTGGAATTTGCACTCGTACAAGGCAAGAACGTTACGTTGCTTTTCATATTAATACGCCAAGTTGAAACTTCACAAATCACATCAGAATATAAGACGCAGTATAGGAAGATAGAAATGCTTTTCATTCATAGCTTGCAACGAAGTACAAGTCGTAATTACATTGGATGCCGTTGCGGCTACATTGATTGAAAACAGAAAGAAACACACTCGACAAGTTGCCTGAACTAACGCTTGTCGTTCCATACATTCGCCCCTTTATACATAAGCCGTCGAGTGAATTGGCTTCAAAATACTTCAGCATAGGAAGAGTTTCAAAACGTCTCTCCGCACTTCAGCTTCAGTTTAGTTGTGAGCGCCCGCCGCACCTGAAAAAATTGGGGGATGGGATTAGCACACTTGCTAAGTGGACGAGACGAACCCACTCGTCTAAACCGACTCTGATTGTTAGGGTAGGCATGCTTTAGAGTTGTCTTTCTATTAGAACTAAATGAATTCAGTTCATATTCGATAGCCATCTTTGAGTAATAAAGCATACAGTGAAACATAGCAGTTTATCATATTTCTTACCACGGTCGTGCTCGTCCCTGCATGAAAACAGAGATAATATTTACTCCTGCATAAGACAATAGGTGAGCATGCTACTATCTTATATGCGCGGTCATTGATGTTACACATCACGTGGACTATCTCAACGGCATTTCGGTCCGTTCAGTCTAGGTTGCAAGCCTGACCGACGGTCCAGCAATGTATCAGTGCCGAAGCACGATTATTCATTCCTCCTAGGTCGATTCGATTCCTATGTCCCGGATACCGATTCGAGGAAAATCAACTTGTGCACAAGCTGTCCATGACCATGCCAATGCGTGAACAGTTTAATATATACAAACAGTTTTGTATAGCGCGGACACTATTGAACGGCATTATCATTTTTCCCCAACTCATGCAACGATTCATTTTTCCCAAAGCCGTACTCCCGATTTAGCGTCCCGTAGGCACCAAATTGTCCGAGGCATCATAACCCACGATCGACGTTTCATATTATTTTGCAGCACGTGAAATAGTCTATCTTTTTACTAGAACCTTAAACTTTCTGGTTTATGTGATAAACTTGTATTTTTCAGAGTAGATTACTCTAAATCGATACGTTTTTTTCGAGTTCTTGACCTTAGTGGATTGGCATGCAATTAACTTGGCATCGTTCGATTTGAATGAATTCGAGGCAAGGAATTAGTTTGCGGGACAGAGTAGAAAAGAAGGGGCCGAATCACCCACCGATTACTTTGTTCGTGCGGATCGTCGAAGCGCTTCGCAACGTCAAGCTTCAGTTACGCGAGCTCCTGCAATGGCACCAACACTTTGTTAGAATTCCTTCTTTTCTCCTTATTTCGAAATTTGTAAATTGCATCCAGAAAAACGACGCAAAAGCACTTCATCAAAACCCAGCGGCAAAAGTTCCAAGAAAACCATACAGCGGTCCGGTCCCGTCGAAGGGACTCTTTTATAGAGCTCACTCGCCGAGACGCAGTCCGCTGCATCTAGGACTTATTCCAACATAAGTTGTTCCATTAGTTGGATCGATTCTCGTACCGTCCGTCCAAATCGATTTGATCGATGCCGCAAGGTGTTATCGTTTACCAAGCTTAGCGATCGAGTCAGATGGCCATCTAAGTTCCCGGCCGATCCGACTCGGCGCAAGCATATTATGAAGTCCGTCGCCTATCGAAAGCGGGCGCTACAGTTTAGTCACTTGTTTTAGGCTATGCTTTATTTTTTGTCCTAGATGTCAATTTATAATTCAAGGTTCACAGTATCGGTATCGGAATCGGTATCGGACTATTCCTATGAGTATTGGTATCGGCGATATCGGTAGTATCGGCGGTTTCGGATCGGAGTATCGGATTTTTTGGTATCGGAAAACAAATAACTATTAATAATTTATTTACATTTAAAAACATATATTTTATACATTTAGGCATAATTTTAAGTAGTTTCAATGTTATTTTTTAGTAGTTTTGAAATTAAATGAAATAGTAGTCACCCTTACCGATTGGTTTACATACAATAGATTGATTTTATTCTTTTACATGCTTTTACAACCTTATTATGCTTTAAAACCTTGTTGATTTGTCTTTTTCGTTTAATTTTTTTTGCCGAATTGACCGGAAAAGAGACCCCCAATGTGGGTATCGGTCAGTATCGGGTATCGGTCGGTATCGGATCGGGACATGTCAAACCGTATCGGTATTGGCCGTATCGGATCGGTATCGGCCGATACTTTAAACCATGATTTATATATAGTCCCTTTCTAGCCTCCACGAGGATTAACCTCTAATGATATATGAAAACTATCTAGAGAATTTTTCTAATTGGTGGATTCCAAGTGCACTTGTAGACTCGAGCAACCTCTTGAACTCGAACTGCCCGTGGATTTGAGGACAACATAGTACCGACTTCGGCCGGCGTAATTATTCCCATATATTCCTATATTCATTGCGCCCGCGTTCCGTTTCCGTGCTCGTGGTGCGATCTTCTCGGTGGTTCCCTACAATAGGTGTTCCACGGTGATCTTGTAGTTCACCAAGAATCAAAAGAGAACTCTTTAGAGGTTTTTTTTTGATATATATAAGGAAAATCCTCATAAATGCTATATAGCCTTACATTGGGACAACAAAAGAAAATCTAGCCTAAAACAAATGTAGAAGAACTACCCTAATGTCCAAACAAGACTTGATAACCATGCATGACTTATTACAAATAAAATTAGTGAAACTCACTATCACTTGCTTTGTGTGTGCTTCTGGGTTGTTCAGTCTAATAGATAGTCGTTTCCTTACATCAAAAGCTCGCTGAAAACAGAGATCAAATGCACTAAAAATCTGAACGTAGCCTACTTTTGAGAGGATAAAGGTCCAATTTGCTCACAAGATTGATTTAGGCCCATGATTCAGTCAGATGCATCAGGAACTGAGTTGGCAAGAGAATTTAATGAGGAAGCATTTAGAAAGGTAATATTTGGTGATAAGGACAGAAAGGCCGCCCATTCATAATGACTATTTTTTGTTTTAACTTTTTAAGATTTTGGAATGAATTGCCCTGACCGGTCAATGTTTGAATCGCATCGTACTTTTTTTCAGTACAGAAAAAGGGAAGCACTGAAGAGGTAAACCACTTTGTTTTGTTAGCTTTACTAGTGGAACTTAAACTACAATGTTAAAAAGTTCTCCTATCTATCAAAGTTGGTAAATCCTAGTTATACACAAGGCAAAAAGTTTGGAATATCTTATCTCTCTAGTGATTAATCAATAATAAAATGTTAGCTAGTTTATATTGAGTAAAAATATAATCTTGCGGTTCTTAAGAAGATGGGTTGCTTCCAGAAATGGAGGTTGGAGTTATCTACTTACCATTTCCTTGTACATGGTGTTTCTAATTGGTTGAGCTTTTCACTGTTTGATAGAATACCAAAGTTCACAATAGTAATGCTCTTTTGTCGATGAAGTCATTCCTTTTGCAAGGGGATTCTAGATCATCTTTGCCAAGTTGCTGCTTCCACATATTGGTATTTTCAACTATCATCTGTAGACTGGATATTTTTACTACCAATTTGAAGTGCTTAACTAGGACTTTATTTGGAGTAGATTTTTGCTTCTTAAAATTCCTACTATTCCTTCCTAAACAAGTATATTGTTGAAGGATAAATTACAAGAAACCTCCTAAGTCCTAACGTTTTCAGATTTTTTTTATTACCCTCCTAAACATTTCTGACTTTTTTAGATTATGCTTTAGGCCCTAGGGTTAAAATTTTCTTTGGCTTCCACCTAACAGCTACTTTCAAGACTTCAGTTTGGAGGTTTAGAAAGACGATGATACCCCAAATTTGAAATTTTAGAATAAAATTCATTTAGAACTATTAATTGTTTTGAAAACAATCTATTTCTTTCACTGGAAAGGGGTAACCAGCTATGGCTTCCTTCTCTCTTCCTCTTACATGGCAACAGGGATACAAAAGATTAGGGGAAGGAGGGTAAGCATGGTCTGTTGGAATGCTATCCATGGTTGCGTCCGCTTTGCAGTTGGCACGGGGGTGGGGGAATGGGGTGGGGGTGGGGGTGGGGGTGGGGGGGTGAATTGAGTGGACCATGATTGACTGACTGAATGTCAAGTATGTTTGAGGAGAGGGAGGGGACAACACGGTCGCCAGATAGCTGCCCCACCCCCACTGTGCAGCAGTAGCGGTGAAGAGGTAGATTGATTAAGGAGGCAGCATTGCCGTTCCCTTCCGCCTTCTAAACCAATTGCGCCATACGACCGACACGCCACCCCTCCCACTTTCCTCTCCTATTCTTCCTTTCTTATTGCACAGTGGGGAAGCCATGGTCGACCACCTCTGGCCATGATGTCCCTTTCTTTCCCCTCCCCTTTTTCTACTCATCCTGCATACTCCTCCCTCTTTCCTCACCTATTCTCCCTCTCATTGTTGCACAGTAGGGCAGCCATGGTCAACCGACCACCTCCGGCTGTGGTGTCCCTTTGTTTCCCCTCTCGTTTTTCTACTCTGACCCTGCACAATCCTGCCGCTTGTCTGCAAGATAATTTGTTTTTGTTTTTTAACTTTTAATATTTTAAAGTAATTTCTATTTAAAGAATTCAAATTGATTGTATTATTTCTTGATCCTTGAAACTAACAATTTGACCTGAAAACAGACGACAAAAAGAGAAGCCTGGAAAAATAAAACAATGGGGAGGAGACCTTAAACCTTAGGAGGGTTCCTGTAATTTACCAATTGTTAGACCTTGTGATTTAGCAATAGTTAAACCTGTAGTATCATGTTGACAATCTCCATTGACTTTGATGGAAAGCATAAAGCTTTATGCCCATCACAATGTGGCATGGATTTCTCATCTCAAATGCTCTATTACTCGGACCCTCATGGCAGTCAACTTCTTCTTTTTAAGTTTTTTTTATTTGACCATAGTTCTACCAGGTAATTCGATGTTTGGACATTTCATTAACACTTACGTGGCCTAATGTGAGTTTCAGATACTCCTGCTAGGGGTGAGCATTAACAGATTCAAACCGCAAACCGAACCGAATTAGGTGGTTCGATTCGGTTTTGAATATTGCGGTTCAGTCCGCGGTTCTGAGGATGCTAAGAAACGGTTTTGCTGTTTGGTTCTCGATTTTCAAAATTAAAAACTGGACCGCAAACCACAGTTAGATTACAAGTTTGCCATTACTCCAAATATATAATCCCAAACCATTGTTCTCCCCCTTTCACCTCCACAAAAGCAGACTTGTCTAAGAGTCTCTTTTCCTCTAATCGAGCTGCTATGTCTCTCAAAGTCTCATCCTCTCTTCAATATAATGAAATCCAAGGATCCGAACTTCCTCTTTTCCATGATCTGTGTGCGCTATGCATTTCTCTCATTTTTTTTTTAAATTTTCTGTTGTTTCTGATTCCATAGATTTGAGAATGTTACTTTAGTTGTATAGTTGGATTTATGTCATTTTGTAATTTTCATTTATTTTTATTTTTATTTTGATCAAAGCTTAGATCTATTATTTCTTAGGATTTTCTGATCATTTCAGCCTACATTACTATGTTACGACTTTTTTGTTATTTTTTATATCTTTATTTCTCTTAATTTGTTTGATTATATTTAGATTTGAGAAGATTATGCTAAATTACAGCGCCAAATTATACAGCCCCGATTTTAAAGGAGAAAAAAATGTTTTAAATTTTTTTTTAGTAAAAGCTTATTGGTCCAGCCCATTTACACTGTAGCTAAGCCAATTAAATAACCCAAATAGACAGAAGTGAACCCAAATTTTAATTCGGTTCGGTTATGTCCATTGGATATGTGCAGTTCGTTCGTTCTTGGTAATTGCGGTCAATGTGGTTTTAAACGGTTCGGTTTAACTGAATAAACCGGATTCTCACCCCTGACTCCGGGTACACAGTGCACACCTTGTGGGCTTCCGTCTTTCATTTTCAAATTAAAAATAGTTTTAACATTAAATGTCAACCTTGTGCTTTACATAACATTATAAAAACTTAGTATGTTAGTTAACATGAGATACAATAGGTTTTTCTGATAGGATTACAGTGAAGAACAGTGGCTTATTTTGTATGGGAAGCATACAACGTTTGAGAGCATGCTGATCACTTTATGTAAACTTTATATATGCCTGCCAAGATCGTTTATATAGTAGATCATAATATTTGGAAGTTTTATAGTAATATTGTCTTTTTTTTCTTATTTCGACTCTTCCCCTACCGTGCCCCTTATTTTAAGGTCACACAGTGTCCCAGCATGCTTTTTCATGTCCTCATTGGAACTTTGCAGGCCATCTTATCTCCATTAAATCACTTGCGTTAATAACTGAACTTCAACGAACAAAATAAATGTTGTCAGCGAAACTTGAGAATTTGCCTTATCATGTTGCTGGTCGACTAATATAATGCTAACTGTAGATATAGCCTTATTCTATATCAATGCTTTCAGTGCGAAGTTTTAATTTTATCATTATTCTGTTTTTTCCCTTCGTTTGGGTAATTGACTATGGTAGCGCCTGTGTGGACTTTCAGGTCTTTTCCTTCCAGCTGTTGTCAGGCCTATCTTGGATTCTTTTGAAACGGCGAAGCAAGTTCCACAACCAGCTCTAAGTGATGTAAGTATGATTGTGCTTTCTGTTAATTTTATTGCAGCAAGTTCCACAATCAGGAAGAGATCATATTCTTGTGAGCTTCACTTTGATTGTTGCTCCTACCAGGCCAATCCTATGAGCTTGAAAGAAATGGACATACTCCATTCCACAAACTATAAATTTCTTGATTCTATCTGATGCTTGATCTCAAACCAGTCCTAATTTGAACTCAAAACATGATTCCTTTTCGGTGTATAAATACAAAAAGCTATAGGTTTTCTTTTCTCTGTTCTGAAATTAGATTATTTAGTTTGTTACTAACAAGTTATAAATCAAAGTAATCTGGTAGGAATCTGCAGTTTTAACGGTACCACCAACTTGTAATATTTTTATCTTGCTCCAGTTGATTAAGATTTCCATATTGAATGACGTCTCACTTTTATCTGCACATTAAGGAGAACGTGCGACAAGTTTTACAATGATATTTATCTTTCGACTGACTGCAGGTCGTTGCTGGTGTGACTGGGAAGAAGCGCGAGTGATATGTTGATGGGCTGGCTTGCTTAGTTCTTAGTTCTTTCCTGTCTTCCAACCATTTCTCCATATTCTCTGGTCACTCTTTGATATGCTTTGCTATCTTTGTAAACCCAGGAAATGGATACATATAATGGATTTAGTTACTCTGATGATTATTGCATGCTTAAAGATGTGATTCAAGTGTTCAGAACTGAAGGGATTTGTTCAAATAAATAAAACTTGACGGAACCAACTATGCCGCTTGCAAGTATATACCTGTCGCTGTACACTGGATGAAAAGGAAATCATTTGCCAAACTGCTATTGATGACTAAATAGTTTTTTTTTTCCCCTACCTGATGGTTGGCTCATTATTGATGATTAAATAGTTGCCTTTTTTTTCATTTTGGTGGTTCTGTGCTCAATTCATTGATTTATCATTTCATTTGTATGTGCTCAACTGTAGGAACTCTGATAAATCTGTCTATAACCTGATGCTCATTATCATTTACTTTGCCCTAAGATTTCTCTCATTTCTTTTGGTTTTTATACATAGGGGTGTGTACAAGGTTCTAAATGGAGGTAGGCGGGTGCGTGGAGGAGAGAGTCCGCCTACTGCCTAGGCGGTTGATACATTTTGGACAGTTTTTACTATGTTACCTTTGTTTTTGTTTTTGTTTTTTGTTTTTTTTTGTTTTTTTTTGTTTTTTTTGTTTTTTTTTTTTTTTGCATAATATGCATATTTTAAGGCTGTTCTATGCATAACTAAGTTGTAGAACGAAGATTTATGAAGTTTTAGTTTTGTAAAAGTGAACCATAGGCCATAATACTTGTAAAACCTTTTGGCTAAAACATCTTGTTAGGTATTGTTCCGCCTAGACGTCCGTCTACGCCGTTTCACCTCCGTCTATGCCGTCAAATCTTCGTTGTCCGTCTACTCCACTGTTTCAACCGCCATTTAGAAAACTGGGTGTGTATATTGTAGTGTTTTTTTTGGGGGGGGACAGGACAATTGACTCCTTGACGATCATCAATGCATGGTTAACTTGTCTTTCATGGGAAAATCTATTTTCTCGGATGATCAGGTTGATGCTCTAGCAGAGAATTTTATTTGGCATGGAAATAGCAAAAACAGCAGAACATTAACAATTCATATCAATCTCAATAGCCAACTACACGAGCATTTGCCGTGCCATGTCATTTTGCCATTTGAAAAACCAATTTACTAGAATTAACATAAACCATTCAGTAATATGCTACCATATACATAATTGTCGACTATTCGGCCATAACTACATTCACTACGCATTAAAAAAAGATTGGCTTGGTCGCCCAAACATAACCAATAGCTTTCAACCGCTGTGGCATTTGTATCCTGTTGGTGTACTGCAATGATGAAGATCTCTTCGTATAGGTACACCTACCCTCAAGCTGACCCATAGAACTTATTTTGATTGTCCCTTAATCTTTGTTATGGACTAGTCCTGGAGGGTCATGATCTGCGACCCCGACCTATTATATGTCACGTTAGACCTGAGGAATTGTCCTAAGTAGGAAGGGTTATCCAAATTCGAAGTCTTATCGGACTTACATCTGCTCGACCCGGTGACCCTACCTACCCTGACGTCGAGAATCTCATTCAGTGCTTGGCAATGTTGGCATTGACCAGCAATCTGCAGGTAGTGGAAAAAGATAATGAGAAATAAAAATATAAAATAATCATCCCCATATTCCCTGCATTGTCAATGTAACTAGCAATACCCAAAGGAAAAAAACCGTTAGGCCCCGTTTGGTTCGCGGAAAGGAAAGGAAAGGAAAGGAGATGAAAGGAATTTGATTCTTTGTTATTTTTTTTCATTGCAAAATTGTAATTTTTATCCAATTTTTTTCGGTGTTTAAAAAATCGGAATTATAGTCGGAAGATATCTTTATTTTTTATTATAGTGTTTGGTATTTGTAAGAAAAAAAAAAAACAAAATCAAGTCAATTTTTCAATAATATCCTCGTGCTAATGAAAAAATTTATTACTCATGAATATTTTTGTCTAAAAGATATTATGGATAAAAATTGTAAATAACATTTCTGAGCAGGGATATTTTAGTCAAAAAAATTGTAATAAATGCAGAAAAATTGGAGGAAAAGTGATTCCTTATATGGATGGGAGGAACCACTTTCCCCCCAATTTTTCTATCCCTTGGGAATCATTTTTCGTTTCCTACTTCTTTCTTTTGGCTTTCAAACACTGGAAAGGAATCACTTTCCTTTTCCAAGCTCAAATTATGGTAACCAAACTAGGCCTTAAAACATGGACTCCATCTAAAGAAAACAAATCTGATCTCATAAGAAAGCAAAGTTAAGCAGTCTAAGAAATGTTAGCATCTTCAAAATTATATTCAAGCCTTTTTTAGGACATGTTTGTTAACCATGATTTGGTCATGGATTTGAAAATTTCATGAATTTGGATTCCATGTTTGATGGAGGTTGGATTTGGTGGCTATTCAATACTAAGGTTTGTTGGCTATTCCACATCCTCCTATCCAAAATTGGAAGAAAAAAAGTTGGATTTGATTTTTAAAATAATTTTATTATCCTATTAAATATTTAATTAACACTAATCAACAATAAATAAACTAATAACTTAATTGACAATTAATTAATATTTTATATATGATTTTTTTTATTCTTAATTAATATAAATAAGTTGTTAGAATATTTAGTTAACATAAATAAAAAATATTTAAATGTATAATATTAATAGGTATTATAAGTTTAACTAGATAATAAATTAGTACGTACTATTATATTATTATATAACTATAATACTTAATTAAAATTAAAATAATGTATTAATATTTAAATTAATTAATTATTTTAAAGATAATTAACTAAAAAATTAAATTTTCACGTTAATCGTAAGTGCTTAGTAATTATAATTACTACTTAACCAGACTATTTTAATAATTAGATCATTAATATTTTATAACTATTAGTTAACCATATATATTTATGATCATGAGTAAATCATAATATTAGATAACTAATTTTTTATAAAATTATAAAATTTAATTAATTAACCACAATATTTTGTTAATATTAATTGTTTATATTATCAGTTAACAATAATATTTTTTCTTGTAAATACAACATACTATCCTAACACTGTTTTTGATTTATGTTCACTTCCACTTCCAAATTCTAAGTTACCATAACAACTTTTGGTCCAAAATTCTAAAACTGTAAACTTAGAATTTGGACCAAAATTTGAAACTACGGTATGTACAAAATTAACATGCAGACTATAATTTAATATGGTGCTATGCATGTCCAATTATGATAGCTTCCACCTGAAAGCAGACAAAGTAATTAAAGATGTACGCTATAACAGTAGCAAAATAACATTTACAAAAGCGCATGTTAGGCTTCACACAAACATGACCCATGACCCAGTTGAATGAAAAAAATGAAAGGAATCAAACAAGTGACACCAAAATTTTGGATAACGACTTTATTATTATTGTTGTTCGCTAGAGAGGAAATGTCACTTAATAGAGCGGAAGAAAATAATTCAAATAATCAACCACAAAATTTTGGGATATAAGTTCTTATTTCTTCTCTTTATAGGCTTCATAAACAATAATATTTTTTATTGTAATTTAGATAAATTCAAATATAACTGTCCTTATCCATACCCACAACAACCTCTATCATATTCTCTCTTTATATGTTATCAATGAGAAAAACTACCTACAGATTTTCTGGCTACCAAATTTTTTCTCCTTCTTTCTCATTTTCACAACACGTTATCAACACCATTGCTCAAGGAGTTCCAGATTGCCGGGTCATCGATTTAACGTCACAAAAAAAGATTTAAACGCTACAGTCAGATCGCCAGGTTTAAATGCTGCACAGTCAGATCGTCGTCGACCGAGCGTCGTTTGCGTGCACCCCCTCTTAAAATTCTCAACTGAATTTCAGTCAGAACTAGGACCAATATATCAAGTGAGATCTTTTGAAATAGCAAGTCAAATAAATGTTAAAACTTTGTTTGGTTGTAGAGTATCACAGTTAACAAAAAATTAAATAGCATGTAACAAAAAGTGAATCTCTCTCTCTTATCTGAACTCCTATTTTAGTTAAGCCTTGAGCCGGATTTTTCTTGCTGTTTCTAATTGCAGTTTAGTCTTGGGTGGCAATATCTTCTTGAAGTCAGAATTATAGGATATCTTACTGATGAAAACTTTGGAATTAAACTAGTCATACTGCCCTCAAGCTATTTAGGTGGAGTTATCCATGTAATGTTTCTACATGCCACGCCACTACAAAAATATGATAAATTAGCGACCGAAAAGAGGTCGCTAGAACAATGACTTATTGGTGACGAAAGTTCTACAACAGTGAAGTGTTGGGAACGTACTGTGACCCAAACCGGAATTGGCTCATGAGGTGCGATATTGAATTGGACTCATATGCCTTAAAAGAGAATTCTCATGTAAGCCTAAACCAATTCCAATTATCTACATCTCATGATTTCACCTCCTATCCGATGTGGGACTAAATTATCAACTTCATTGTCAACCCCCATTTGAGTGCTCAACCGGAAACGAGATACAATCCAACAATATCTACCTCAGCTCATTTTCGATAGTCGAACAACCATAGCACCCATGCTACATTTTTGCTCGTTCCCGCTAGCCGAACAACTTTTAGCACCCCAGGTACTTTTTTGTTCGTTTTCGTCAGCCGAACAACCTTAAGCATCCATGCTACATTTTTGCTCGTTTCCGCTAGCCAAAACCATTGTCTAGATTGCACTTGTACAAGGCGTGATGTCGTACAAGTCTAGATTACACTTGTACAAGGCAAAACTATTACAGTTCCTGGTATTTCTCAAAAAATAACGACAGCACAGCAAAACCAAGCAGATAAATTGAAGTCACACAAGATATTGAAGAAACGTATCTCTTTACTGATAATTGCAATGGATTACAAGACTTGTAGCGGAATATAGAGTTTACAACTGATTACAAGACTTTGATTAGCCAACTGAATATATACACTTGCCCTTTAGGCTACAACTGAATATACCGACTTCTTTACAATAAAATTGCCAATTTGGCTACAATCTCACTGGTACAACTGAGTTACACTGTTCCATACATTATGTCCCGTATAGCAGAAGATATCGTCTTGAAAGAAGAGCTTCTGCACACCCATCCGAATCATCGATGCTAAGCACTGATCAAACGATTTTTCCCCATACGCAAGCGCCTGTAATATTGTCCACAACGTGGGACAGTACATCATCAATGTACTGGCGACGGTGCTGGTCCAACTCACCTAAGAAGACAACACTAAGTAATCATGTTATAGAACATTATTAACAGTGGTCTTTCTCGTTGCCTTAGGGACAATTTCATGTTTGTATCCGATAAGAAGTAAAGCATGCAAATCTCATAGCCAACATAATTTTAAGCATATAGTTATCATCCTTCGGTGATTCTTATCCACGGTCGTGTAGCCATTCCTGTACATTTATAATACTTAATCAGCCTGCACAAGACATTGTTAGAAACAATATCATGATTCAATATAATTATTACCGTTCAGGTGATTCTTAGCCGACATCCTTTCCTGTATTTGAGTAATAACTTACTCTGCCTGCATAAGACATCATTAGCACTGGACCTATCTATATGAAGGTCACTGGCGACACGCCATCTTGGACCATCTTACAGATGAACGGCTAACTCCGAATGAGGTGCGAATCCATGGAAGATTTTCGAAACACCGTGCTACTACTTCAGCACCATGGGATTTCGGCATCCTTTCAGTGGGCGGTAGCAAGCCCCCACTGCAAGTCCCGAAATTCCGATGACAGTACGTCGACACCATCCTTGTTCCCCCTAGGATGAACCGGGTCCATGGCCGTGGATTATCGTTCTGGAAACTACCTTGTATACAAGTTGTCTATGACCATGCAAATATATGCAACTTATCTAGGAAGAAAACATATAATGCATGATAAGAAAAACTAAGTAATTCAGCCACCATTCTCATTCGTATTGCCATCTTGCCATCTTTTCAAGGTCTTGGCGTAATCAACATTCTACATCGGCGACGGGATAATAGAATGTTGTTATCCAATCCTTTTATCACATCTTTGATACCATACATCTTTTCAACCAACTCAATGTACTCACCGTCCAATCTTTTGGGACTTAGCATCTATTTTAGCATACATTCATTCGGACGTAATTCAAGCATACTCACTGCCCAGTTCTTGGGTCTTAACATCTTTGTTACCATCTATTCATCGAGCTAAGGCTCGATATACTCACCGCCCAAGTATTTAGGACTTTACTTCACCTGTCATGTATTTCATCGCAACATCGTACAAGTATACAATTCATCTAGCAACAACAGTTTACGTTCAGGTGATTAATTATCTTTTATTATCTTTCCGAATTTCATGCAAGGTATTATTGAGCAACTCAACAAGAAACATAGCGTACTCATCCTTATTTTAAGCGTGAAGCTAAATGATCTTCGAAGGGTTCAACACTACTCACATTTATAAGACGATTCCTGCCACGATCGCATAGCCTTCCAAGCGATCCTTCGCATATTTTCAAGTCCAACAAGACTTCATCGAACCAACCATCCATCATAAGACATCTTGTGGGTCGGGGCACTACATATATCAGGTGAGATCTTTTGAAATAACAAGTCAAATAAATGTTAAAACTTTGTTTGGTTGTAGAGTATCACAGTTAACAAAAAATTAAATAGCATGTAACAAAAAGTGAATCTCTCTCTCTTATCTGAACTCCTATTTTAGTTAAGCCTTGAGCCGAATTTTTCTTGCTGTTTCTAATTGCAGTTTAGTCTTGGGTGGCAATATCTTCTTGAAGTCAGAATTATAGGATATCTTACTGATTGAAAACTGTGGAATTAAACTAGTCATACTGCCCTCAAGCTATTTAGGTGGAGTTATCCATGTAATGTTTCTACATGCCACGCCACTACAAAAATATGACAAATTAGCGACTGAAAAGAGGTCGCTAGAACAATGACTTATTGGTGACGGAAGTTCTACAACAGTGAAGTGTTGGGAACGTACTGTGACCCGAACCAGAATTGGTTCATGAGGTGTGATATTGAATTTGACTCATATGCCTTAAAAGAGAATTCTCATGTAAGACCTAAACTAATTCCAATTATCTACACCTCATGATTCCACCTCCTATCCGATGTGGGACTAAATTATCAACTCCATTGTCACCCCCCATTTGAGTGCTCAACCGAAAACGAGATACAATCCAACAATATCCACCTTAGCTCGTTTTCGATAGCCGAACAACCATAGCACCCATGTTACATTTTTGCTCGTTCCCGCTAGCCAAACAACTTTTAGCACCCCAGGTATTTTTTTTGTTCGTTTTCGCCAGCCGAACAACCTTAAGCATCCATGCTACATTTTTGCTCGTTTCCGCTAGCCAAACAACCTTTAACACCCCAGGTATCTTTTTGTGCTACATTTTTTGTTCGTTTTCGTCAGCCGAGCACCCAGGAGATCCAACATACTGTTATCTCGATCCCTTCGACCACAGAACCAAACTGACACGTTCATCCACACCATTGTGTGCCAACCACAACATCTTGCTACATGTTGGGTGCGTCGAACTCACCTTTGAAGGCAATCCGTGTAGTTGTCTCCAACTCCACCTTGAGAACGCCAATCCGTGTAGTTGCCTCCAACTCCACCTTAAGAAGATAGCTCGTATATCCGTGTATACACTTGAACGTTCAACACCATCTGTTTCAAACCAATTAGAGCCGTCCAAACTAATTCCGTAACCATTGGCTCTGATATCACTTGTTGGAAACGCGGTGTGAACCAAACCGGAGGAGTTGATCCATCCGGTGCGATATTGAATTGGACCCATGTGCCTTAAAAGAGAATTCTCATGTAAAGTCTGAACCAATTCCAATTATCTACATCTCATGATTCCACCTCCTTTCCGATCTGGAACTAAATTACCAACTCCATTGTGTTGCCCTCCCCCTCCCCCCCCCCCCCCCCCCCCCCCCCCCCCATTTGAGCGCTCAACCGAAAACGTGATACAATCCAACATAAAGAACACAATTTGTTTCACAATGCTTATCACATGTTTGACAATTTACCAGCATAATGGAAGCATATTTGGCAGATTGAATATATTTAAACAAGCACAAGCCATATTTTGATCATAACATTTTGCAGTGGTCTTTATCATTCCAAATCCATCTGATCATAACATTTTAAGCTACTTTTATTTTATTTTTTTCTTTCTGATAGATGGTGACAGTTTCACTTGGGATAGAGGCATTCTAGAATCTAGTATATGTGGTACTCGGCTAATTCCAAGAAGACAAAAAAAAGTTGAGATTGGAAAGAGAAGGAAAGGAGAGATATTTCACCCAAAAGAGAAGCAACAAAGCTTATAGCCAAATTGTGGTGATCAGATGTTCATTATTATTATGATTAAGATTTAAGCATGCCATGCCACAAAAAGGAAACAATGACAGTTTGTAGAGGGAGGAACAGATTTGTTGTCCCAAAAATTTTGTCATATTTTGTCCTCATCTCTGTTACAAGTGGGTCCGGATAAAACTTGTGAGTAGATATGTAGATGATTGCCCACATGTAATAGAAAGAGATATACAATATAATAAAATTGTTTGGAACCTGTAATAGATGAAATGTCTCTCTAATCAATCCCTCTGGCCAATCCCAAACCTGATGAATCTCCCTTCTCCAATTCCCAAAGCTCCCCCCTCCATATATACTTATTAATGGGGCCACAACAAAACCGAGGCAATTAAATGCTACGTAATGATGGCATTGAAAACACACATCCTTTCGCTTGTTCATTCCATAATCATTCCATTCCCATGCAGCATTTTTATTAATTACGGCTCTGATCAGTTTTGGCATATAAATTTTTATAGTTCGCTTTCTTCCTTTTGTTGCCATCAATGGAGTAGTTCAACATGCTTGTTGACGACAACAGCCTCATGTTGGCAGAGGAGCAGAGCAGCAGCCTATTTGACTGCATTGGCGATGCGATCACCAACGTGCCACCTCTTGAACCGGACTCTTATTGTGCGCATAGGTACGTACTTGAATATTTCACAGTATAATTTTCAGAAAATTGCATGAGAAGCAAGGCACATAGTTTGCTCAAATTCTGAATTGAGACACTTTGTTTGGGCGTAATGATTCTCAATTCAGTCAATTCAGAATTTGAGCAAATCAGCTTATTTGGTGTAAAAAAAAAATATTTGCTAAATTTACGCACATAGTTTGCTGTACGTACCTACGCGAAGCAACACCATAATAGGAAATGAGAAAACTATGTGCCATAATAGGAAATGAGAAAATTATACAGAAAATTGCATGAGAAGCATATAAATTTCTACGTTTCTCATGCAATCTTCTGTATAATTTTCTCATTTCCTATCATGTTTAGCAAATTTAGCAAATATTTTTTTACAGCAGTCACAATTCAGAATTTGAGCAAACTATGTGCCTTCTCCGCAATACTGAAATTTTCTATGCTTCTCATGCAATTTTCTCATTTCCTTTTATGTTGTTGTTTCATTTCGACACAATTTTTTTTTAATTGTTGCAGTACTGTGATGGCCATGTACGGCGTCGTTCCGGAGTGTTTGGAGCAGTTGGATGGTTTTGTTCCGTTTCCCGATCTTCTCGGCGAGCTCGACTGCACCTCTGTTCCGATACTCGAGTACTCCTCACCGGAGTACTACTCGTATCATCAAGAGTTGCCGAACTTCTCTTCAGACCACCCAATACTTGATTCCTCGCCGTCATCGACACTTTCGTCGTCGCCAAGCTACTCTGATCAATACGAATTCCCTGATTTTTTTACAGTCGACCCGTTAATTTTGGACTTGTCACCGTCTTCTGATCATACAGAGGTCCCCAACTTATGCATCGAGTACATGACATCTCCTACACTAACTCAGGATCAATGCTGCTACTACAGTACTCCTCAGTCGCTTATCGAACAACCTCCGTTGGACGACGCCGAGTTCGACTCGTTGTTGTTGCTCGACAACGGCGGCAACTGCTATCTACAGGATGTTATCGACAGTGCAGTGCCACTCTGTGCTGTTTCTGGTACCAACACAGGTGGATTTGGCGATGGAGAGAGCGGCGGCAACATTAATGTTGTGGAGAGGATCAGAGCAGTGGGGAGGACGTCGAAGTCGAGCGAGATCGGGTTGGAGGAGATCAGGCGCCACTTCTGCATGCCGATCACGAGGGCGGCCAAGGAGATGAACGTCGGGCTGACGGTGCTGAAGAAGAGGTGCAGGGAGCTCGGCATCCCCAGGTGGCCTCACAGGAAGATGAAGAGCTTGAGCACCCTCATCAATAACGTTCGGGTTTGTATATATATTTGCATGCATGTTTTCGTTCTTTAATTACTTGCATTTATGTAACGTTATTAACCTAATTTAAGTGTTTCTAATTATCATTTAAACACTTGAGAAATACATAATCAGGGCTGGCCCTGGGGTAAGCCGGACAAGCCATCGGACTTGGACAACCCTCCTGGTGAGGGCAACCCCCCTTCTCTACCCCACCCCTAAATCCCCACCTCTTCGCTAATAAAGCCTATGCGGTCCACCCCAACTCCTCTTTGTTAGTTGAACTAGCACACGAGACCCATATTTTGAGTTTCTATTAGAAATGACTCGAGTAGCTCAAGGGGAGGAACTCGGAATCTGATATCCATGATGTCACTAGAACATGTCAAATTTTTGATATCTTCTTTATGAGTATGACAAGGGACAACCAAATCTAGCTCCGACTAGGACAACCCAACCGTCTGGGCCGGCCCTGTACATAATATAACTGAAAATACTAGTTTTAACTAAATAAAGGAACAAGAACCCTTTTTTTCTTCTTCTCTTATATAGCGACGACCCAGCTTAGAGAGAAGGACACCTAGAAAAAAATCTTTTTTTTTTAAGTTTAGAATAAGGATTGGTTGGATTTGGAAACCTACCAAAGGTGGATAATGACTACCAATGGTTCTGATTTTAATCATCTACAAGTCAACTATATTGGTACATGGACGTAGCTTGCAAAATAGATATTAACGTAAAAATGGCTCTTTTGAAATATTTTTCATCAATTTTGTAGCACATCAAGATCACTTCAAAAAAACATATCTTGTAGTACAAAAGCACAATTTAAATAGTTTATTACCAGATTTTTTTTTTGAAGTGGTTCCGTTGTGCTTTTAAATTAATGAAAGGTTCTGATTTTAATCATCTACAAGTTAACTATATTGGTACATGGACCTAGCTTGCAAAATAGATATTAACGTAGAAAATGGCTCTTTTGAAATATTTTACATCAATTTTGTAGCACATCAAGATCACTTCAAAAAAACATATCTTGTAGTACAAAAGCACAATTTAAATAGTTTATTACCAGATTTTTTTTGAAGTGGTTCCGTTGTGCTTTTAAATTAATGAAAGGTTCTGCTTTTAATCATCTACAAGTTAACTATATTGGTACATGGACCTAGCTTGCAAAATAGATATTAACGTAGAAAATGGCTCTTTTGAAATATTTTTCATCAATTTTGTAGCACATCAAGATCACTTCAAAAAAAATATATCTTGTAGTACAAAAGCACAACTTAAATAGTTTATTACCAGATTTTTTTTAAAGTGGTCCCGTTGTGCTTTTAAATTAATGAAAGGTGCTTCAAATGAGCAATTGAAATTGGTATGCCACAATCTAGCATTATGGTTGGAGTACCATTGGGATAATTTAGCCTATAAAAATAGATAAAGAAGAGAATTGTTAATATAGATAGTGTCATGAACATCATTTCGGCCTACAATTAATTTAGTGATCGAGTATTTCCTTTTGTTTTCTAGGAATTAGGAAAGGATGAGGAGATCATAAGTAAAGAGCTGGAGAATCTGGAGGAGTACCAGAGAGTGATGGAGGAGAATCCAGAGGTCCAGTTCACGGAGAGAACGAAAAAACTGAGGCAGGCCTGCTTCAAGGCTAACTACAAGAGGAGGAGGGCAATGCAAGATCCCTACTACTGCTACCATGCAGATTATAAGAGGGTGGCATATGATCAGCAGCTTATAACTTATGATCACCATGCCTTATGAAATTTCCCATTCAAGAGCAGTTCTAATATTTTGTTGGCTCTCGTGGTCGGTGGGGAGAGGTATAACTTTCTTGGCTAGACGGACGGTCTCGGAATCGAACCGCGGAGGAGACGTGATCAACAGTCGACCCAAATGACATGCAACACCGCATGCACAAAATTCCGTGCGTTACGTCGGACATCTATAAAAAAAATTGCTGGCATTTTGTTTTCCTTATCATTGGGGTCTATAATTTGCAGTTTTTTCTTTTTGTCGGAGTGATGAAATCATGTAAAAAGTGATGATTTTGGTTGTCAAAATTATGTGGCCGTGAACAGTCTAGGAAACCAATCTTCCAATGTTACAATGGGGTCCATCTTCAAAATTAATGATCAAATATTATTATAAATTCACTTCCACAGGAAGTAGTAAATTCCATGACAAAGAATCTCTGGAAAAAAATATACCATTCTTTCTTAGAAAGGAATAGGTATTATGAAGGTGATTGCATGAATCACAATATCTATGCGGAAGAACCAAAATTAAAACATGTCTCAAAAGTCCATCTTAGACTAACATAAAAGAATAAACAAGTAAATAATGGACCAGAGAAACAAAATGAATGTTAATCAGGAAAGTTCATGGTACAAGTGACAGGAAGTCAAGATAGATCAATGAGCCGACCAGACCAAAATTATTTCAAGGTTTCAATTTAAATAAAAATATAAAAACTTAAGATATGTCATTTATGTGTCATATTGTACTGGATGAACATTAGATATATCAAGGACACTCCAAATCATAGCAAGACACCAAAATAGGTGTTGGAACTTAGTCTGACATGTCATCTCCTATAAACCAAAGTTTATAATTAAATAAAATTTGTCAAGAAACTGGGCTTCAATGTAACGTTAAAAGAATCATATTTTCGTAAGAAAAAAAACATGGATATTTATAACAAGAGAGAGAAAATAATTTGTCCATATACTGCAAAATAATTGTACAAGCCTTTGATACTAAATAATCAGATTATATCTCCCTATTCAATATGCATTATCTGTCATTTTCAAAATCAAATGTCTTCTTAATAATTTTACAGGCCTTTGATACTAAATAATTTAATAGGCCTTTGATAAAAATATAACATAGGTCTAAGAGATCTTATTGAAAATGTTAGGTTAGTTGTTGCCTTTTTCCATGCATTTCTTCCATGAAGCTTGCTGACTCCACCTGAACAATGACCAATTTTATAAGGACTTGATAATCAAGAAACTAAGAGAAAAACACCAACAAAGCCAAAATTGGAGGTTCGTGAGCACAATTTTAGTCCATTAATTTCTAACAAAATAAGACTCACAAATAAGACCAATCATAAAATTTTGGAATCCACTTCACGGTGTATGAAATATAATTCTAACAATTATATTATGTATCACTTTTGTGTCGAAGATAGAGACAATGTCAGCTAACCTGGATGAGACCATAACTACCATAATAATAAGAGAAATTTTGAGTCGCATTCCACTTGATTTACCCAAATTTAAGGTGCACCCCACACAATTTTCATGATGCAAGACACCTCCCACTTTTGACAGTTTTCGTCCTTCGTTAGCGGTCAACTCCTTTGATCCATATTTTTGGACGAAAATGTCCTTTCCTTTTTCGCGACCCTCCGTTCCAAGACACCACCGCCGGCTGCCGCCCATCCCATCCCCGCCCCGCCCCCGCGCCCCCTCCACCTCCTCCCCCCCCTCTGGTCGCCGCACGCTCCCGCAGGCCGCCGCCGCTGCTGCTACTGCTGCTGTTGTTGTTGCTGAGCAGGAGGGGGCGGGGGCACGGGGGTGGAGGGGGCGGAGCGGGAGCGGGCAGAGCGGTGGGGGAGCGGTGGTGGTGTTGGGGGAAGGGGGCGGAGGGGGCGCGGGAGGGGGCAGAGGCGGGGCTGGGGCTGGGGCGCGACAGCCGAGCGGGGGCACGGGGGTGGCGGAGCGGGGCGGCGGGGGAGCAGGGATGGTGTTGGTAAAGGTGATGGAGGTGGTGATGGTGTTGGTGAAAGTGATGGGGGTGGTGATGGTAATGGTAATGGTGATGGTGATGGTGATGGTGAAGATGGGTGGTAGTGGTGGTGGTGATAGTGCAAGGTGGTGGTGATGATGGTGGTGGTAGTGGTGGTGATGGACACGGCATCTGCGGTGGCGGCGGCGCGGAGGCGGCAGGTCGGGGGCGGGGACGCGTCGGGGGCGGGGACGCGACAGCGGCGGGACGGATTTGGGTTTTGTTTTGTGAGAAGACGAGGGTATTTTCGTCAAAAATTATCGGTCAAACCCTTTGACCGTCAGCTATGGACGGTTTTCGTCAAAAGTGGGAGGATTCGTACATTATGGTAAAGCAGTGGGGTGCACCTTGAATTTGGATAAATCAAGTGGGGGTGCGACTCAAAATTTCTCTAATAATAAAGCCCACCTATTGTTTGTTAGGAGCTTTCATGTCCCCCAAAAAATGAAAATCAAAGCATATTTCTTGGTCAATTTAAGGGTGGAATGGTCCAATTTAAGGGTGGAAGTGGTCGAATAAAAGTGTCTGGCACCAAAAATTAAGATACTGACGTGTGTGTATAATTAAGATACTATAAACAAGATTATAAAGGTAAAAGAAGCTTACTTCACTAGATCCTGACATATTTACGACTTCCTGAATGGACTTGTAGTGCCTAAATATTCTTGTGATGCAACCTCTACCCATCTTTTTGCAACCACATTCCTTAACTCAACAAAAAATTAAACATTTCATGTCAATTGCTTCTTCTATAATCTGTATCAGAAAAAAAAAAAAAGCATCTAACAGAATCAGTGAAGTTAACTATTGGAAGAAGCATATAGCACATGAATTTCAAATTTGAATGCCAACAATAATGTGGAACATAGACACTATAGAAAGCACGCACGCTTAAAAAAATGTGTCGGCGTTGGAAACATATATGGCACAGTACACTCCAAAACACACCATGGAATGCCAAAATCAGGCCTTGTCGTGTTCTATTGCAGCACTGTCAACACTAATGATCAAGTGACTCAATCAGAATAAACTAGGTTAATAGAAGTAAACATTATGATCATATCTAAACTGATCAACTAGGTTTATATTTATAGATACCTAATGTTGCATGAACATTTTTAATTTCACATGAGCAGTATTAACAACACCAAGATTTATATATTAAACCTTTGTAAAAGAAAATTAATTGAATAATTTAAGAGAATTATTCAACATATACATGTATAGGGTTTGAGGGAATAAGAAAAATCTGTAGCTGTAGAATGTTTGCAAGCAAGAGCAAACCTGCTTGTGCACAGGATTTGGCATGAAGTATGTTCCCGTTGAACTTAGGTGTGAACCCGGTAAGAGCTGCCACAAATGACACTACGATAGAGGAGTACTAGAACATTTGGGGGTACTGCATACCATAGCCTTGATCGTGCCCGTAAGCTACAACACCTTGACCCAACTGGAAGTACGGATAGAAGCCTCCAGGTGCCCCTCCAATATTGGATATTGGATCGCTGCCCCTCCATACATATTGTAATTGATGAAGAACACAAAAATATAAGCAAATTGCTGATAAATTATATATTTACAGTAAAAAGATACGTATATAAGAACTTAAAAGAACATAAAGACAATGATGGCAATCATGGTAGGAGCAAATAATTAATCCATCTGTAATTCAAGCATATGAATGAATAGAATGTCACTTCAACTAAGTCAAAAATAATTCAGAATACGTGAACTTTGCATTCTAAGAATGATTATTAGATGAGAAATTATGATTTAGAGAAACAAGTTAATTGGCAATACTGTCTTATAGTAACTAATTATACATACATTATTGCCACCACTTAGGTCATGCCATAACGTTAATATGGCCACATATATTAACTATGAATTAAAATGGTCGAGTCAAGAACGAACAAAATGTCATCTAAAAAAGAGAGGAAAGAATGAATTAAAATGGTCACATATCTTGAATAGTAACATAGACCACAGAAACCCTTTGAGAGCTGAAAGGAAATTTAACAAGTAAATAGAGGAGTGTTCTTCTTCGTAATCTTCCTTCAAAATTTTCTTCGGTCATGTGGCACTTTCCGTACTATTTTCTTCTGTTTCTTCAACTAAAACACATAACGAACATCTATTTTTGCTAAAACGGACATCCAACTATTGCTCCTAACAAATCAAATCGTATAATATCATAGATTTCTAAAATATATCATCAATTATCTTCACTTGCTTCTTGCAATTCCAAGATACAACCCTTTTTGTATAAAAAAAGCAAACAAATAAAAAGGGATTGCACCATGGAAAAGCTAGAAAAACATTTAGTGAGTCCCGTTATCATGTAGGATTGCCTGTGATGGATAGTTTGATAGCTCTGGCTGAGATAAGTACTTTAGATTTTCATCACTAAAGATAGAAGAGGAGTTATTGTGTGCAACTACTTCTAAATCTTCAACAACAATATTCGTGACAACATGACTTGCAAGAATCATGCATAGGTGGATTCTTTCCGTTACTCTCAATTTCCCCCAAAAAAGAGACTACGAAACCCTAAAAATTGTTACCTTTCTTCCTCTTCGTCTTCATTGTCGTCCCTTTTGATTTCGCTGTCAGCTTCCTTGTCGGCTACTAATACTTCCTCTTTCTCCTTAAATTCATCTTATACAAAATTTGTAGAAACGACGAAAAACACCCAAAATTAAAGCAATTGAGGTTATTACAAGAAAAATTAGTAATAACCTTCGTCGAGAGACCACAACCCTTCCACCAAAGTCACGGAGAGGAGAACGAACGCAGGAACCCTAACCCAACCCTAAATTAATGTACGAATCGAAACCCTAGATTTGACCACGACAAATGAAGGTGCGAAAAAGGAAACTTAACTTGGAATAAGGGTTTACGAGTGGAGGGAGAAGATGGAGAAATCCTAACTCTTGAATAATTGAAGAAGACGAAGTGGAGTTCGCAGCGGATTCGAGAAAAGAATAGCTATGATGGATTCCAGAAAAAGAAAAATAAGTATGAAGTTCGACTATGAGAGAGAGAGAGAGAGAGAGGAGGAGGAGGAGGAAGAAGAAGAAGCAACAGCAGAAGAGGGGAAGAAGGGTTGAAAAAGTTTTAGGTTGAAATAGTCGTGTGTTATCGCGCGGGTCAGTCGAAAAAATGGCGCTATTTTTCCCCTATCTTTTAAGACGTTTATTCTGTGTCGTTTTTGGTATGAATAAATTACGTCGTTCAATACACGTCTTAAATAACATAAATATATATACCAATATTACGTTTTGATCTTTTAACGACATTTAATAGAATGCACGTCGTGAATGGATTATTTACGGCATACTATTTAAGTATGCCATAATTTCAATGTCGTAAAAAGTTATTTTTTTTGTAGTGAATCAATTCATTTAATCTTCCATTGAGATGAATTGTTGCTATACATTGTTACAACATAAGAAAAACCAGTGTTTCATCATATATATATATATATATATATATATATATATATATATATATATATATATATATATGGCCTGCAAAATAACATTATTCTCTTTGTACTAATACTACAAATCGCGCTGTAAAAAGGAATGGTGGAGGAGACATACGTGGGATATATCTATCTATATTTAATTGCAAGTATATCAATGATATAACAATTATGCTATTTGGCTTCAAAAATTTTAGGGTGATCCATATTCCATTATGTGACATCCGACATGACAAGTGATATGGCAGCTAACATATCATGTTTTAACCTAAAAATTAATTACCCAAATTTTTATATGGTTAATGTTAATGTTAATGCTAATGCTAATTTAATATTAGAATTAATGCTATTTTTAATTAATATTAATGTTAATATTAATATTAATGTTAATTTGATATTTATATTAATTTTAATATTAATATTAATATTAATTTTAATGTTAGTGTTTATTTTAATGTAATGTTAATATTAATTTTAATGTTAATGTTAAAGTTAATATTAATGTTAATGTTACTTTTAATATTAATGTTCATGTTAATTTGATATTAATTTTAATTTTAATATTAATATTAATATTAATATTAATTTTAATATTAGTTTTAATGTTTAATTTTGTCATGTCAACTGTCATGCCATCAGCCATGTAATATGCATATAATGGGAGATAGTATCACCTAAATATTTTGGAAGCCAAATAGCATTTTTGATGATAGAATCATTTCGGATTCAAACAAATATGGTTCATATATACAATAGAAAATAGATGAAATAAAAAGGATTATGGGATCAGTGTCTGCAGCGAGATCCTGGTTTGATTGCAAAAGGCAGAGGTTTAGAGGAAAAATACTATTAAACTAGGCCTCATTCATCAGATTCTCTTGATCAAGTGCATATGTAGTCTTTTTGTTGGATGATATTTGTAGGCATTCTACATGAAATTAAGCTACATATTAGATTTGTAAATTACTTTACCAGCAGTGAACAAATTAAATATTAAGGCGGAGTGGTACGTCAACATAGAACGTGAATTTAAATTCAACTAATCCAATTTTACAAAAAGAGTTTATAAAAAAAATATAATTGATGAGTAAGTAATTTCTATTAATAAAACAAAAAAAAATGGTGGAAGAACGAGTTATTATTATTGGAGTAGGAAAGGATATGAATGATATTTTTTTTTTTAAAAACTTTCTTATTTTGAGCTTTTAGGTACATACTTGTCGAATTTAGCCATGTTCTTTGAATGGGAATCAGAGATACAGAACGTTAACAGAGCATAATTATGTATAGATTTTTAAAGGATGTTATTATTGACACTCCTAAAATGTTATATATTGATCAAGGTGTTTTCGGTCCGGTCCGGGCCGGCCCACGGTCCAGGGCGGCGGGCCTGACCGGGTTCGGGCCGGTCCAGGAC
Organism: Iris pallida; assembly: GCA_029216955.1. Taxonomy (NCBI): domain Eukaryota; kingdom Viridiplantae; phylum Streptophyta; class Magnoliopsida; order Asparagales; family Iridaceae; genus Iris; species Iris pallida. The sequence continues at coordinate 5,635,128 of JANAVB010019200.1, forward strand.
CGGCCCACGCTAAAATTCGGTCCGGGCTAAGCCCGGCCCGGTTTTCATCATTTGGGCCCAGCCCGGCCCATTGAACGGGCACTAGTGGGGTCGGTCCGGGCTGAACCGGACCACGGGCCGGTCCGGGCCTAGGGCGGTTCGGGCCGGTTCAGGCCGGGTAAACCGGACCGGCCCGGTTTGTTGGTTTTTTTTTTTTTTTTTTTTTTTTTTTACAGTTTTTTGTTTAATTTAGTTTTTTAATCATTTTTTTTGTATTTTAATTTTAAAATTTTTTAACTTAAATGTTTATAAAAAAAATATTTATAAAATGTTTATACAAAATATGTTTAAAAAATATTTATAAAATGTTTATAATTTTATGTTTATACAAATGTTTATAAAATGTTTATACAAAATATGTTTATAAAATGTTTATAAAATGTTTTCTTTTTAACACAAATGTTTATAAAATGTTTTTACAAAATATGTATTTTCTTTTTAAAACCATTTTAAAAACCATGTAAAAGTAATCATTTTCTTTTGTATTTTAATTTTAAAAATTTGTAACTTAAATGTTTATAAAATGTTTATACAAAATATTTATAAAAGTAATGTTTATACAAATATATACAAATATTACAAATGTTTATAAAAATTTATAAAAATTTTAAAAAAACATTTCTCCCTCTTCCTTTATCCGGGCTTGGGACCGGCAAATGCTTGTTTGGCATAGGCGGAGTTAAAAAATGTTTTTTTTTTAAAGTAAAAAATAGTTTTTGAAAGTATAAGTTAAAAAATTTGAATAGTATAAGTTAAAATTAAAAATTTGAATAGTATAAGTAAAAAAAAAATAGTTTTTGAAAGTATAAGTTAAAATTTAAAATTGAAATGTATAAGTTTAAACGTACATACCTGATACCTTGCACCGTAGCCTCATTGTTGTTCGTCTTCATGCAATGAAGGCGATTCCAAATCCAGCTCGTGGATGTCATGATCTTCTTCATCTTTCTGGTTTTGTGTTCTTTTATCGGCAGCCATCCAATCTTGTACGCACACGATTGCTTCCAAAATATCGGGCTTCAAGCGGCTCCTCCTATCGCTCAACATCCTCGAACTTGCACTAAAACAGGACTCCGATGCTACCGTCGACACCGGAACCATCAGTAGATCACGTGCTATGTTAGAAAGCACAGGAAATCTCTTGTCGTGTCTCTTCCACCATTCTAGAACGGCGAAGTGATCTGGAGTCTCATATTCGTCTTGATAAGAGTTAAGGTAAGCAGACAACTCTTGAGTAGGTTGGGAAGATTGCTTTTGTTTCTTCCTTTGTAGTATGCGACCGACTGCTGATAGCTTAGACGTCAAGCCGGAGCTACTACTAGCCCCCCCTGAGTTGGTCGGGTCGACGTTGCTCATTCTTCGTACAGTATAACTAACCTTTCCAAAGCCACTTTAACTTCTGCCTTCATGTCAGAAACGTCTATACCCATATATTCTCCATATCCTTCACAAACACTTTCAGCTGCTACCCAATCATCATCAGTAACCTGATAGTCAAAGGTGGCATCCGAAGTACAATAATATGTAATAGCAGTCTTAAAAGGAATTGCAGATTTCAACATCAAGTAGGTGAAGTTCCACCTAGTTGGTATATCCTTCACAAATCTTCTAAAAGTCATACCAAAATGTGCGCAAGTGCATGCAAAACTTTGTTGTCTACTTGGAGACGAGTTTAGGTGGAGCAAGCATTGTCGCAGAGTGTCTAAATGGGTTCAAAAAATTTTAAACATTCTTTAACAACTAGGCTTAATTGCACTTTGCTACCCTCAACTATTACCATTTTTCAACTTTGTACCCTAAACTATTTTTTGTAACAATTTGGTACCCAGATATTATTTTGGACTAAAATGCCCCTACCCCTAACCCTCCCCCCCTGCACGCTCCGGCCGCCCCCCTGCTCACTCCGGCCGCCCCCCTGCTCACTCCGGCCGCCCCCCCTGCTAGCTCCGCCCCCCCCCCCCCCGCACCCCACCCCCCCCCCCCCCCCCCTGCTCGCTCCGGCCGCCCGCCCGCCCCCGCCTCTCCCCTAGGCCGCGGCAGCACGGGAGGAGGGGGGCTGGGAAGGGAGGGCGGGGCAGGAGGCGGGGCAAGGGGTGGCCGAAGCTAGCAGGGGGGGCGGCCGGAGCTAGCGGGGGGGGGGAGCTAGTAGGGGGAGGGGGTGGGCGGCCAGAGCTAGCAGGGGGGGGTGGCCGGAGTGGGGAAGGGGGTGGAGGGAAGGAAGAGGGAAGGGCATTTTCAGAATTTTTGAAAAATTAGGTATCAAGTTGAAAAAAAATAATAGTTGAGGTACCAATTTGTTACGAAAAAAAGTTTATGGTATCAAGTTGAAAAGGCGGAATAGTTGAGGGTAGCAAAGTGCAATTAAGCCTAACAACTAAGTTAATTATATGGCAAGCACACCTAACATGCATAAGTCTACCTTCTAAAATAGGCTTAAAAATTACTGACAAAGAAGACATAGCAGCATTGTTGTTTGATGCATTGTCCAAAGAGACAGAAAAAATTTTAGCGTGAATATCATATTCACGCACGTGTCTTGAAATCTCACTTGAAATTACAGCGCCCGTGTGTGGATATTCTATAAGTTTAAGACAGATGATGCATTTTTGCAACATCCATTGTGCATCTATATAGTGTGCAGTAATACAAATATAAGCATAACTCCATTTAGTAGTCCAAATATCAGAAGTAATAGCTAACTTACTAATATTTTCAAAATCCGCTTTCATAGCGGCTTTCTGCTCGTTGAAGAGACGAATGGCCTCCTTTCGAGCTTGTTGCCTACTCACTTTAGTAAAGGAGGGGTTTAGAGAAAGTGATATATAATCTCGTAAAGATTCGCTTTCATCCGTCGTGAAAGGAAGTTCGTCACGAATAATATGTTTTGTTAATTCGGTTTTATGCCTAGCAGCTGAATAAGTAAAGTTACCAATTGAAGAACCGGTGGCGCCGAAGCTTATTTGGGTTTGGGACGCTTGAAGTGTGTCCTTCCCGTAGCAAGTGTCGTAGTGTCTGGATATAGTCCCGGTGCCACCGCCCTTCTTCCATGCGTACTGGTTGCAACACTTCTTGCATTGCGCCTTGTACGGTTTCGGTTCCCCCTTGGCATCTAAAACAAACGAACCATCAGGATTAGTTTCAAAAATTAAAGTAAAATAATCCCAATACTTAGACCTTTTTTTCTTTTCAGGACGTTGGGTGGTACTAGCTACTTCCGGAGGAGATGGTTGGCACCCCTCCGGAATCGGATGGGTGGCTACTTGCTCAGGTGGAATTTCATTACCGTCAAAAAAATTACTAAAATAATGGTAAGTCTGTCCAGCAAGATCAGGTGGGTTTAAACCTTCACCAGCCATATATAAAATAAAATTAAGTAAACTACGCTAGAAGAAAGTAAGGGGTTGAGAGGAAGATCGGGAAGCCGTAGAGCCGGAATGGAGTTGGGAGGGAGATCGGGAAGCCGTTGAGCACCGGGAAAGGAAAGCAGTAGAGCACCAGAGCACCGGGGAAGGAAAGCAGTAGAGCACCAGAGCACCGTAGAGAAATGTAGAGAATTTGTGAGGAATGAGTTGTGTTTGAAAAATGGGATTTTTGGGCTATTTATAGGAATTTTTTGGGGTTATTTTGGTAATTTTAGGCCAAAAAAGACCAAAATACCCCTCCCAACGTTTTAATAACGGCTATATGGGAGGGGTATTTTGGTAAAAGAACCCCCCCCAAACGGTCAAAACTTTGAAAAAAAAAAAAACCCCTCCAACGGTCGGCTGCAGCTGGACCGGTCCCAGCGGGCCGGGCCGGGCCGGTCCAACCGGGCCGGGCCTATTTAATAAAAAAAAAAAAAAAAAATTACGACCGGTCCGGGCCGGGCCGGGCTCGGGCTGTGGGGGGGGGGGGGCCCGACCCGAACCGAATGCACGTGGGGGGCCGGGCCGGTTCGGGCCCACGGCGGGCCGGTCCGGGCTTATAGGGGGGCGGGCCGGTGCGGTCCACGGGCGGGCCCGGGCCGAACCGGCCCAGTGAACACCATGATATATTGACACTCCTAAAATGTTATATATCCTGCATGTGCAGGGCCCACACCATTGGATAATTCATTGCATTACGATTGTTGGCTGACCTATTTGTTCTTGTACAAAGTGCGACCAAGTAGCTGTTGGCTTTATCATTCAATTGATTGACTTGGTCTCTTGTAAGAGCTCGAAAACAAAGGTAGTCAGCAGGGTGCGACGAACAAAACAAACGATTTAAACATGTCCATGTCATGCGTATACCAGGCAGTCCAGGCGGTTGGGATGTCCTAGTCGGAGCTAATTTTAATTATCTTTTGTCCTTGACTCTAAAAAAAAGATACGGTGTTTGAGAGTATTTGTTCCTGGATTTGACAGCGAAAGAACTCGGATTCCGAGTTTCTGTCCCGACTCTTAAGCTAATCGAGACATTTCTATTAATGTTAACTCAAAATATGGGCATGAAAGATTGCCAGGTCAACTGATAAAGAATTAGGGTGGACCGCCAAGGTTCTATTGGCGGAGGGCTAAAGACCTAGGGCCTGGAGGGTTGTCCTAACTAGAAGGATTGTCCAAGTCCGATGGCTTGTGTGGCGTACCCCAGGGTGGAGCTTAAGGTGGGCTGTCCCGGGCCTTGTTAGCAATTTGGCAAACGAAAAAAATTCGAGACGGCAAAAGTACGAGTATAAATCGGCACAATATAAGTAAAATACGTTAAAAAATTCGGTCAAACATTCGCCTAACAGAAACTATTCGGTTTAGATTTAATTCGTGTTAGTACGTTTCAAATGAACAAATTTGACACTAAAAATTGGATATATATATATATATATATATATATATATATATATATATATATATATATATATATATATATATATGACCCATACCTACTCCTTCATAAACTTTCTCGAAGCCAGGGGAACAATATATAAAAATAATGTGGAGGTGGGATGGAAACTAAGTGTTTTGCATTAATTGTCACAATTGCAACATGCAAGCAGCAAGTTGGAAATGGAAAGCCTCTTGGAGTCTTGGGTCAGGGTGTAACATGGGCCGGTTCAAGGCTGGACCAGCCCGAGCCCGCAGCCGGCCGGCCCGCCCAAGCCCGATCCAAGCCAGGCCCGAGCCCACCCACATTATATTCCGGTCCGGGCTGGGTTCACCCGCCCGAGCCCGATCCCAAGCCCGGCCAGGCTCGGACCCCTTTTTATTTTTTATTTTTTAAGACCAATGGTAGGCCCGGTTCAGCCCGGCCCGCCCGAGCCCGAGCCCGAGCCCGGCCCGGTCCGGCCGGCTGAACCGGATTTTGATTTTTTTTTCTTTGAATCATTGGACACCTTTTACCAAAATACCTCCATTTTGTGACCGTTTTATGATCGTTATAGGGGGTATTTTGGTCATTTTGACCAAAATGACCAAAAACCGTCTACAACAACTCTATTTTGAGGGTTTGGGAGGTCATTTGGCGTCCAAAAAATTCTATAAATTTGCCATGAAACCTATATTTTGTCACGACCCGGTCCCAAATTGTTGGGTCGAATCGGATCATGTCCAGCCTGCACCGTTGTGAGACGGCGGCAGTAAGCTGTATCCACTTGCAGGTAATCTCAACAACACAATATATTTGTCACAACTTCTAAAATTACGAATATTAAAAAAACTTTGTCCAACAGAAAAATACGTCTGATACATCTGATAATATAAAACTGAAATAAACTGTCTTAAATTCAAACATCATAACTAGAAAGGAAATGTCATCATCTAGAAAGTTGGCTCATCAGCCCCGAGATCAACATCCTTCGATTGGGACTCTGGCAGCACAGCTGGGTAAAGCTCAGGATCGTAATAGCTATTAATCAATAGCTCAGCTTCATCAATGGGACCTATTGGGGGTGGGAATCCAGTCAGGAAAGGAGCAAAGTACAATTATGAATATCTAACAATTCAACTAATAATTAGAAATTTGCAATTTTAAACAGTTTGAAATACTTGAACAATATTTTCCAGCAATTTTTCACAATTGAAAATAATGTGATTTGAGTATTTAATGCTGACCGACTTGGGTTGTACAATAGTATCCTAGTGATACGATACGGCTTATCCCCGTGTGAAGAGGGGTAAGCTCGCACAATTATGCAATATGAAGGTATTGGTCATAAAACACTACACTACTCCCCCAATATCCTACAATCAATAACAATCAATACTCTAGGAGAGAGTTCTGTGTAGCAATGTGGTTTCTTGCAATATTACAATTACTAATTAAATTGAAAAATAAACACAACCGTACTTGCCTTGGTTTATAACTGGATTGGAAGTCTATACTAGGAAAGAAATCAGACTCGTCCTCGAAATCCTACAGTTGAGAAGTTCTGACTTAGAACCATCATCATTGAACCATATCTAGGTGTGCTAGTTACAATCTCTAAAATTGATCCTAGTCAAGTTTTATGTTATTCTATCATAACACGTTTATCGATGCGATTTAAAATCATTAATTTAACAAAATAAAAGTCAAGTTAACATTTATTGGAAAAATTCGAATTTTCCGATTATTTGGCAAAATTTTGTATTTTGTAATATATCTAAAACTAGGTTTTTCTTTAAATGAGAAAAACGTAAATTTTTTAAATAATACAAACTTATATTTTATTATTAACTAAATGTGGGAGAATTATTTAATTTTCTATATAAAATAAATATTTAATTTTTTATTCTACGCGTTTATCGATAACTAACGAAACTAATAAACCCAAAAGAAACCAAAACTATACTACACAATTACAAAACCACAGAGAAAGAAATAAAGGCTGGGCTTATGCCCTTACATCACTTTACATAAATTAAATGAATTAAAGTAATTAAATTGCTGGTGAACTCTGAACGCCGGAAAGCGGTCCATTCAGCAGGCCGAGGCCCTGCACCCAAAATACTATTGGCCAGTAACACGTTCTAAAATAATAATTTAATTTAAAATATAAAAATATGGTAAGTCTCAGACTTGGTCCAAAGTGTCATGTTGCATTCTAGCTTATGCCTCAATGTCCGAAAATTTCGATTTCGTTTGCATTTCGCTAGGGCCCATGGACCGATATGGTCGTCGTCCGAAAAGATAATTGAAAACCAAACAACAAAACCGATTGGAAATCCTTTTAATAAATCTTTTACAAATGCCGATTTTGAAATAATATTTTAAAATTATTAAAGGAAAATTGGGCAGCATCTCCTCTGTAACTGGGATAACCCAATAATGGAAAGATAACAACCAACACCAAAATATTCCAAACCAGGAATAACACCAAACCAAACCACACAAAATAATCCCAAATCAGAGATTCTAAATATCCAATATAGATTTTTATTCCAAAACCAAAATCAATAATTACAGCACACAGAACTCTTTCCGAAAATAAAATTCGGAAAACCGAAAGCACAGAACCATTCTAAGAAGAATGGTCACAGAATAATTCCGAAAGGTGGTCGAAAAAACCCGAAACCACAATCGCAACGAATCGATCCGATTCCCATAGCGGGATCGGGGACCATGTCATCATCGACACTATGGGAGGGACTCAGGGACACGGGAATATACCTCGGGTGCTCGGCTAGAGCTCTCAGGTGCAAAATAGGGAAAAAAAATCCTCGCGGACTCGAAAAAAAAAATCCAGAAGCACACGGACAGCGCTGGGATGGCACGAACACGGCCACGGGGAGTGGATCGGGACCCGCAAGGTGCTGCGGACAGTGGATCGGGGAACGGGCGGCCAGATCGGGGCTCGCGGGGTGCTGCGAACTCGGGAACAGCAGCAGCGGGAGGCCGCTCGGCCTGGGCGAGGTGGCGCCGCACAGGGGCGGGGCTCGGTGGTCGGCGATCGGCCTGGGCCGCAGGGACAGCGACGGCGGGGGTCGCTGCTCGGGGAGGATCGGCGCTGGGGTCGGCCGAGAGGTGCGGGTCAGGGCTAGGGCTTTGAGATGAGGAGAAAGGAGAGGAAGAGGAGCTTATATAGGATAGATGTTTGGGGGTTATTGTAATGCCCCGCTCCGCATGGTACATTATGCCGAGTTGTTAACTCGAAGAGTAACGTTGACCCGATTGCGTATCGATGCGAATCGATACAAGAGTTATGTTGTCCCGAGAAATATATCTACCCGAGGAACGCATCGAGTAATAACGATGCAAGTGTTAAGTTGTCCCGAGCAACGCATCAAACTAAGCCGATGCAAAGAGTTGCCTTGTCCCAAAGAATGCATCGAGCGAATCAATGCGAAGCGCCACGTTGCCTCGAAGGATAAGTGCGTTGAGACGGCTCGAAGATTCTAAGAAATCGAATCGACCAAGGCGCAAGTCCGAATTGATGCAAGTAATAATTTTAGTTGGTTTCATGTGCAGGCTATACGTTTACGCTGAAATATTAGAGGTCGATCTTTTGCCTTATTCAGTAAGGGGTCCGCGAAAGCAAATCTTCGCCTTGCGATGGACTGAGGCATTGGCACGGCAAGTCCAAATCAAACGTATAATTCAATAAGCACGAAGTGCTTGAATGGCTAAGTCAGGAGAGTTGCCCGTGCAACGAAGTTATGAAATCGAACCGCAACGGCTCGGCGAAACAACAAAGGCGTATCGACTCAAGGTGGGGGGACATTAACTCTGCTTCCTATTCCGTCATGCTTAACTAAAATATATATCATTGAATGCTAAGTTAACCTATCAACGCCACGGGCGTGGCTCGATAGAGAGATAAACATAGTGCGTGTCGAACACTAAGATAGAACAATTGAAATGAATCGTACAACAATTGTACGAGTCGCTACGGAATATTAAATATCGCTAAGGCGAGCGCCTCGGAGCACAAGCCGCAAGAACATGGGATAACTGTACTCGGCGAGTGCCTTAGTGCACGAACCATATCGTGCCTTCGCATACGAGTTAGAACGGCTAGAACATTGAAAGATAATAGGCGAGCGCCCTAGCGCGCAAGCCACGGACATTGAATGCTAAGTCATAGAACATTAGAACTACGGTCGAAACGTGCCTACGTGCACGAGAAAATAAAAGATGGCTTCGTTGCGAAAGAATACAGTTGTGGCATGAATGTGGCGGAACTGTCGGATATGACATAATGTCTCGAAAGGTGTTCGAGACCTTCGGGTCGTTCGGTTGACGAACATTGAGATGAGACATGATGCCATTGAAACATTGAAACGAAGTATGAAACGTAAGAACATAGAAAGTTAACGAAAGAAATACGAGACGATAATGCGGCATGGTGCCCTTCGAAATGTTCGGGTCCTTCGGGCGTTCGATGAGAACATTCGGACGTTGTGCCAATTAAAATAGAGATAAGCGAACTTGCTTGGTTGTATGAAATATAAGATTCGTTGCATGGTCAAATGGACTTAAAGATATAAAAGCCCGTGCATGGGTATTCCCTCGAACGCGGCGCGCCAGGGCGCTGGGACCGTTCGGCCTAGGAGGGATTCGTTTACGGTATTGTTGGTGCACTTCATTTAGATGGGTAGCGACCGTCTGGTGAATGTGATAAGCCACTTGCTGCAATTATTTCGATGGCCTCTGATGTTGGTTAGCAACCGCACAAAGTTAACATCGTCTTATGTTTCGATTTCGATAAATATAAGTCCATTCTAGTCCGAAAAGCTAGTGACCTTCATATAGTTAAGGGCGACGGGTTTGGAAGCGCAAGGTATGCATATATCCTGCATGGACGGATCCTGAATAGCGAGCACTTATAACATGACAGGAAAAACGGATAGGCGTATTCACCTTGCGTCGGTGTAAGGGCGAGTGCGTCGATATTGCTATTTGCGCCACGAATCAAACACGAGATTGCTTGTCTGTTTACTTATGCGAAATGAATAACATGCTTGTCATGCTTTACAGTCTTCAAATATGCCATGAACTCATCCTAAGGAGAACATAGAAAGAGAACTAAATTGTATGCTTGCATGAATCAGTACAATACTAAATGTCGGTTTGTTAAGTGGGTTTTTGATCAGTACAGCGAGGACGAAAGTACTAATCCCCCACTAGTTTGCTAGCAGGTTCAGGGATTGGTCTGCTCGCAGGCGGAGCTTCGCTTGAACGCGTTGAGGCTTGGAATGCCGAAGCGTATTGAAGCGTGCGATCGCATTGACGCTCGGATATACAACAGGATTGATGCGGCCGAGATATAGAAGGCATGATGTATGGAAAGGTAAAATCCTTTGTGGGCAAGAGAGAACTTGAGTGTTGTAGCCAATCTGGCAAATTCTGTTGGGCTATCGAAAGCCTTTGTAATCTGATTTCGAATATCAATAAAGTGAATCGTTTTCGTATACTCTGTTTTCCTTTCGTTGCTAATGCTCAACTCAAAGATAACCATTTGAGAACTTGTCATCTTGCCTTGCACGAGCACAACTCCAGGCTCGTACGGCATCACGCCCCCTGCGAGGACGATGATTCGGGTGATTCCGGGTCGGGGTATGACAAATTGGTATCAGAGTTCTAGGCTCAATTTCCTCTGGACGCTTGCTTCATTTCAGTTCTAAAAGTTGCCCACCACCAATCGAAATCACTCTCAACTCTACTCGATGCCGCATTGGATGTTCCATACAATAAGTCTAATACAAATCATGTAATTTTGCCGCGTGTTGTTTTGGAAATTACATGGTGTTTGCGGGAAAAGTCGGAAAAGGTTTGTTGCTATAGGCGCAACAAGTTGCGAGATGTGAATTCAAGGATTTGTTGTCGCGGATGCAACATGTTATGAATTGAAATTGAGATATTCGTTGTTTGTAACAATCGATACGAGAAATGTTGGTTGCATCGATACAATGATAGTCGTGGAATGTTGCTGCAGCAATTGCCACGCGTTGATTGTAAATGATACGTTGAAAAGAAATGAAAGTTGATATGGAATGTGTCGAACGGATTCACATATCGATTCGAATGTACATTGCGACGAAAAAGTGATAAGTCAATATCGAATGTGTTGAAACGGATTTGTATATGTGTGTGTGTTTATATATATATATATATATGTAGAGAAGAGGGGAGGAATTAGTGTATATATATATATATATATATATATATATATATATATATATATATATATATATATATATATATATATATATATATAGGATGAGGGAGGTGAGGTGCCACCCTATGGAGGGTGTCTATTTGTCACCTCCCACATGCTATCATCATGCACCCATGTGCTTGATGATAGCATGGAGGGGGGGGGGGGGGGGGGGGGGGGGGGGGGGGGTGACAAGTAGACACCCTCCCATGGGGTGGCACCCTACCTCCCTTATTATATATATATATATATATATATATATATATATATATATATATATATATATATATATATATATATATATATATATATAGAAGAGGGGAAATGAATGAGAATGATTTTTATAGTGTGTGTTTATATCTATATAGAGTGAATTAGAAGGAAGAGTTAGAACAAGGGAGAATAGAGGGTGAAAAGGAGGAGGAAATGAAGAGCATAGAAGCAGCAGTAGGGGGGCTAGGGGCTGTTGCTCCCCCCCCCGGCCCCCACTGAAAACAGCAGCAGCAGCAGCAGTTTAAGGAGCAGCAGCAGCAGTTTAAGGAGCAGTAGCAGCCCCCCCCACAAGCCCCTTTAAACCCCCAATAATCCCCCTATATGTATACATATATACACCACTATATATACACCTATATACTCTATATATACACCCTTATAACCCTCCAAATTAGTCCTATATGAGTGTGTGAGAGTGAGTTTTGTGAGAGTGAGTGAGTGGTTGTGTGAGGGCAAGTGAAAGAGAATATTGAGATACGAGTGTCGGAACGTATCCAAATTGAAATAAGACTTAGCTAATGTGAAATAGAGTTTGTGGGTAGGCTCCTAAGTTAGAATCGGGGTAGCGTTTGAAGTGGGAAGAATGGTATCTCATGATATCATTGAGTATCTTACGATACTCAAGATAATGGGTAATTGAACAACGTGAGTCGTAAGATGGACTGGATGTCCACCTTACCTAGAAAACTTGGTAGCTAATGTTAGTAAAGGCTAGTATTCTACTACCCTAGGAAGCCGGGAGTGAAACTCCTAAGGGAAAGCCACTTGGCTTTAGTGTTAGAATGGTAAAGGGTAAATATATATAAAGGGTAAACGGATAAATTCAAGATACGGGATATGGGTAGTCGGTTTGACTTAAAACTTAGACGTCTTGATAGGTACACCCTACAAATGTCATATTTGAACCAATTTCGGCTCAGTTGACCCAGAGTTGACTTTTTATCCAAAAGTCAACAATAAGTCAACCATTTGTCTAAAATGGACCAAATCCAAACTAGAGTTGACCAGTTGACCAAAAGTTAACTGTTGGTCAACACTTGACCAGTTTGACCTAGGGTTGACCTAGAGTTGACCAGAGTTGACCAGGGTTGACCAGTTGACTAAAAGTCAACTGTAACTCAACTCTTGATCCCGTTTGACTTGCTTTGACTTGCTATGACTAGTATGACCTAGAGTTGACTTAGTTTGACTTAGATAGACTTGACATGACTTAGTTTGACTTAGAAATCTTAATCCACTCTGCCTTAAAAATTCTCCTATAACTTCTCCACGTCCTTGAAAACTCTATATTTGCTCTCGATTATACTTCCTTGCTTCATGTGCCATTTGTTTCTCGTCCCTTCCTATTCCGAGGTGACGAATGATCGTGCTGTCTAAGATTCATCAGAAATTCTTAAATTATAATATAATATTGCTTGACTATTAAATATTTGGTTGTTTATAGATATGAAGTATTATAGGTACCATATGTCCTAGATAGTCTTGGTAGAATTTTTAGCCACTAGTTAGAAGATTATAAGATTTTAGTGACCCGTGTTTCAAGGGAGTAGTGTGACCTAAGGTGGGTAGAAGTCCTCGAGATTTCGTAGTTACAAAATTGCTAGGAGAAGGTTGTAAACTATTTTGAGGAATTAAATTTAAAGAGATTTAGATAATAGTAGACTTCCTTTTGAATTTTTAGGAATAATTAGAAATTAGAATTTCGAGGACGAAATTATTTTTAAGGTGGGTAGATTTGTAGCTCCCCTTCCCGGAAATCTTGAATTATTTTTTTATTATTATTCATTTGATTTAAATTGTGATTTTTTTAGAATTAATTATTTAGTTATTATTACGATATATGACTTTAGCCATAGTTGAGTTTTGAAGTACTAGACGACTAGGAATTGTGGCACGGGAGATGTAGCAGTGTGCCTTGACTAGTGTACTAGTCATGGCCGGAGAAACCTAGCCATAGGGATGTCCTAACTAGGAAAACCAGGCCAAGTTATGACATGACTATTATAAATAGTTAATTATTTATTATTATTATATTATTTGACGTTGAGTGATCCGGTTGAACCAAATTGGCCAGGATGAACCCAAACCAAGCCCAAGCCCAGATAGTCATGTAGGGCATCCCAAGACGACCGTGTAGGCACATTTTATGTGTGCAAATATTTCTTAAACTATTTTACAATTTGATATTGTATTCCTAATTATTAAATATTGTACAATATTGGTATTAATATTATTTAGGTATTTGACAGCATTGTATGATTTTATGGAGCAAAATGAGGAGTACATATGTTACGTTCACCAAACACTACCATTGGTTTATTTTTAGTATTATTAAGTTTTTATTATTTTATCATTATTAAAGTGATTTTTGTGATTAAATAATCATTATTATTATTACTATTATTATTTTATTATTATTGAATTGATTTATGGTAAATTTAATTGATATATATATATATATATATATATATATATATATATATATATATATATATATATATATATATATATATATATATATATATATGTCTAATTATATATTAAATGTTAGTTGGATTTAAATAGTGGATATGTGTATATGTTTATATATATATATATATATATATATATATATATATATATATATATATATATATATATATATATATATATATATATATATATATATATATATATATATATATATAGGTATTGTGTGTGTATATATAAATATAGATAATCTATATTAGCTATTGTATAGATATTCTATATCAGTTATTATAAATATAGATAATATATATTGGTTATATTATATATATAATAAGAGGAGATTAATGAATAAGCCTAAACAAAACTGAGCCCGGGACTAATTCTCCCAGGCCCAACTCCCACAGTCGAGCTTTCCAGCATAGAAAACACCCAAAGCCCCTCGGTTTGAGTAGCAACAACAATGATTTCCCTACAAGCCCATACAATGATTTCACCCACAGCCAAGCCCACAGCAACTGCTTTCACATATTTACGTATATGTGAATTCCCGAGCAGACATATAAATGCATACACAGAGGGAAAGGAGTTCGCAACACCAAACCCTAAGAGGACCGCGCACCACCACCCCAGCACATGGCCGCCGCCGCCACGGCCGCCAAGAACGGCCGGACGCGTGCGCACATGACGGAAACAGTGGTAGGCGATAGCAGCATAACTGCTCCAGGTATCCACTTTTGCGATCAATTTTCTCATCGTATTGTTAATCAAACTTTGATCTATCGACTCCTACACGAAGCCGAGTTGATCCTCTTCGAAACCCTTCAAAGGGAATTCTTCGTAAACCCTCTGATCGGCCAAGAACTCGACGCGAAGTCGATTAAAAATCTGCCCGAAACAGAACCTATAGGACAGTACAACCCTCCTTTTGGAAGGCGGTTTTCCGTCACTCCTTCGAAAGTTTTAAGATTGTGTCTAAGCAATGTTTTAGACAACCTGTAGATGATGGAAACCCCACCAGTAGTTTGATTTCAGATGATCTATACAGTAAGATAAATTAGATTGAAATTGACAAAAATACATGAAAAACAGTTTTCGAAATTAGAAAAATTCTTCCACACGACGTGCGTCACGCCAATCCGGACGACGTGGTCGTGAACCGAATGCATCGAAAGCTGCGTAACGGCTTCGTGGTCGTGTAGGCTTTGGCGGAATTCAAATTGGTCGCGTGTGCGCGATGAATTTGATGCGTATCCGTCGAAATTCACCGTATCGTGCACTTTGTAAATTCTCTAATTACTTTGTGCACGCTCGTCAGATCGAGACGAAACTTGTGCCATCTGGACCGTATCATTTTTTTGGTCCTGCATGCCAAGTTTGTCCAAATCTAAGACAGTCAAATCGAACGTCGTTTTGCGGGCCCCACGGTCCAACTCAACGGGCGATTTTGTGCACGGCCCGCCAGAATCCAACTTTGGACATACGGTTGGGTTCGTATCGGAAAACTGGATCCATAGACATGTAGTTTGATGACTTTAGAGACTATTGACTCTGACACACTTTTCGGTGCAAAGCGGGTCCAACGGTGAACATCGTTTTTGTCCAAAATTACTGTTTTGCCCCTGTATCCAGAATTGGACTTATGGACAGACAATCCTAGCTAATTTGACTATTCTAAAAATGTTGGCAATGTTTGTTTCAGCTTTCGGAGACAGTTGTGATGATTTGGACGTTATGGCGTACCAGTTGATGGTATTTATTGATTCTTCGCGCTTGCCACCAGGCAAGTATACCTTGCCTTCCTCTACAGTTTTACTTACATGCATTTTCTTTCGTTTTTTAGTTATTTGATTATTTATAGACATGTGCTTTTCGTGTCATTTTCTGTGGAGTTGTTTTTATTGTTTATAGCCATGTTCATGTTTTGGCCTTGTGTTTCACATTTGGAGTTCTCGTCAGTACCTTGCTTGAGTCGTATCATAGAACGAGTACGTGTAAGTGAACTGCTAAATCCTTGACATTGTTTCCTTTGTACCAGAGAGTCCACGCTCGGGACGAGGGTGTTTACATCAGAGAGTCCACACACGGGACGAGGATGTAGTATTTGCACCAGAGAGTCCATACTCTGGACGAGGGTGCCTTGCCGTGAACTAACCAGAGAGTCCACACTCAGGACGAGGGTTAGTACTAACAGAGAGTCCACACTCGGGACGAGGGTTAGTGTTTAGTTCAAACCCGTGAGTCCACACTCGGGATGAGGGTTTGGTTTCTTCCATTGATCTCGTGATTATCGTTCATCCGGCAGTTCATTTATACGTAGTTGTTCTAGTGTTCGTATTCGTATTCGTGTTCGTGTTTGTGTTCGTAGTCATTTGTCTTGTCCTTGTTCTTTCTTGTTTATTTCCTTGCGCATGATAAAACTGTTAGATAGGCATGTATATTATGTATCTTGCTATGTCCTCTGAGGACCTAATGATCTCTTCAGGTTTAGCGGTTGCATGGAGTTAGCTAGTAGTTCTGGATGGCGGTGGATTTGCGGTTCTTGCGGGATTCAGGTACCATTACTGTGCTTATTATCTGCTCGTGCTTTCATACCTTATCATGAGTTATCATGTTCCTTGTTTTAGTTGTAGACTCTTGTTATATTTCTTAGAGTCTTATCGGACATTTATGCTAGTGGGCTGCAGACCATGACCCATAGTGTTCATTCATGTTTCATATTCTTATTGTGGATTAAGATATAGATTGTTTGCCATGATTTGGCAGTATACCATAGCCTTGACAGCGTTTACGTATTCGAGTCGGGCTGGAGTCCATTCGATATATAGCTGGGCTTGCTCACGGACTCGTGTCCGAAAAGCGGGTGCGGGTCGTGACACCTATTTTATCTATCATATTTTCCTTCTGTGCTATCTACCTTAGTTTTATCTTGTGATTGAGACTGTATTTGCTATGTCACCTCCACTCGGAGTGTATATACTGTATATGTACCTTTATACTTTTAGTCGTAGTATTTACAGACATTATATACAGCGTTCTACTGTCGACTCTGCGGCGTAGGCTGGACGTACCCATGTGCTCGTGCCCCTGATAAGGGTACAGATCGCGACATGTTTTTGTGGTGGCCCACGCAGGTCTCCGATTTAGAGTCGCAACTAGTGCGATTTTTCGAAGTGGTGCTCGACTTAGAGTGCTGCTACGAGCCTGCTATTAGAAATTTGGTCCTAGTTATTACTACTAAAATTTCTCAATCGTACCTAGGAAAATTTTCGATCTTTTGATTTTCATGATGACTCTCCTTGTATTAAAATTAACTGTCATTCTATGATAATATCTTCTCATGTGCCATATTGATATCTTTGTTTCAATTCATCTCCAGGATGACGAAGACGCACTCGCAGGCCACACGAGAGATCCGACCAGGCTGAGGAGGAAGTTCAAGAGACTGCCCCCAGTGTTTCCACTATCCTGGAGGCCATGGCAGTTGCGCAGGGAGGTCTACCACCTCCACCACAGAGGGTTTCGGTCGTCATTCCAAAGATGCTACCGCCACCACCTCCGATACCGACGGATACACACCATATGTTCCTTCTCCTTCAGCAGATGATGGAGACTCAGCGAGCCCAAGCAGAGGCATCGTAGCGCCAGACGGAGGCATCACACCGCCAGACTGAGATGCTGAGGCAGAGCATGGAGAACTCGCATCAGCTTGTACTGGCAGCCATGGAGAGAGTGGCACCGGGTACGATGTAGGGCCCTACCGGCCAGCAGCCGTACCAGTAGCAGTCTAGGCCAGGGACAGTATTAGATTTTAGGAAGATAAGCTCCAGGGACTTCACGGGCACGGAGGGCATCCTTTATGCAGACAATTGGCTAGAGGACGTGCAGCGGAGTATGGAGCTGGCAGAGCTTACGAGAGGACTTTGGGTTTCAGCCGCAGCCAGTCGATTCTTCGACATCGCGCTGACATGGTACCGTACAGATCCTCGTGCATCAGTGAGAGGGCTATTATGGGAGAAATTTCGGAGGCTCTTCAAGGAGAAGTTCTTCCCAGACGTGGCTCTCACAGTATTGGAGGGCCAGTTTGTGGGTCTAGTGTAGGGGAACTCGCCGGTGGACGAGTATGCAACAAAGTTCTTCCGCCTTAGCAGGTTCGCTCCCGATCTGATCCAGGATGAGGGGCGGAAGGCTCGTAAGTTTCATAGGGGACTTATTCATGCAGTGCGCACCCGCACCTCGGGTCGCCATGGTGCGACGTTCGATCAGATATTGATGGACGCACAGATTACAGAGGAGGACTTCAGCCTCAAGCCGAAGAGGAGCGGTGATACCATGGGGGCGAGTTCCAGTGCGGGACTGGCCAAGCGCCCCCATATTCAGCATCAGCAGAGGCCATTTTAGCAGCAGCCTCTGTTACAGATTCAGCAGGCACCAGCGCGTGCCCAGCAGGACCAGGGACAAGGCTAGAGGCAGGCTACTCTGTGCGATTTTTGCGGGAAGCCAGGGCACACTAGAGAGGCATATAGGAAGAGGTTGGGCGTCTGTCTATACCGTGGGGCGCCCGATCACCAGCTGAAGGATTACCGCTTTCGTGGAGTCCGGGGAGGCCAGGACAGAGTGCAGCAGGCTAGAGGACCAGCAGTTCAGCAGAGAGGTCCTCCACTTCAGACCCAGCAGCAGTACTTTGTACAACACCAGAAGGGTGCACCTGTGGGAAGGGTGTTTGTCTTAACAGCTGAGGAGGAGGTAGAGCCAGTGGGTGATATTGTGGCAGGTCACTTTCTCCTTGATTCTTTTCCTGCTTTTACCTTGTTTGATTCCGGTGCTACTCATAGTTTTGTGTCTGTTTCCTTTGCTATGAGATACAACATTATTGCTGAGTATATGGGTAGGAATTGCAAGATATTGACCGGGGGAGGCATCATCCTGTTTAATAATATCTGCTCGTAATGCCCCTTCCAAGGTACGATATGGTACTCGGTATGGATTGGTTGAGCATGCACCATGCTAGTATAGATTGTAGAGGAGGTATAGTTCTTTTTCGATCGCCGGAAGAGCCAGAGATCGAGTTTGCTCGAGGAGCAGTGGAGCCGGAGGCTGGATTCTGTGGAGCTTTGTTGGCAGGGCAGGACTTGCCACATCTATTGATAGCTGAGTTCTCGGATGTCTTTCTCGAGGAGTTACCAGGATGCCGCCAGACAGGGATATTTAGTTCTCTATAGACTTGGTGTCGGGCGTCGAGCCCATTTCACAGCACGTCTATAGGGTCAACAACAACGAGTTGATAGAGCTGAAGAAATAAGTCGACGAGCTACAGGACAAGGGGTTTATCAGATCCAGTTCTTCGTCGTGGGAAGCGCCAGTCCTATTTGTGCCAAAGAAGGACGGTACGGCCCGCATGTGTATTGATTACCGGGCGCTCAACAACCTCACTATCAAGAATAGATACCCTTTGCCGAGGATCGACGATTTGTTCGATCAGCTGAGTGGGGCAAAGTTATTTTCGAAGATAGACTTGAGATCCGATTATCACCAGCTGAAGGTGAGGCTGGATGACATTCCGAAGACGGCATTTCAAACTCGGTACGGCCAGTACGAGTTTACAGTGATGCCATTTGGGTTGACCAATGCTCCAGCGATGTTCATGAACTTGATGAACAAGGTATTCCATCAGTACCTTGACAAGTTCGTGGTGGTCTTCATAGATGATATCTTGATCTATTCGAAGATGCAGGAGGAGCATGAGAAGCATTTGAGAGTTGTGTTAGAGACTCTGAGGGGGGAGCAACTCTACGGGAAGCTTTCGAAGTACGAGTTCTTCTTGGACCAGGTCGAGTTCTTAGGTCATGTTATGACCGAGCACGGGATCTCAATGGACCAGAAGAAGATTTCAGCAGTTGAGTCTTGGTCTACGCCTAGTTCAGTTGTCGAGGTTCGGAGCTTTCTGGATTTGGCTGGCTATTATCGGAAGTTCGTCCAGGACTTCTCGCGGATTGCAGAGCCGATGACTAGACTCACCAGGAAGGACATGGAGTTCGTATGGACTGATGAGTGTCAGGCTGCATTCGATGAGTTGAAGAAGAGGTTGAACTCAGCACCGATCTTGACTTTGCCATTTGGGTCAGGTGGTTTCTCGATCTACATCGATGCTTCAGAGAAGGGCTTGGGTTGTGTTCTTCAGCAGCACGGGAAGGTAATTGCTTATGCATCTAGGCAGTTACGTCCTCATGAGAAGAACTATCCAACTCATGATCTGGAGTTGGCCGCGGTTATTTTTGCTTTGAAGTTATGGAAGCATTACCTGTACGGAGAGCGAGTTGAGATCTTCACAGATCACAAGAGCTTGAAGTACATATTCACTCAGAAGGAGCTGAACATGCGGCAGAGGCGGTGGTTAGAGATGATGAAGGACTTCGATATATCACTTCAGTACCATCCGAAGAAGGCCAACATAGTTGCAGATGCCTTGAGCAGGTATCCAGTAGTTATGTTCTTAACGATATATCATCATCTTTTGGCCGACCTGGATAGTTTGGGTATCGAGGTCATTATTCCGGGCGTAGAGATCCAGATGTGGGGTTTACAGATTCAGTCTGAGCTGATAGATAGAGTCAGGTCAGCGCAGTATGATGATGTTGCCCTGAGGAGCATTAGGAGCAGGTGCGGATGGGTTTGCTCGACGATTTCTCTTTAGCCGAAGATGGGTCGTTGCGGTACGGTACTAGGCTGTGCATTCCACATGGAGAGCTTCGGGAGGAGGTTCTTCAGGAGGCGCATTGCTCTCAGTATTCTATGAATCCTGGAGCCAACAAGATGTATAGGGACCTGAGAGAGCACGTGTGGTGGTATGGCATGAAGTGCGAGGTAGATCAGTTTGTATCTCGTTGCCTTATGTGTCAGCAGGTGAAGGCCGAGAGACAGTGTCACTCCCCGATCCTGGAATACGTATTTTAATACGTATACCGACAAATTGTATTTACCTTGTATTTATATGATATTTATTATGCAGTATTTCTACATGTATTTTCCTAAAAATATTCGACAAATATTATTTCCTAATTTATTTTCTGCATTTGGGCCTACAGTTTTGGCTCATTTGGGTAACCTATTCTTGGTTCACCAATGGTTCATCATGAACCCATGGGTCCAAGATCTATATATATAACTCATCTCATTCTCTCTCCTCTCATTTACTTCCTCTCATTTATTTCCTCCACCAACCAAATATTTTCTCCATCAACCAAGGCAAGTACCAACTTGCTCAAGAGATGGATCCATAATTTGTCAATGATTTCTTACAAAACTATTTGCCAAAACATGTTCTTCTCCTCAACCTAGACTAGTTTAGAACTTGGAAGTTTTTATTTTGAAGCTTTGATTTTTGTAGATCTAGGTTTACTTTATTTTCAGAATTCTTGGGTTTTGATCTACTTAATCTTGTTATTTCCTAGTTTTGATGGTTCCATGTTGTAGAGGAT
This sequence comes from Iris pallida, assembly GCA_029216955.1. Classification (NCBI taxonomy): domain Eukaryota; kingdom Viridiplantae; phylum Streptophyta; class Magnoliopsida; order Asparagales; family Iridaceae; genus Iris; species Iris pallida. The sequence goes on from JANAVB010019200.1 coordinate 5,656,473, forward strand.
CTCGTTCTACCCCATTTTGACCTAAGAGAGTTTCGATTCGGGCTCCGGATGAAGGTTTTGTGTAGTTTGGAAGCCATGGTTGCTTGGCTCCTCTTCTCGGACAAGTGGAGAAGAAGAGCAGTACTTGACCGCATGAATCCTCATGCGGCAAGTCTCTGGACGCATGGCCTTTCCAGTCGCATGAGACTTGTTCGAGCTCAGCCGCATGGAAAGTCCTTCCTAGCCGCATAAGACTTGCTTGAGTACTTGACCGCATGAATCTTCATGCGACAAGTAATTAAGTCGCATAGCCTTGTTCAGACTCAGTCGCATGAGCCCCTGTTATCTTGAGTCGTATGGACTTCATGCGGCTAGCTTTCAGCCACATGAGTTCTTTTGCACCCAGCCGCATATGCGCTACTGTTTTGGGCCGCATAAGGCCCATCCATCATCCAGCCGTATATGTATTGTCCATGCTCAGCCGCATAGGACTTCGTCTGATCATAGCCGCATATGATGTTGAACCCCGACCGCCTGGCGATTGCTCCCTTCGCAGCCGCATAAGCTGACACCCCTTCGTCCGCATGAACCCGCCTTTCCAGCCGCATGCGCCTTGGGCTCCCTGAGCCGCATGAGCGTGCAGTCCCAGCCGCATAAACCTGTATTGACCCAGCCGCATGGACTCACTCCCCTTGAGCCGCATGGACTTTTGTGCCCTATCTGGTTACCTTATTATTATTATTATTATATATATATATATATTATATGCCCATTTTATATCCTTACGCCTTTTGTCTCGAGCATGATATGAGCACTAATGTGACCCCGGAGAACAAAGTGTTCCTACCTGATACATGTACCTGAATGTCCCAGTTCTTGTTCATGCTCGGCAAATGACTCGTAACTCCACGTGGCGTATTTGCAATGATGTATTACACTAAGAAGGGTAGTACATGTTGACATACTGATTGACATGGATCCTCTTTGGGGTACTCGTACTAAAGTACGACTTTAGGAGGATAATCATGCAGGCCACAGCATGAAAGTCCAAGATTTCACCTAGGGTTAAATTAGGCAACTAAATATACTAGATGCATGGGGAGGGCAAAATCCCGAGATCGTGTTACACCAGCCGCCTTGAGATACTGTCTTGACGCACCGGCTGGTCTGCACGGATACTGTGTCATCTGCAACGAGTGGAAGACTGTATCCGATTAATTCCTGCTATATATTATATGTTTTAGCAAGGTGGCCTTACGAGGGACCTGTGCTCAATCATACCTGTCTACGCGAACCCCTGGGTTGGCTAGCCTTGCTGGAAAGATACGATCTGAGGATTTCTACTTAACATGATGCGAGGATAACCTCGTCCCACTAGAAACTCGTAGACTTGATTGGCCGTGAAAACAACTTGCTTGTATCCTATTGCCTTCCGTGAATAACTGAGGGAAGCGGACTGTCATGGTACGTGATCCAACCCATGTTCTTGTTTGATTGTTGGGTTGGTTATCGTACTATGAAAGGCTGTGGACCGAAGTTATGAACGGAAGACTATTTCTGGTTGTGATGTGCTACTTCTGTGAATGACTGAGGAACATGGTCTATCTCGGTACATGATCCAACCCATGTTCTTGTCTGATTATTGGGTTGGTTATTGTGCTGCGATAGGCTATCGACCGAAGCCACGATCAGGAGATTTTATTGTTTATACCTTTTTTTAACTTATGTAAAAGTTATAGAGTACGACACGTCCCGACTCCATGCGGCACCTTTTGTCCTTGTTTGGTTGTAAGGGTGCCATATGGGTTCGAGGATGTTGCGCCACCCTATAATAGTAGCATAAGTATTACTATTATCAATCATTCTATTTAACTGGGTTTTTAAATTTTAACTCTTGTGCCCTTTTGGCGGTACTTGCTATTCGGGGCTGACCCCGCTGGTTTTGTTTGGCCAGATCTCGTAGCAGAGCCAGAGGACACTATCTTCCTCCCTGACATCCATGGTGCATACTAGGAGCATGGCTGTTCGGGAACTCGAGTGGGTTTCTTCTCCACCACTCCTGCTTATACTTTTGCGACGTTTGGCCACCGGCATCTTTTAGCCGGATTATTCGATATTTTGTGTCAGTACATAATTGTAATTAAACATACTGCAGCTGTGTATAATTTTGTACTCCTGACTCTCTGAGATAGCTAAATTATAAAGCTAGTCTCTCATGATCATTTTGATGAAGCGTCGGGGATGCCTTACTGCTTTATCTTTAATGTTCATTTATTTGCTGATGTGATTTGATTGATTGAGACATAGAACTCTGTGGGACCATAGGAGACTTGATTGTAGCATGTACCCTAGTCTCTCGACAGCCACGATCGTCGTATGACGTTATGTACCTCATATGGAGTAGCTGGCCTAGTCCGTCTCCGTATTTCGGTACTGGGGCGTGACAGACAGAGACCAGGTGGATTACTACAGCCGCTACCCATTCCCGAGTGGAAGTGGGAGCACATCACCATGGACTTTGTGTCTGGACTTCCACGATCGCCAGGAGGGAAAGACGCGGTTTGGGTCATCGTTGATAGATTGACCAAATCGGCCCACTTTTTGCCTTTCAAAGTGGGTTTGTCTACGGAGAGGCTGGCAGAGCTGTATGTTCGTCAGATCGTGAGATTGCACGGAGTTCCGGTGAGTATAGTTTCAGACTGGGAAGTTGATTCACTTTGCACTTCTGGAGGAGTTTGCAGACTAGCTTGGGCACCTCGCTCAAGTTTAGTACCGCTTATCATCCCCAGACAGACGGACAGTCAGAGAGGACTATCCAGATTTTGGAGGATATGCTTCGCACGTGTGTGCTTGATCTCGGGGGTTCTTGGGAGGACCATCTTCACATGGTAGAGTTTGCTTAGAACTACAGCTACCAGGCAAGTATAGGGATGTCGCCATTCGAGGCTCTATATGGACGGAGATGCCGTACTCCTTTGTCTTGGGACGATGTCGGCGAGAGGGCGCTTCTTGGGACGGAGATGGTTGTGGATGCGATCGAAAAGGTCAGGTTGATTAGAGACAGACTTTGGGTGGCTCAGGATAGGCAGCGGCATTGGACCGATAGTCATCGGAGACCGTTTGAGTTCGAGGTTAGTTTTAGTTCCTGTCATGTTTGTCTGTGATTGTTTGTTTAGTTTATATGCTGAGTTTTGTCTTATGTCTAGGCTGGTGATATGGTGTTTCTGAGGATATCCCCGACACGTGGCACGATTTGCTTTGGCGGCGGTAGGAAGCTTAGTCCGCGCTACATCGGACCTTTCACCATCATAGAGAGGATCAGTGCAGTAGCCTACCGACTGGACTTGTTGCCTAAGGTCGAGGGAGTACACAACGTGTTCCATGTATCTCAGCTGAGGCGGTACGTGGTAGATCCTAGCCATGTATTGGACCATTCAGCGATACAGGTGGGACCTACTCTCAGCTATCCAGAACAGCCAGTGGAGATTCTGGATCGCAAGGAGAAGGTGCTCCGGAACCAGGTCATACCCTTGGTTCGGGTTGCATGGAGACATTACTCTCCAGGTGAGTCTCCCTGGGAGAGGGAGGACGACATGCGAGAGCATTTTCCTTATCTTTTCGAGCCCTGAGGTATAAGTTCATTTATTTTATTTTCTGTTTGTGATTCCTGTGTTTGTTGTCTTCAATTTCGAGGACGAATTTTTTATAAGGTGGATAGACTTGTCATCCTCACTTTTCTAAGATAGGGGTAAAATAGTAATTTACTATTTTTTAATATTTTAGTATTTTTTATTTTATAAATGTTAATATTTAATGATTATATGAGTCGGGTTCGAATTTTATCTCATTCCGACTTATTTCGGGACTCCGGAGAATTTTGACTTAAGTTGTGCTTAACACATTAATTAGCCATGGTCCACCAATCTCATCATTTAGGTCTAGAAGTTTGGTTTAATCCCACATGAATGATTAGGCCTAATTATGATTTTTATTTGGTCTTTTCTAACCCCCAAACCCTAACAGGAATTAAACCTTCATATGGAATAAAGAGAGTGGCAAACTTGTAATTTCCCAAGGGCACAAAACCCTTTTTAATGGCCGGCCACCCCCTCCCCCATTTTCTTCCATTCACACTTCAAATTTTCCATCTCCTTCTTCTCCAAGAGTTCTTCCAAAGAAAAGAAGAGAAATCCCTTGGAATCATCTCCAAATAAAGTTTTTCTTTCCAATTTTCTTCCATCAATCTCTCCTTCTACCTCAAGTGGTGCTTCTACAAACTTTTGGAAGCAAGGGGAGAAGAGATGTGTCCTAAACAATTCACCTTGTGTCGGAGCCGTGTCGGAGAATTTTGTATTGGGATCCATCTCCCAATAGGTACAGACTATCCTCTATTTTTATTTCTTCATCATGTAGAATAGTTTTGACCAAGTAAGATTGATTCCCATGGTTGTGTCCCTATTTGTGTCAAGTTTGAGTCCATTTGGTGTGTCCTAGGGAGAGTTTTGATTTGTGCTTGTGTCCTAGTGTTTTTCCCCAAGTTGGACACCCCAAGAATATTAGTTTTGCCTCTAAGTGGTTTAGACACTTTAAATTTCATATTTTGTATTAGTGTTATGTGTGTGTAAATATATATGTGTGTGTGTGGACTTTTATATATATAGAGAGATGGGGGAAATGAATGTGGAGTATTATTTATATATGTGTGTGTGTTTATATATATATATATATATATATATATATATATATATATATATATATATATATATATATATATATATATATATATATATATATATATATATGTAGAGAAGAGGGGAGGAATTAGTGTGTGTGTTTATATATATATATATATATATATATATATATATATATATATATATATATATATATATATATATATATATATAGAAGAGGGGAAATGAATGAGAATGATTTATATAGTGTGTGTTTATATATATATATATATATATATATATATATATATATATATATATATATATATATATATATAGAGTGAATTAGAGAAGAAGAATTAGAGAGGAAGAGTTAGAAGAAGGAAGAATAGAAGGGAGAATAGAGGGTGAAAAGGAGGAGGAAAGGAAGAGCATAGCAGCAGCAGTAGAGGGCTAGGGACTGTTGCCCCCCCCCTCCGGCCCCCACTGAAAACAGCAGCAGCAGCAGCAGTTTAAGGAGCAGCAGCAGCAGTTTAAGGAGCAGTAGCAGCCCCCCCCACAAGCCCCTTTAAACCCCCAATAACCCCCCTATATGTATACATATATACACCACTATATATACACCTATATACTCTATATATACACCCATATAACCCACTTAATAACCCTCCAAATTAGTCCTATATGAGTGTGTGAGAGTGAGTTTTGTGAGAGTGAGTGAGTGGTTGTGTGAGGGCAAGTAAAAGGGAATATTGAGATACGAGTGTCGGAACGTATCCAAATTGAAATAGGACTTAGCTAATGTGAAATAGAGTTTGTGGGTAGGCTCCTAAGTTAGAATCGGGGTTGCGTTTGAAGTGGGAGGAATGGTATCTCATGATATCATTGAGTATCTTACGATACTCAAGATAATGGGTAATTGAACAACATGAGTCGTAAGATGGACTGGATGTCCACCTTACCTAGAAAACTTGGTAGATAATGTTAGTATATGCTAGTAACCTACTACCCTAGGAAGCCGAGAGTGAAACTCCTAAGGGAAAGCCACTTGGCTTTAGTGTTAGAGTGGTAAAGGGTAAATATATATAAAGGGTAAACAGGTAAATTCAAGATACGGGATACGGGTAGTCGGTTTGACTTAAAACTTAGATGTCTTGATAGGTACACCCTACAAATGTCATATTTGAACCAATTTCGGCTCGGTTGACCCAGAGTTGACTTTTTACCCAAAAGTCAACAATGAGTCAACCCTTTGTCTAAAATGGACCAAATCCAAACTAGAGTTGACCAGTTGACCAAAAGTCAACTGTTGGTCAACACTTGACCAGTTTGACCTAGAGTGGACCAGAGTTGACCAGGGTTGACCATTTGACTAAAAGTCAATTGTAAGTCAACTCTTGACCCCGTTTGACTTGCTTTAACTTGTTTTGACTTGCTATGACTAGTATGACCTAAAGTTGACTTAGTTTGACTTAGATTGACTTGACATGACTTAGTTTGACTTAGATTGACTTGACAGGACTTAGTGTGACTCAGTGTGACCTAGTTTGACCTAGATTTCATATCATTCATTAGAAATCATTCATAACTTTGTTAAACCCAAATTAACATGCAATATCTCATCTTTAGGTCTCTGATTACCACTCTGAGCATTGATATACCCTACAGCTCAGGACAGCAGGCGAGTATATTCACTGATAGTTTTTATTGTCTTGATATCTGCTATATCCGATTCAGTTGTAGTGTCTTACTCGATTTTCAGTCACGATAGTTCACGGACTAGTATATGTTGGATCATGACATGAGATGTAGTTCCTAGATTTTCTTGGTTTATTGGTACATTTCCTGTTTTATTCCATGTACTTGTATAGACACCGATTTCTAAGGGGACTTGCTACCCTCTTATGGAATCACGTGCCATGACGTGTCATGTCCAGATCTATTATACTATTCGGGGATGAGGAATTATTAGGGGCTATGTCATTAAAGCCACCCTGTCGCTATATTCTTATGCTTGCACCACTCTCCCCTCTCATAGGGTGTAGCGAGATCCTATTTTCCTTGTGCTTGCTATCCAAGTTGGCCGACATGACCCTTCCCAGATTTTCTTGTGATTGTCGGGCCAAATGGATAGCCTGTCCTGTAGCATTTCCCAAAGCTGATCACATAATGCTCTAATAATTCAAGGTAAATTTTATATTTACTTTATCTTATCTTATATCCTGCTCTGTTCTACATTCAGTACTTTCTCACCATGCTATGATATCCAGTTACTCACATGTTCTACATGCCTTTAATTATGTTGTACCTTGATTTGAGACTAAGTTCTGCTCGGAAGAAGGGTTACAACCTCGGTCCTTGTTTGGTTTAAGGGTTGTAACTCATCTTCCGAACGGTTCCTAAGTCATCCTATATCTTTGTCTTGTATTTCATTATACTGTCTCTTATAGAATTTGTTAATTCATATGAAACTGCTGTTAGTGCTTGTACTTGCTTATTTTCCTGATAGGATACCGTTGATATATTACAGATGATTCTGAGACAGACTGCTCGACCAATTATGGGCTCGAGTTAGATGGAGTAGTCCAGGACCGTGGCCTGATAGTAGAGCCTCTAGACTTTGCACTCCTAGAGTAGTGTAGCTTAGTTGGGTTTGCCTGGACTGCGATCCAGCTTGTACTATCAGACTGTAGCTTTCTATATTATATTTTATGATCCTGTGATGTTGTGTATATCTCTGGGCTTGTGTTGGATCTTGAACTTATTTTCTATTTCATCTATCATATTTCCCTTCTATGCTATCTACCTTAGTTTTATCTTATGATTGAGACTGTATTTGCTATGTTACCTCCACTCGGAGTGTATAAACTGTACATGTACCTTTATACTGTTAGTCGTAGTATTTACAGACGTTATATACAGTATTCTACCGTCGATTCTGTGGCGTAGGCTGGACGTACCCACGTGCTCGTGCCCCTGATAAGGGTGCGGGTCGTGATAGCGTTCGACCCCGGCATATCCCCAGCAGCAGCGGAAGCAGTCTTCCGTAATGGGTTGCACTCATTGTGGGAAGTCAGGGCACGTGGTGTCAGAATATCGCAGAGTACATAATTTGTACTTGGTTTGTGGGGCACCGGACCACAGGGTTGGGAACTGCCCGAATAAGGGGAGTTCCTCTTCATCAACCTTTTCCAGTCCCTTGGTTAGGGGGCCAGCCCCAGTACCAGTCCAGCAGCAGCAGTACCCTCTTCCGAGGCCCTTGCCGCCTTTGTCCCAAGTATTTCAGCAGCAGAACCCCCAGCAGTATGCACAAGTCCAAGCACAGATCCAGAATCGCCAGAGAGGTTTCCAGCAGAGGGGACCAGCACCTAGAGGGCACGGTCAAGTGATGGCTTTAACCGTGGAGGAGGAGTTAGCATCAGGTGAGGTAGTGGCAGGTACTATTCTCGTCAACTTCTTCTTCGCATCAGCATTGTTTGATTCTGGTGCATCGCATTCATTTATGTCTACACGATTCGCGACACGGATAGGGCTGAAGCCCGAGTCATTATCAGTAAGACTCAATATACTTACTGGTAACGGACTTGTGGGAGTAGATAGAGTGTTTTCCTCGTATCGGATCGTAGTTAGCGGTAGAGAGTTTTCTGCTAGGTTGATAGAATTCTCGATGGCCGATTATGATGTGGTCCTAGGGATGGATTGGTTGAGGGACCAGTATGCTAGAATAGATTGCCATATCGGTAAGATTATTTTTAGTATTCCTGGTGAGCCAGAGTTTTCATTTTTTCGAGGCAGAATAGAGCCTTCTCCTCCAGCATTCCGGATGACAGTTGCAGCGGCAGTCTAGTTTCCCAGAATTGTAGAAGAGTTTCTCGATGTTTTCCCGAAGAGCTTCCAAGTATGCCATCAGAAAGAGAGAGATCGAGTTCACCATAGACTTGATCCTCGGAATAGTACCAGTGTCAGAGAGAGTCTACCGGATGGTGCCATCAGAATTGGAGATTTTATATAAGATGATTTTGGAACTCAGGACCAAGGTATTCATCTGTGCTAGTGGATCGCCTTGGGGAGCCCCGATGCTTCTTGTGAAAAAGAAGGATGGTACGTCCAGATTATGTATTGACTATCGTACCTTGAACTCAGTGACAATCAAGAACAGATATCCTCTCCCGAGGATAGATGACTTGTTTGATCAACTCAAAGGGGCGTCCGTATTTTCGAAGATTGACTTACGGTCAGGATACCATCAGTTCAGAGTTAGAGAGTAGGATATCTCGAAGACGACATTTAGATCTAGGTATGGGCATTGGGAGTTCCTTGTTATGCCCTTTGGAGCAACCAATGCGTCGGCAGTATTTATGGACCTCATAAATCGTATCTTCATGTCTTATTTGGATCATTTTGTGATTGTGTTTATAGACGACATCCTGGTCTACAGCAAGAGTGAAGCTGAGCAGGAGTAGCATCTTAGAGTCGTTCTTCAGATTCTCAGAGAGCACCAGTTGTATGCGAAGTTCAGTAAATACGAGTTCTGGCTCGATCGTATTTCATATTTGGGTCATATCATCACCAAAGATGGAGTGGAGGTGGATCCCCAGAAGATCGTGGCTACTGAGACGTGGCCAGTACCCAGTACCGTTGTAGAAGTTCGCAATTTTCGTGGCTTGGCCGACTACTACCGTCGATTTGTTTCGGACTTTGTACGGATTTCAGCACCTATGACCCAGTTGACCCGTAAGGATGTGCAGTTTGCTTGGACAGCAGAATGTTAGGATTGTTTTGAGAAGTTGAAGCGAGGCTTGATGACGACACCCATTCTCACGCTTCCAGATGGGACCGGAGGATTCTCAGTGTATTATGATGCTTCAGGCAGAGGTTTAGGATGTGTTTTGATGCAGCATAGGAAGGTAATAGCTTATGTGTCACGACAACTTCGTGATCATGAGAGAAATTATCCAACCCACGACTTGGAGCTGGCAGCTGTAGTGTTTGTACTTAAGCTGTAGAGACATTACTTGTATGGAGATAGGGTAGAGATTTTCACCGACTACAAGTGCCTGAAGTATGTGTTTACCCAGAAGGATCTTAACATGCGTCAGAGGAGATGGCTAGAGCTGCTTCACTACTAAAATAACCCTTTTTAGCAACGTCAGAGTACGTCGCTAAAAAGGGAAAATCCGTCGCTAATTTCTATTAGCGACGTATTTAGCAACGAAAAATGGATGTCGCTTATAGGCTTGTCGAAGATTACAATTTGGTCGTAATTCGTCGCTAGTTGCGACGTCACTTCTAGTGTCGCTAGACGTCGCTAATATGTGCGACAGATAGCGACGTCAGCATACGTCGCCAGTATAGCGACGTAGGGCGACCACTTAGCGATGCCGTAAACTTTACATATGATGACATGGCATGACAGCCACGTCAGCATATTAGCGACGCCTAGCGACAACTTTAGCGACGTAGGCTCTAAGGTGGTCATATACACGTCAGCATTATAGCGACGGATAGCGACGTTACGTCACTATTTTGCGACATATAGCGACGTGTACAGTACGTCACAGAACGTCGCTATACGTCGCAGATGTTAAAAAAAATTAAATTTTTTTGGTATTTTTGTTATGCTGTGTGTCTGTGTTTACAGTGTGTGTGAAGTGCAGTATTCGAACCATCGACAGTTTCGCTTACTGTTCTATGTTTTATCTTTGATAGAAAGAGCAATATTTCAGGGTACACTTCTCAGAGCTTCCTCTTCACGTCCTTCACCTTCTCAGGATCCTTTACGACGTCCCGAGAAAGTGAATGACGTGAAAATGAAGCTCTCAGAAGTACATCCTGAACTGTTGCTCTTTCTATCCAAGATAAAACATACAACATAAACCGAAACTGTCGATGGTTCCGATCACTGCATTTCACATTCACTGTAAACACAGACACACATCATCACAAACATACACATTATATTTTTTTAAATTTGGGCAGCACCTCCTTTGTATATCAGATCATCGCTTATAACCCAGCGTAGGTATATTTGTCATCCCGTCGCAGATATCATCACAATTAACAGTCTTCCATCATAACAGTCTATAATTAATAGATGAATAACAGTCTCCTATGCATCATAACAGTCTACAACTAAATATCATACATGTACTCAATAAAAATACTAACAAATTAAATATCACAAACATACATGTCCAACAAACGTACATGTCCAACAGAGTCAAATAATAATGAAAATCAGTGTACAGAACGGTCAATGGGCCCATAGGGCCAATAAATACAAAGATGATAAAAAAATATACTGGATCACTGAGGACCCCTGTCGCGCATCTGGGATAGAATGTAGTCATACTGCTCCTAGGTGAGCTACACCGTAGGGGCAGTAGGAGGCAGTGCAATGTCTGGAGTCGGCACCGTCGATGGACCGGGAGGACGTATCTGCTCCAGCTCTCGCAGTCGCTCACCATAAACAGCAAGGGTACTCACCACCCTCTCAGTACTCGCCTCAAGCGAAGCCGAAGCCTGAGTGAGTGAGGCAGACATGCTCCTCTGCGATCCCTCCAGCTCGACCTGTCTACGCTCTGTGCGCTGCGTAGACTCGGTGAGCGTGTGTAAACTGGCAGCCGTAGTCTGATGCAGACTCATCAGCTCCTGTATACTGCGCTCGATCGCATCAAATCGTCCGGTGGCGATCGGAGGGTCGGATCGTCGCTCGACCGCATCAGAAATCTGCTGCTGCAACTCACGACACAGCTCCTCGATCTGACGATGAATATCCTCAGCTCATGATGATGCCTGTGAAGCCGGAGACTGTGCACTGACAGAGGGGGCCTGGGATGACTCCGAAGCCAAATACGCACCGTAGGATCTCGTACCGTAGTACGTACCCTTCTGAAGACCGCCAACGACGGTCATCCAGAGCTCGTCCGGCGATGGAGCTGTAGGCGGCTGGAAGAAAGTACCAGCCCCTCCCTCTGCTTGCGCACTAGCAGCAGCAGCCGCCTCCTCCTGTAGCCGAACAAACTCGGCCTAGAACATGTTCGTTAACGTGTAAGTGTTTGCTAAGGTCTATATTGATATCTATTTTCATGTTTTCTAAATTATAGTAAATTAATATAAAGAATAGAACGTACAGATGCCTGCGTCGCCCTCTCATCAATGAACTCTCCAGCCCTCCGATGGGTGACCAGGAAGACGGTCACCATGTTCGGGTCCTCACCCTTTTTTACCTGTTAAAATATATTATCTATTATTAGTATTAAACATTCTATTGAACTATATATAAATTAATGTCCGTCATAGGAAACGTACCAGACGACGAAAATGCTCCATCATCGGAATGGAGCCACCACACCACTTACCGACGCTCGACCGCGCCACCTTGGCCTTGTCAGACCGCTCCTGGTACTTAGGCTCGCTGAATCTAGCCTTCATCGCAGTCCACTGCTCTGGCGTGATCCAACCATGGATCGGCTGTCCGGAGCGATCACGAGACTTCTGGTCGTAGATCGCATCACGGATGAGCTTGGCTGCGACGGCAGAAAATTGTCCCTCGATCCTCGCCGTCCGGTGTGGTGGATAGAAAAAGGTCCTCTACAAGAAGTAAAATACAAAAGTTGTATAATATACACAAATGATTATTAAAATTTAAAAATAAATAAATTTTTTACCTTGAAGTGGGCGAACCAAAATCTCTTCTTATCTGCGGGAGCATCTGAGTAGTTAATCCAAGGCCCACCATAGTTCTGCCTCAGAAATACCCCCAGCTGTCTCTGTACTGCAGAAGGCCGATATCTATACAATAATAATTTTTCATGAATATATATGTACATATAATCATTTGAGAAATATATATTAATTAATTAACTTACTTCATAGGCCCGTTCGTCCAAATCTCCATACGCGTCTCGCCCGGGAGAGCGCATGGAGGGTCGCTCTCACCTCCTGTATGGGCAGGATCAGTCTGATCGACGTCCTCCATATGCTCGACGTCGGCTCCCCCCATGGAGCCGTCGGCAGGAGGAATGCTGGACGGGGGATCAGGGATGCTGGACGCGGGATCAGGAAGACTAGACGACGAGGAAGGAGTCGCCAACCTGCTGGAACTGCCCTGTCCCGGTAATGGACCGAGAACAGAACGGTACAATGGCATACTCAGAGATGAGGATGAGGGTACGGAATCTCTATCCCCAGCCCGAGGCTGACGGGACTGCCTAATATAAAATCCTCCGCGTCGTCCAGATGGTCTAGTCATACCTGATAATAACATATGACAATAAAATAAAAAATATATATTTATATGATAGACATCACAGATTTTTGAAAATATCATAGTCACAGATAAAAGTGTCAATAAAGTGTCACTGATTTATATGATAGAAGTGTCACTAAAGTGTCAAATATGATGATAAAACAAACGTACAGATTTAATCCTCTTCTGAAAATTCATCTAGTTCGTTTAGCTCATCTACTTCTTCTTCTTCTTCTTCCTCCTCCTCTACATCTTCACTTTCATCTGTTTCTTTCTCTTCAGATAATTCTACTTCTTCTACACAATTAGATGTGTAATGAGGAACTTCCGTTGTGTCCACTTCTATAATATTTGTTACAAGAGGTAGTTCATCATCTTGATAAGCTATATCGTCAACCTCAAAGGTATTTCTAGCTTTGGTCTTGCATACTGCCCACAAGTCCGACCTTGTTGTTCCCCGTTTAGGATAACTTGTGAAATACACGAGCTGAGCCTGACTTGATAGGACAAACGGTTCTTAGGCTTGATATCGACGCCGATAGTTTATATCAACAAGACCGTGCTTGTCTACTTTCCAACCTTGACCTTCAATCGGATCGAACCAATCACACCTGAATAACACAATATTTGCAGGCTCTACTCCATAACTATATCGTCAACATCTTTGTAGTTCGAAGATCTGATACACAAACAGCTATTTTTGGTGGAGTCGAGATCCACAAAGTTGTCTCTGATCGGGCAAGTTGTTGACTTGAACCTAAACCCATTAACACAGTAGCTTGGCCATATTTTTGCAGCATAAATTGGTCCCTTGGCTAGCGTTCTAATAGACTCATTCTCAAGTCTTGCGTATGGACGATCGACCTAAATACCACGAAAGAAGCAATTAAGCTCATTCTCAATCAAGTACATATACAGAAGGGTAATTACAGAGTTCTCAAGTCTTACATATGCACTCAACCATGATAGAAAATAATGTCTTATTTCTTGTTCTTGTTCTTCTTCTGTTATGTGTGGCCTACCTGACCTCACATCATCATTAAATATGCTGAAAACAACATCGTTCAATTAATGTAATAGTATAATAATCAACACTATTAAAATAATATAGACGTATTAATTACTTACCCCTCCAGTTTTTCTACTTCCTCTTCGTCGCAGTTGAGTAATACATACACCTGAGCAGCCCTTAGCTCATCATCGTTCAGATATCTCTTCTTCATTTTACCCGATGGCTTTCCTGGAGCATTGAATACCTTCAGTATTGTATCATTACTTTCATGATCTCTGTCGTCATTTCTGGAAGCTCTCGTTCTATTAGTTGCAACATGAGGCTTGAAATACATCGAACAAAAGTTTGTAATCTTCTCGAGAACATAGGCTTCACAAATAGAACCCTCGATCCGTGCCTTATTTTTCACCTTTCTTTTTAGGTAATTCAAATATCGCTCGAACGGGTACATCCATCGATATTCGATGGGTCCACCAACACGTACCTCATACGATAGATGAATCGGCAAATGCTCCATAGAGTCGAAGAATCCAGGAGGAAACACCCTCTCTAGCTTGCACAGTATTACCGCAATGTCCCTCTCTTACTTTTCTAGACGATCAACGAGCAATTTTTTAGAACAAAGATCCCTGAAGAATATGCTAAGCTTCGTCAATGGATCCCAAACTGCCTGCGGTAAAAATTCCCGAAATGCAATCGGAATTAACCTCTCCATGAATACGTGACAGTCGTGGCTCTTCATACCCGTCAATTTGTTTTCCTTCGGATCGACACATCTTCTCAGATTTGACACATATCCGTCTGGAAATTTTAGGCCCTGGATCCACCGACAAAGTCTCACTTTATCCTCCTTGTCCAGCGAGAAAATTGACTTCGACAGGAACTGTTTTCCATTCTGCTCTATCAAATGCAACGCAGGGCGTTTGCATATTTCTTCTAACTCCAACCTAGCCTTGGGATTGTCTTTCGTTTTTCCTTTTACGTCCATTACAGTATTAATTATGTTATCAAACACATTCTTCTCAATATGCATGACATCAAGATTATGTCTGATCAGAATGGTACTCCAGTATGGCAGATCCCAGAATATGCTCCTCTTTGTCCAGTTATGATCTCTACCAAATCTATCGCACTTGTACCCAGTTGTAGGATCTTCGATAGCACTTGGAAAATCTTTAACCTCCTCCCATATCGTGGCTCCGCACCACCTTGGCGGTGGATCACCCTTCTCTACAACGCCGGCACGGAATGCATTCCAGTTCCTTCTGAACGGATGATCTTTTGGCAGAAATTACCTATGACAATCAAAGAAGCACGATTTTCCTCCGTGTTTCAAGCGGAAAGCCTTACTACGGTCCATGCAATACGGACATGAGAGACGGCCATGAGTGCTCCATCCAGATAATATTCCATAGGCCGGAAAGTCGTTGATGGTCCACATAAGGGTTGCCTTCATCTGAAAATTTTGCTTCCTGGAAACATCATACGTGTTAGCGCCTACTTCCCATAACTGATTCAACTCATCTATCAAAGGCTGTAAGTACACATCAATGTTTCTCTTGGGATTGTTCGGACCAGGAATTATAACGGTTAGAAACATGTACTGAGTCTTCATGCACATCCAAGGCGGTAGATTATACGGAGTGACAATCACAGGCCAGCACGAATACTGGGATTCCGGAAGACCAAAAGGAGTAAAATCGTCAGAAGATAGTCCCAACCTGACATTACGTGGATCTGAAGCAAAATCAGGATACACTCGATCAAAGTGCTTCCACGCTTCTCCATCGGATGGGTGATCCAACACTCTTTCAATCTGTTCTTGCATATGCCAACTCATATTTTCGGCCGTCTCTTTCACCATAAATAATCTTTGCAATCGCGGCGTTAAAGGCAAGTAGTGTATTGAATCGGTCGGTCTTCTTGCACCGGTAGACCTTCCTGTACTAGTTGTCTTATAGTGATCAGCACCACAAAATCTGTACACATCTGCGTACTTGTCGTCTTTGTAGTACAGCATGCACCCATTGCGACAAGAATCGATTTTCTCGTATCCCATCCAGAGCGATCTCACCATCCTCTTAGAACGGTAGAAGTCTTTAGGCAACTTAGCACCCGCCGGCAAGATCTCTATAATCAACTCCAACACTCGGTTGTAACATTCTTACGACATGTTAAAATCTGACTTAATGCTCAATAGTCTTGTAACCACCTCCAACGGTGAATGATCCTCACAACCAGGATACAATGGAGTCCTTGCATTCTCCAGCAACTCCATGAACTGTGCAGCATCGGCGTTCGGTGCCTCCTCAGGTGCATCATGAACGAAACTAGGCACCGCAGCGTCGAAAACTATGTTCACGCACCCGTCGTCGTATGCATGATTATCTGAAACAAAATTAGGTCCCGCATGCATATACGGCTCAACATAAAGCTCCGACTCTGATGCTAAAGACACAAGTTCTCCGTGTGCGGTCCACTGATAGTAATTAGGCGTGAAACCCTTCGAGTACAAATGATATGTCACTTCCACTTCTGGATAATATTTCACGTTATGACATTTCACACACGGACACTTAATTTTGGTGCCGTCCATGTACTGAGGGAACGCCTTAGCAAACTGCAGAAACTACTCTACTCCCGCTATGTATTCATCCCGTACACCACACATATCATCAGGACGACGATTGTACATCCATGAACGATTCCGCAAGTAGTAATTCATATCTATTTGGAAATAATTCTGCAAAGATGGACACATATTATCCAACAGGCACAAATTCGTATATTATGTCATATTATGGGACACACATTAGTAGCGGACAGTTACTAATAATAATGATATGCAATCTAGGTCAAACTTGGTTGTACTAAGTCAAACAAAGTCAAACAAGGTCAAACTAAGTCAAACAAAGTCAAACAAGGTCAAACTAGGTTAAGGGTTGACCTATAGTTGACTTTGTCAACTCTTAGTCCAATCTAGGTCAGATGTTGACTCTACTTTGACTTTCAGTCAAAATAGTCAACCTTGGTCAAACTAGGTCAAATCTAAGTCAAATATCCTATTTCTAGTCATTACCTACCAAGGTACCCTTTACCTTATCGCTATTGGTATTCCAATACCAATACCTTAAGTTGGTACCCTTTACCTTATCGCTATTGGTATCCCAATACCAATACCGCGGTTACATGGTTGGTACATTAAGGGTCTTTGACAAGATGACATATTGCGAAAAAATATATCCTTATATATAGTTCTTTTACGGATTTTCTTTAACATTACGTAGGAGAACTATAAGGATATATCTGTTCACAACATGTCACCTCCTCAAAGACCCTTAATGTGACAACTATGTCACCCTCTCAGTCATATCCCTGAGCTACGATATAACTGCAGGCATTTAACATATCACGGTTTATAAAAATAACTAATAAATCTCTATCCTAACTAATAAATTAATATCCTACTTTAACATCTAATAACTCTCATATTCCTGCAGCTACGATGCAGTTGCAGGCAGTTCCTTCTAACATAAACTAATATCCTAATCTAAACTAACCCTTTAACTGAAACTAATATCTAAACAATGCTAATCATGAACTGTACACTACTACCTAACATTCACATGAACTATCTATCTCAAACTCTCTATCATAACTAATAAATTAATATCCTACTTTAACATCTAATAACTCTCATATTCCTGCAACTAAAAGGCAAAACCATGGTATATACATGGTTTAAAGTATCGGCCGATACCGATCCGATACGGCTGATACCGATACGATTTGGCATGTTCCGATCTGATACCGACCGATACCAAATATTGACCGATACCGACATTGGGGGTCTTTGTTTCGGTCAATTCGGCAAAACCAATCGGTAAGGGTGACTACTATTTCATATAATTTTAAAACTACTAAGAAATAACGCTGAAATACTTAAAATTATGCCTAAATGTATAAAATATATATTTTTAAATGTAAATAATTTATTAATAATTATTCGTTTTTCGATACCAAAGTCCGATACTCCGATACGATACCGCCGATACTACCGATATCGCCGATACCAATACTCATAGGAATAGTCCGATACCGATTCCGATACCGATATTGTGAACCTTGGGTATATATCGTCAACATTTCAGATTCTTAAAATGAATTTCAAATAGATTTTTGATTGTATATATATGTATATTTGTGTGTATATACATTGTATACATATATATTTATATATGTATTTGTGTGTGTATGTAAGTGTGTGAGTATATATATACATGTATATATGTAGATATGAGTATTTATATATATAGGTATATATGTATGTATTGTGTGTGTCATGTGTCCTGTGTCCTGTGTCACAGAGTCGTGTCCGAAATAGGGTTAGGGTCCTGTCCCCTGCCCCCTCCCCCTACCCTTGCCCCCTCCCCACTATAGGGTATCCTATTACCATAGACTAATCTAGGACACTCTTAAGATACTAGGATATCTAACTATCCTAGGATACCAAATTCTAGCCAAGATACTAACTTAGGGTACTAACTTAGGGTACTAACTTCTAGCCTATATCCTAATATCCTATTATCTTGATATCCTCAAGATACTAGCATAATCTAACTACCCTAAGATATCTAACTTATGATACTAACTTATCTAGGATAAATAGGATACTAACTAACCTATCCAAGACACTAACTAACCTATCTAGGATACTAACTTCTAGTATCCTAAGATATTAACTCACCTATCTAACTCTAGGATACTAACATCCTAAACAAAATATTAAATTAGTGCCTAGGATACTATCCTAAATATCTAACTTAGGATACTAACTTATGGATACATATCTAAATCCCTCTCACCTTTCTCACTCTCAAACACACACACACACACACACACACACACACACACACACACACACACACACACACACACACACACACACACACACACACACACACACAATCTAACACTTATCTCAATATCCCTCTTCACTCACACTCACACTACCATACTACCACACTGCCACATCTAAACAAGCCATCAATCACACAACTACCTATATATTTACTATATATATATATATATATATATATATATATATATATAGGCATACATATATAGGTTAAGATATTTACATATACTAGGCTATAACCAAGGGGACACAATATATATATATATATATTCAACAAGTTATGCATTTATATACTAGAGAGATAGAGAGTGTATAGTGTCAAGTGTGCATATACAAGTGTCATGTGTGTACGTGTCTCCCAAACCAAACTCGTGTCCAAATACTCGACACAATGTGTCCAAAAATAAACCAAACTCAACACATCCAAAACTGGACACAGTGCACGAACCTAGTGTGAACCAGTACGAGAGTGATTTCTCACTCGACACGAATCTAATGGACATGAGTCTTTGGGGACACGATGTGTGTCCGTGTGTCCGTGTGTGTGTGTGTCCGTGGGAGAGGATGAGGAGGAGGGAGAGGAGTTAGGTTAGGGTTTACCTGAGGAAGAGGAGGAGGAGCTCGGATTGGGGGAGAAGGAGCTCGAGGAGGAGGATCTCGAGGAGGAGGAGCTCGCTGGAGGGAGAGGGAGTCGCCGGGGGAAGGGGGTCGCCGAGGGTGGGAGGGCACTGACAGAGGGGGAGGGAGTCGCTGGGGGGGGGGAAATTAGAATTTTCGAGTGAGAGTGAGGGGGAAAGAAGGAAACGGTGTGCCCTAAGTAAAAATATTAGCGTCGTCAAGTGTTGCAGTCGCTAAACATCGTAAAATTGGCAACATATGCTAATAATATGTCGCTGAACGTCGCTATTCAGCGACGTAGTAAACTCCTGTCACGGAACGTCGCTAGGCAGCGACGTTTTACGACGTGTATATAAAGTTGTCGCTATATTTCATAACTAGCGACGTCATTTCTTGCCGTCGCTAAATTACGTCGCTATTAGATGATATTTTAGTAGTGCTTGTGGATTATAACATCAACCTGCAGTATCATCCTGGGAAGGCCAACGTTGTTGCAGATGCACTGAGCAGAAGAGCCGGAGTATATTTTCTGACAACGTAACCAGAGTTGTTAGCAGATCTTCAGAAGATGGGTATAGAAGTTGTCCTTTCTACCCGTGTGGCATTAATGGCCAGCATGCAAGTTCAGTCCAGTATTGTTGATAGGATCAAATTAGCTCAGTCATCAGATTCTAAGCTTCAGCGGCTTAGGACAGAATGTGTAGCAGGACGAAGACCAGAGTTATGTATCCATGAGGATGGTACACTTCGACATGGAAGGCGTCTTTATGTGTCCAGTGGTGATATCAGACAGGAGACCATGGCAGAAGCTCACAGTTCTCAGTATTCGATTCATCCGGGCGGTACGAAGATGTATCATGATATCCGACATCATTTTTGGTGGAATGGTATAAAGAGAGAGATAGCCCGATTTGTCTCTCGATATTTAGTTTACCAACAAGTTAAAGCAGAATATCAGAGACCGGCTGGACTTCTTCAACCTTTGTCGATCCCAGAATGGAAATGGGAGCACATTACCATAGATTTTGTGACTGGATTACCTAGATCCCCAGCTGGGAGAGATGCTATCTGGGTTGTAGTCGACAGACTCACTAAGGTAGCTCATTTTTTTCCTTTCAGGATTGGTCAGTCGATGGATCAGCTTGCAGAGATGTACCTCAAGCAGATAATCAGGTTGTCTGGAGTACCAGTCAGTATTGTGTCCGACAGAGATTCTAGATTCATATCGCACATTTGGCAGAGTCTTCAGAAAAGTTTGAGGACTCGTCTCAACTTCAGTTTAGCTTATCATCCGCAGACAGATGGTCAGTCGGAGCGCACGACCCAGACTCTTGAAGATATGTTACATTCATGTACACTTGACTTCGGTGGTTCATGGAAAGATCACTTGTATCTAGTGGAGTTCTCATACATCAACACTTTCCAGGCCAGTATCCAGATGGCACCCTTCGAGGCCTTGTACGGCAGGAAGTGGAGATCTCCTTTAGCTTGGGACGATATAGGCGAGAGGCAAATGCTTGGTCCAGAGATGGTAACACAGACTATTAAGGTGGTCAGACAAGTCAGAGATCATCTTCGAGTTGCACAAGATCGCCAGCGTCATTGGGCCGATTCTCATCGGCGTCCCCTTGAATTTTCTGTCGACGACCATGTATTCCTCAGGATCTCGCCTACCCATGGCGTCATTCGTTTCGGCATACGAGGAAAGCTTAGTCCTAGGTATATAGGGACATTCGATATTCTAGTGCGAGTAGGTGATGTGTCCTATCGTCTCGCTCTCCCGTCGTCGTTGTGTGAGGTACAAGATGTCTTTTATGTATCCCAATTGCGACGGTATATCCCGGATCCGAGTCATATTCTTGATCATTCGGAATTGGTTGTTGGTACCAACCTTTCGTATGAGGAGAGACCCGTATCCATTTTGGACCGAAGAGAGAGGATACTCAAGAACAAGACTATCAAGTTAGTCCGTGTTGCTTGGGGTCATCACTCTTTGGGTGAGTCAACATGGGAGCGTGAGGATGATATCCGATCGTGATATCCTGACCTGTTTGACTCGTGAGGTATAATGTCTTTCTTATGCCTCATGCCTTTGATTTCTTGCTTGCATGATTGATTATTTGATTGATTGCTTAGTTATATCTTGCTTGTGATTAGTGTAGCTTGCTCGACATCTCTAGCCACTTGTACGTATCTCGGACCCGTATTTTGACTTGTCCTGGCTGGCTAGTCTTGGGATTTTTTGCATTAGAATGAGTTAGTTGGCATTTTATGGCTCGTATGGTTTATTCTGGCTTAGGCACGCATTGGGTTCGGTGGGGTTCGGTTTGGTCTGGCTCGGTTTGGGTTAGTATGCAAACCCCTACCGACCACCATCTTCCAGTTATTAACCTAACAACCCTTCTCTCTCCTCATTCATTTCTCATAACTCTCTTCTTCTTCTTCTTCATTTCTCCACCGACCACTGCAGTAGGCAAGTGCAACTTACTTCATGGAGGAACTCAATTTTTTTGTTCTATTGTCTTCCCCATGAGATTCTAAGACACTTTAGTACTTAGCATTTTTAATTTTTCATGATATATTTTATGTAGATCTAAGTTTTAGTATTTTGATCTTCATGGTTTTGATCTACTGAACTTGGTTGTTTTCGAAAATGGAGAGTTCCATATGGTGGGGATTTCGATTTTACGTAAGTTTGGCTTTCGAATGGCTGGATTTCATCAAGTCTTGGCTGAGATGGGGTTCCTTGAGTTCTTGAGTCTCCATGGCTGCAAGTCTCGGCCTTGGGGAGAAGACGAGCCTTTTTATGCACACGTTCATACGTACCCGCATAATGACTTTCCTTTACGCACACGTTTTTACGTGCCAGCGTAGCATCTCCTTCTTTACGCACACGTTTTCATACGTGCCTGCGTAGTGTTCCCTTTTTATGCACACGTCTTGTGTGCCCGCGTAACCCGTTCTACGCCGAGCTCATTCGAGCTCTACGCAGGGGCTACTCCCGCTCGCGTAGAGTGTAACGCTCCAGTCCCAAACTACGTAGGACTAAGTACGTAGACATGCCTGTAAGCCCCATGAATTTTTGGGATTTATTTTCGAAATTTCTAAATAATTTATTCTCGATAATTTATTTTATTTAATTAATTTTTGATCATTAAATGCTTTTTACCGTGACTTGGAATTCTAGAGCATCAGGGTTGCCAGTCTCTGGAAACTTTCTTCTTGAAGTTTGTCGTAGACGAGATTATCTTCATATTGATATTTCGTGTCCCACTCGAACTTGTTCCCTTGTGCTCCATTTGCTTCGCGCAACTTTCAGGTCAATTTAGACCAATTTATCTTCTGTCGTAATTTGTGATTTAATTTCCAACTTAATTTCGGGACCCGACATCGGTCCAATCTAGTCGACCCAATATATGGCCCTGACCTGTTTTGAGTCTACTATGCACGTGCCACTTGCGTGCCACCGATTTGATCTCTCTTGTGCTCCCATTTCATCCGTGATTTTAATTGGTTTAATTTATTATTTTAATTAAATCTTGGCCCCAAGCTTGTCCAAACTTGGCCCAACACCTAACCCAAATTGGTGTGACCCTACCATGATTACCCAAACACCACACTGATATTTTCATTTTTCTCCTACTCAAAATATCCTCCTCCTTACACAAATATCTTATTTCTCTCCATTATATATATATACATACATACATATATATATATATATATATATATATATATATATATATATATATATATATATATATATACACTCTCCCTCTCTCTCTCTCTTTATTTAAAAAAAATATATATACACTCTCCCTCTCTCTTTATTTAAATTTCTCTCTCCACACACAAAAATCACCCCCTCCCCCATGTGGCCGAACACCCCCCCTCTCTCTCTAAATATCTCTCTCTCTCTCTCTCTAAATATCTCTCATTCTCTCTCTCTTTTTATATATAATATCTACACTCACATATATATTATAATCCCTCACACTCTATCCCCTCTCCCATCAGCATTCTTCCTCCCCTACCCTCCTGTACCCGAACAAACTCCTTCCCCTCCTTTCTTCTTCCCTTTTTTTTAACACACAACTACACCACCACCATCATCCACATCTCCTCCACCATCATCATCATCTTCCCCTCTCTATTAACTCGACCTCCTTCCTCCATGGCCGAGCCCACCATCACCTTCACTACCACTTCCTTCTTCTCTTCCTCCTCCCTAAGCTCGTCCCCCTCCCGGCTGAGCTCGACCGACGTGTGACGGCAGCAGCGGCGAGCTGCAGAACAGCGCGCGCGGCATGGCGCAGCAGCAGCTGCGGTACCGGCGGCCGCACACCACCGTGGCCGGCCGTCCCTAGCCGTGGCCGAGCTCGGTGGCCCCCTGGCCGGTCCCGAGTTGTTCACGTAGCCACAGCAGCAGCGACAAGAGCGCAGCACACGCAACAGCATTAGGGCGCCCGGCGGCAGCCCGCGGCCAACCATCGCGCTACCGCGGCCAACCGCCACCGCCACAGCACTCCCCCAGCTCCGACAAACCCTGGGCGACCTCTCCGAGGTGTTCGCCAATCTCCCTGACGAGCCAAACAGGCTATCCGTGCGTTTTGCACGAGATCCCGCTGTGACGTGCGCGGGAACGGAACACAGAATTCGTGCCCGAGACAGCAACTTTGAGCATGTTTTCTGGTCAATCCGACCGTTGGATCAGCGAACTCTTGGCTCCATCACAATCTTGGTATATACCCCTTCATCCCTCTCAAATTTCATCCGTTAATTTTGTCGTTTGATAGATCAAAACCGGCCACCAAGTTTACGTTTTAATTTATACTGTTTGTGGACAGTTTTGTGGAGCCGACTTCGTCAGCTCGTATGTCCTCCATCGCAGTTTCGTCTGGCGTGCCACTAGTTCCTATGCGAAGCTGGTATAACCCTCTTCCTACCCCTCCAGTTTTGTTTCATTGTGAGCACGTTTGATTGGTTGAATTCGACGCCAAAGTTGGCCGTCCGAATTTGTAATTTCTAACTTGTTAAATTTTATTTTTGAACTAGAGACTCCGAATTCAATTTCTGACACCACCAGTAGACTCGTGGCATCGTTCTGGCACATTTTTATATAAAGTTTATTAGATTTGGAGGACGTGGGCCCTGACACGTATTTCGGTATAAAGCAGGCCCCACAGTCCGGGTCAACGGGAATTTTTTATGCCGGCTCATTGGAATCCAATTCCGATCATACCGTTGAGTTCGTATCGTCATTCTGGACTCGTTGACATATAATTTGCTAGGTTTTAGAGGACATTAGTTCCGACACGCATTTCGGTGCAAGTCGGATACCAATATCCGGGTCAACGGATCATTTTGAGATCGGCTCATCGGAATCCAATTCCGGATATACCGTTGAGTTCGTATCATCATTCTGGACTCGTCGACATATAATTTGCTGAGTTTTGAGAGCATTGGCTCCGACACGCTTTTTTATGCAAATCGGTTTCCAATATCCGGGTCAACGGACCAATCTGAGATCGGGTCATCGGAATCCAATTTCGGATATACCATTGAGTTCGTATCGTCATTCTAGATTCGTGGACATATAATTGTTTAGGTTTTGTTCACTTTTATTCTGGCACTTTTTTTGGTACAAAACGGGTCCGACACGGACACTGTTTTGACCCGAAATTACCTTTTTGCTCCTGTGTCCAAATTGGACTTATGGATAGGCTATCCTAGCTGGTTTGACCATTCTGGACACGTTAGTGATGGTTGCTTCACCATCCGACAATACCTGTAGGTTTTCACCCTATTATTATAATCCTTCTATTTTTATTCGTATTTTTGGATCCTTGTATCGGATTTGAGATCCATCGATTCCAGTGATTTCACCATCACTGAAATTGATGTGTTGACCCTGTAGATATTTATAGAGACTAGCCTTGACCCTGTTTGACCATGGTTGACTACTTTGACTGAACGTCGAAGTAGAGTCAACATTTGACCTAGGTTAGACTTGTTTTGACCTTCATTGACCACAGTTGACTATTTTGACCAAAAGTCAACCGGAAGTCAACCGTAGCCTAAAATTGACTAGAACTTGACCAGAGTTGACCAGTTGACCAAAAGTTAACTGTTAGTCAACATTAGCCTAGTTTGACCTAGAGTTGACCAGAGTTGACCAGTTGACTAAAAGTCAACTGTAAGTCAACCATTGACCCAATTTGACCTAGTTTGGCTTGGTTTGACTTCCTGTGACCTAGTTTGACTTAGTGGACTGAGTCTGACCTAGATTGCATAGTTTATACTATAGAATCAAGCCTAACATTGTTGAACCCTAATTAGCTTATACATATATATCTTATCTTTAGGTCTGTGGCATCACTCTGAGGATCGACCCCATTTGACAGCTCAGGATCGCAGACGAGTACATTCACTGATAGTTTTTATTGTCTTGATATCTGCTATATCCGATTCAGTCGTAGTGTCTTACTTGATTTTCAGTCACGATAGTTCACGGACTAGTATACGTTGGATCATGACATGAGATGTTGTTCCTAGATTTTTCTTGGTATATATGTACATTTTCTGTCTTGTTCCCTGTACTTGTATAGACACCGATTCCTGAGAGGGAGTAGCTATCCTCTTAGGGAATCCCGTGTCATGACGTGTCATGTCCAGGTCCATTAAACTATTCGGGGATGGGGAATTATTAGGGGCTATGTGATCCAAGCCACCCTGTCACTATTATTATGCTCGTTCCACTCTCCCCTCACGTAGGGTGTAGCGAGATCCCATTTACCTTGTGCTCGTTATCCAGATTGGCCGGCATGACTTTCCGTTGAGGTTACCACGGATTGCTGGGCCAAGTGGATAGCCTGTCCTGTCACTTATCCCAAGCCGATCGCATAACGCTCTAATAATTCAAGGCATATTTTATATTTACTTTATCTTATCTTATATCCTGCTCTGTTCTACATTCAGTACGTTCTCACCATGCTATGATATTTTATTTACTCACATGCTCTACATGCCCTTATGCTATACCCTGATTGGAGACTAAGTTCTGTTCGGGAGAAGGGTTACAACCCCGGTCCTTATTTGGTTTAAGGGTTGTAACTCAGCTTTTGAATGGTTCTTAAGTCGTCCTATATCTTTGTCTTGTATTTTATTATACTGTCTCTTATAGAATTTGTCAATTCATATGGAACTGCTGTTAGTGTTTGTACTTGCTCATTTTCCTGACAGGATATCGTTGATAATATTTTAGGAGTTGTTATACCATTATTGGACTTCATGATGTTGCTAGTTGAGGTGGATCTTACTATTCTTCTATGTGAGTTGCCTGGTAGTTGTTCTTAGTTCGTCTTGTTTTTCTTTCTTTATTTTCTTATCATATGATTCCTTCTAGTAGTTTCTAGTTGTTTTTGTGCCTTAGTTATCTTTTCTGTCTTATCTTCTTTAGATGTTGGGTTGTGATTGAGTACATTTGTAGTTCATGGATCTTCTAGATGTAGTGTATATTTATTGGGTACTAGACAGCGTTCTACCGCCGATACTGCGATGTAGGCTGGGCGTGGCCTACGTATTCGTATCCGTATATCCGGGTGCGGGTCGTAACACATTTTTAGTGGTGGCCCATGCAGGCCAGTCTTCGCAATTAATGCGAAGTCGTGGTAGTACTTGAGCTTTTCTGTACTACTGCGAGCCTGCCCTAGGATTAAGGTTGAGTCAAAGAATATTTTAGGAATTTGGTACTCAGTCACATATTAGGAACTCTTGGTAGATTCCAGGGATGACCCCTGGGAATCTTATTTTGAACTTTTCAAAACTTTTCCCATTTGTTCCTGTCTGTCCTAATTTCTGAAACATCTGTCCGTTATCAACTTTATTCTTCTTAGAATAAGTTTGTGGACCCCAAAGGGAAGGTATATGTTGAACTTATATATCTTCTAGGTTGAGACGAGAATATGATTTGCCAGTCTTATATCAGGTTGAGATTGTTTTAGATTATATTCCAATAATTTCCTTTTATCTTGACCTAGATAGTACATTTGGACATCTCCTGAGAATTTTATTCTAAACTCTACCTCGGGATCTGTTTCCGCTAGTTTTCATCTACTTATCCTTGATTCGTTGTTGAAAATTTTGAATCTTGATGTTCGTTGTTGACTTCGATTTTGATTTTGTTGAAGATGAGTTTCCCTGGATTGAGTTAAGATATTCTGATAAACATATTTGATGAGGACGATGGGAACGACAAATGTCTACTTTCTTTATAGAGTTTAGAAATTATCGCAGTCATATTAGCTAGCCTGACAAGGACATAGAGCCTGATTTTTGATATACTATCCTAGTTATGGCATTTAGATTCTCTTGCAGCTATACCGGTTGGCGTGGTAAGGAATCTAGATGACATGATTATAGGGTGTATACCTTAGTTATGGACTCTATCGTTTATTGCAGCTATGTTTACTGACGTGGCGTAAATTCTGGCAAATGATTTTGGATAGACGTGTATGGTTATCAGGTCATATCTTAAGTTGATTCACTTCTTTTACCAATTGAGCAAGATAATTCCTACTATTATTTTTTGTTTATCATTATTTTTTCTCCCATCGCATGATGATTTTCTCATCTTACCGTCATTTCTTTTGCTTTGTTTAGCTATGTCTTGATTACACCAATCAACTATCTCGTATCTACTTCTGTCATCTATACTTTGAAATCTTTTTGAGCTCTTGTATCTTTTTATCTTTGGAAAAGTCGAGGAAGCATCGTAATCATCTGTTTCGGAGTAGACGTTGGATCTTGGTAGTAGTCGAAGCAGAGCGAGATGATTTTCCCAACTTCTTTCTACAATCCTACATTTGGGTTTTCTTCCATAAACAGAAGAAATTCAATTCCTTATCCTTGAACTGTTTCTTAAAATTCAATATCTTAAGATTTGATCTTCTCTGATTTTGACCAGTCGATTTGGTCGTCTTGTTATTCTTGCCAAAGAGTCTTAGTTGCTGACTAGACTCTAGATGACTTCAAATTCCTTTGTGACTTGAATTTTTATCCTTGGATGCTCGTGTCCAGCCTTCGTTGATCTTATTCTCCATCTTGCCTAAATTCTGATTTACTCGAAAGTTGATCAACTTAGATCGGGTTGAGACAAATTTCTTTATCGTGGTTGGATTTCAATGCTATTAACCCTCGTGCATTGACTTCCGATTTTGATCATGTTTGGATTTTGGACACTCGTGTCTAAACTCTTTTCGACCTTGATTTTATTTTCTGATTACATCCAAATTCCTTGTGATTAGTCGTGCCTAGATGATTTGGCATGACTAAGACAACTTGGGATTTTCTTGACCGTGATTTTAACGATCATAACTATACATTTTATCTTGCCTCAGACTCGTGCCTAAAATTTTTGACTTTCAATCACGACTAACTAGTGTGACTACGAAATTATTCGTGTTAAAATTGAACATGTTTGACTTTCTACCGTGCCTAATTGACTTGGGTTCCTTCCTAAATTGTGCTTTAGGACCTTGATTTCGAATTCATGATTTATCGTCTTTCACAACTGAACTTGGATCTTGATCGTGCTTATGTGACCTATAATCTGATTTCTATCAAATCTATCTCTCAATCGTGCTACACTCAAATTTTTTTCTCCATTTGCTTCTCTTAGCCCTGTTTTAGATCATGACTATCCGACTTTGATTTTCATGATCTTGATAATCTTAACCCTCAAATCGTGCTAAAAATCTTGAACCCTAATCAACTGTGTCGAAATAGATCTCCTTCGTACTTGAATTTTGATTCTCTAATCACTCGTGCTCAGGTTTCATTCATGATCATGACTAGATTTTCAATTTTCTCGTTCTATTCTAAATCGTTCCTAAGTGGTTAATTATCACAAATTTTTAACGCGTCTGAGTCTTGATTTCACTCATGACCAGATGGTTAATCCTTGATCAATGTTTGTGCTAAACATCTTATTATTCCTAAAAATGCCCAATCACATCATTTTCGTCTCGATCGTGCCTATGTATAATCCTAAATCTAATTTCATCGAGCTGGAATCCTGTTAATCAATATTTTGACTCGATTGTAACCGGACGAAGTTCAAGTTTTGATTCAATGTCATACCTCTATCGTGCCAAGTGAACTTAGACTATTTCCAATTTTAATCACGTTCGAACTTGGATCGTATTTCATGATTTTATTAATCATACTCCTTAATCTTTGATCGGGCCTATAAGACCTTGACTTCGATCCTTGTTTGTGTCTGAAATTTTATCTCAACCATGCCAAATCTTGTTTTGGTTATGGTTAGCTTTTCATCTTGATCGGGCCTGTGCGACTTTCAGGTTGATTTCCATCAACCTAAGTCCTATAGATCACCCCGTACTTGAACTTCATTTATATCTTCGATTCTCCTAATCGTCTCTAAAATCGTGCCCCAATGACTTGACTATTTCTGAAATCATTCACATATGGTTTTGTTCATATCATGATTCTATCGTGCCAAATCCCTCATCGTGTCTGAACAATTTGGAATTGATTTTCTTGATCGTGCAAAACTCGTCATTCTTGGATCGTGCCTAAAATATTGCTTAAATCTTCTATCATGTTTTAACCCTACTACCAACCTTTAATTTCGAGGACGAAATTTTTATAAGGTGGGTAGGATGTAAGCCCCATGAATTTCCGGGATTTATTTTCGAATTTTCTAAATAATTTATTCTCGATAATTTATTTTATTTAATTAATTTTTGACCATTAAATGCTCTTTACCGTGACTTGGAATTCTAGAGCATCAGGGATGCTAGTCTCTGGAAACTTCCTTCTTGAAGTTTGTAGTAGACGAGATTATCTTCATATTTATATTTCGTGTCCCACTCGAACTTGTTCCCTTGTGCTCCATTTGCTTCGCGCAACTTTCAGGTCAATTTAGACCAATTTATCGTCTGTCGTAATTTGTGATTTAATTTCCAACGTAATTTCGGGACCCGACATCGGTCCAATACTGTCGACCAAATATATGGCCCTGGCCTGTTTTGAGTCTACTATGCATGTGCCACTTGCGTGCCACCGATTTGATCTTTCTTGTGCTTCCATTCCATCCGTGATTTTAAATGGTTTAATTTATTATTTTAATAAAATCTTGGCCCCAAGCTTGTCCAAACTTGGCCCAACACCCAACCCAAATTGGTGTGACCCTACCATGATTACCCAAACACCCTACTGATATTTTTCTTTTTCTCCTACTCAAAATATCCTCCTTCTTACACAAATATCTTATTTCTCTCTCTATATATATATATATATATATATATATATATATATATATATATATATATATATATATATATATATATATATATATATATATAAATATAAATATACTCTCCCTCTCTCTTTATTTAAATTTCTCTCTCCACACACACACAAATCACCCCCTCCCCCATATGGCCGAACACCCCCCCTCTCTCTCTCTCTCTCTCTAAATATCTCTCATTCTCTCTCTCTTTTTATATATAATATCTACACTCACATATATATTATAATCTCTCACACTCTCTCCCCTCTTCCATCAGCATTCTTCCCCCTACCCTCCTGTACCCGAACAAACTCCTCCCCCTCCTTTCTTCTTCCCTTTTTTTTAACACACAACTACACCACCACCATCATCCACATCTCCTCCACCATCATCATCATCTTCCCCTCTCCATTAACTCCACCTCCTTCCTCCATAGCCGAGCCTACCATCACCTTCACCACCACTTCCTTCTTCTCTTCCTCCTCCCTAAGCTCGCCCTCCCCCTCGGCTGAGCTCGGCCGGCGTGCCACGGCAGCAGCGGCGAGCTGCTGAACAGCGCACGCGGCATGGCGCAGCAGCAGCTGCAGCGCCGACAGTCACGCACCGTCGTGGCCGGCCACCCCTAGCCGTGGCGCGTGCGGCATGGCGCAGCAGCAACGACAAGAGCGCAGCACACGCAACAGCAGTAGGGCGCACGACGGCAGCCCGCGGCCAACCGCAGCCGCCACGGCACTCCCCCAGCTCCGGCGAACCCTGGGCGACCTCTCCGAGGTGTTCGCCAATCTCCCTGACGAGCCAAACAGGCTATCCGTGCATTTTGCACGAGATCCCGCCGTGACGTGCGCGGGAACGGAACACAGAATTCGCGTCCGAGACAGCAACTTTGTGCGTGTTTTCTGGTCAATTCGACCGTTGGATCGGCGAAATCTTTGCTCCATCACAATCTCGGTATATACCCCTTTATCTCTCTCAAATTTCATCCGTTAATTTTGTCGTTTGATAGATCAAAACCGGCCACCAAGTTGACGTTTTAATTTGTACTGTTTTTGGACAGTTTTGTGGAGCCGACTTCGTCAGCTCGTATCTCCTCCATCGTAATTCCGTCTGGCGTGCCACTAGTTCCTATACAAAGCTGGTATAACCCTCTTCTTACCCCTCCAGTTTTGTTTCATTGTGAGCATGTTTGATTGGTTGAATTCGACGCCAAAGTTGGTCGTCCGAATTCGTAAATTCCAACTTGTTAAATTCTATTTTTGAACTCGAGACTCCAAATTCAATTTCTGACACCACCTGTAGACTCGTGGCGTCGTTCTGGCATATTTTCATATAAAGTTTGTTAGATTTGGAGGACGTGGATCCTGGCATGCATTTCGGTGCAAAACGGGCCCCATAGTCCGGATCAACAGGACTTTTGATGCCGGCTCATCAGAATCCAATTCCAGATATACCGTTGAGTTCGTATCGTCATTCTGGACTTTTTGACTTATAATTTTCTAGGTTTTAGAGGACATTGGTTCCGGCATGCATTTCGATGCAAGTCGGATACCAATATCCGGGTCAACGGGTCATTTTGAGATCGGCTCATCGGAATCCAATTTCGGATATACCGTTCAGTTCGTATCATCATTCTGGACTCGTCGACATATAATTTGCTGAGTTTTGAGGATATTGGCTCCGACACGCTTTTTCGTGCAAATCGGTTTCCAATATCCGGGTCAACGGACCAATCTGAGATCGGGTCATCGAAATCCAATTTCGGATATACCATTGAGTTCGTATCGTCATTCTGGATTCGTGGACATATAATTTGTTAGGTTTTGTGCACTTTTATTCTGACATGTTTTTCGGTACAAAGCGGGTTCGACACGGACACCGTTTTGACCCAAAATTACCTTTTTGCCCCTGTGTCTAAATTGGACTTATGGATAGGCTATCCTAGCTGATTTGACCGTTCTGGACACGTTGGTGATGGTTGTTTCACCATCCGACAACACCTGTAGGTTTTTACCCTATTATTATAATCCTTCTCTTTTTATTCATATTTTTAGATCCTTGTATCGGATTTGAGATCCATCGATTCCAGTGATTTTACCATCACTGGAATTGATGTGTTGATCCTGTAGATGTTTATAGAGACTTGCCTTGACCCTGTTTGACCATGGTTGACTACTTTGACTGAACGTCGAAGTAGAGTCAACATTTGACCTATGTTAGACTAGTTTTGACCTTGGTTGACCACAGTTGACTATTTTGACCAAAAGTCAACCGGAAGTCAACCTTAGCCTAAAATTGACTAGAACTTGACCAGAGTTGACCAGTTGACCAAAAGTCAACTGTTAGTCAATATTAGCCTAGTTTGACCTAGAGTTGACCAGAGTTGACCAGTTGACTAAAAGTCAACTGTAAGTCAACCATTGACCCAGTTTGACCTAGTTTGACTTGGTTTGACTTTCTGTGACCTAGTTTGACTTAGTGGACTGAGTCTGACCTAGATTGCGTAGTTTATACTATAGAATCAAGCCTAACATTGTTGAACCCTAATTAGCTTATATATATCTTATCTTTAGGTCTGTGGCATCACTCTGAGCATCGACCCCATTTGACAGCTCAGGACCGCAGACGAATACATTCACTGATAGTTTTTATTGTCTTGATATCTGCTATATCCGATTCAGTCGTAGTGTCTTACTTGATTTCCAGTCACGATAGTTCACGGACTAGTATACGTTGGATCATGACATGAGATGTTGTTCCTGGATTTTTCTTGGTATATATGTACATTTCCTGTCTTGTTCCCTGTACTTGTATAGACACCGATTCCTGAGAGGGAGTAGCTATCCTCTTAGGGAATCCCGTGTCATGACGTGTCATGTCCAGGTCCATTATACTATTCGGGGATGGGGAATTATTAGGGGTTATGTGATCCAAGCCACCCTGTCACTATTCTTGTGCTCGTGCCACTCTCCCCTCACGTAGGGTGTAGCGAGATCCCATTTACCTTGGGCTCGTTATCCAGGTTGGCCGGCATGACTTTCCGTTGAGGTCACCGCGGATTACCGGGCCAAGTGGATAGCATGTCCTGTCACTTATCCCAAGCCGATCGCATAACGCTCTAATAATTCAAGGCACATTTTATATTTACTTTATCTTATCTTATATCCTGCTCTGTTCTACATTCAGTACGTTCTCACCATGCTATGATATTTTATTTACTCACATGCTCTACATGCCCTTATATTATACCCTGATTGGAGACTAAGTTCTGTTCGGGAGAAGGGTTACAACCCCGGTCCTTGTTTGGTTTAAGGGTTGTAACTCAGCTTTTGAATGGTTCTCAAGTCGTCCTATATCTTTGTCTTGTATTTCATTATACTGTCTCTTATAGAATTTGTCAATTCATATGGAACTGCTGTTAGTGTTTGTACTTGCTCATTTTTCTGACAGGATACCGTTGATAATATTTTAGGAGTTGTTATACCATTATTGGACTTCATGATGTTGCTAGCTGAGGTGGATCTCACTATTCTTCTATGTGAGTTGCCTGGTACTTGTTCTTAGTTCGTCTTGTTTTTCTTTCTTTATTTTCTTGTCATATGATTCCTTCTAGTAGTTTCTAGTTGTTATTTTGCCTTAGTTATCTTTTCTGTCTTATCTTCTTTAGATATTGGGTTATGATTGAGTACATTTGTAGTTCATGGACCTTCTAGATGTAGTGTATATTTATTGGGTGCTAGACAGCGTTCTACCGCCGATACTGCAGCGTAGGCTGGGCGTGGCCCACGTATTCGTATCCGTATATCCAGGTACGGGTTTGTATACATATGAAGTACAGGACCTTGTATGTATACATAAGCTGTAAAATGCAGTAAACCACAACTAACTAATCTCATCCACAAAATAAGGGAATAAAAGATAACTGTTTCTTTTTAAGAACCAAAAAGATTTGTGCCAAAATAACGGATGCAAAGAAGAATAAAAGACCTTGGACGCGTAACGGATCTTGAAGCACTATTTCCGCATCTTCCTGACCAAAACCTCCCACGTTTGGATTGCTTGTTAATGGTTGATCATGCTTGATGGATTCCCCCTCTGAAATAAGAAGTTCCGGTCCTGGAGGTATAATATCAACTACTTGGTGTCCATCCGATGCATCCACTATGGTTATTTCATATCCCCTATTTCTTTACGTCCTATTCTGCTTACTATCCCTGCGGATGTCGCATTATAAACTGTATTGTTACTCTTGCTCCCATCAGGATAAATCTGACCCCTTCTCCTGTTCCCACATATATATATCGGATATTTTAAGAAGTGAACGTCTTTCTAGTACATGATATATAAAAGGACTAAGTGGAAGTAGCAAGGAGGAACCAAGTCACGTCATCTTCGAATAAATGGAGAAGACCACGGTCCCGGCTAGGATACCTGCGGAAGACATGAACACACACCTGGGGAATAACCAGGTCCTCAGAGGGACGTAACAAGATACAGGAAGAATAAGCTAATATGAACTGTTAAAATAATAATAATATGCAAGATTCTCCTAGACACCAATATGCAAAAGGGAATGCTAACCATCTATTATGCAATTTAGAGGACAACTTTCATGCGCATGGGTGGGATTTAGGCTACATGTACGTAACTGGCATCCAGTCATCCGTATCCGTCCGTAACGTTCAAAACGTCAGAGGGCATTTGCAAATATAAATCGCCACAGTTCCATCCGGAGACTGTGGTTTACCTGTTTGGATTTCCATACGCACTAGCGACTGTCCTCCCCCAGTATTTCCCATACTGTTCAAGTCATGTCCGTAACCTGTCCAGTTTTGTAACTGCTTGAGTCTCTATATCCTAGTCATAGCAGTTGCGAACAACAACCGTCACACGACTTTAGAGATGGCCAATCCATAAGTCGTGTCCCTAGCAAAATGTCTCAAACCGTGTAGTGTGAGTGTCATGGCCCAAGGAGATATAAGGATATCCCACAACAAGAAGGTAGTCCACTAAAACTAAGTTAACATGCATATAGTAAAGTAAAACGACTAATAGAGTCGCTTGCACCCAAGTGTGGCTTGGACGCGCAGTTTATAACAATTAAAAATAACAAATATGAAATAAATTAAATAATGCAAAAAATTAATAACATGACAGTTAATTAGCAAGGTATACTTGCCTGAGTCCTGAGCACTGTAGTAGTGAAGATCAGACAGGAAAGTAGGTGGAACAACGGCTGCAGAGGAACTAAGGTCCAAACAAACATCTCCGGATGCTGAAAATAGTCTATTATCTAATTATAATTAATATTGTACCTACTAGATTTATTTAATAAATTTTGAAATTAGGATATGGTATATATTTTCGTATCAGCTTTCCGAAAACTAAACGGATCGCATTTTCGTGCCCGAAATCTCCCGAAATTACGAAAATATCGAAATACGTTTGTTTTTCGAACATCTAATACTCAAATAGTTTAACAAAAATCTACAGAACAAATTTTGTCTATTAAAATATGTTTTTGAAAACCTTACCTCGATACGCTTCTTTAAGAAAAAACTGGAGGTGAAACGGAGTTCGGAGCTAGGAGATATCGTCGTTCCAAGTTGCTCTTGCTGTTAAAAAGCGGAGCTAAATTCTAATGACGAATTTTAGAGTTTCTATTGGATTAAAAATAATTTCGAATTATGGCTGATAGAAGGGAGATGTATTGGGTTTATATAGGTATTTATTTCAGATTTATCTCCTAAATTAGATAGAATTTGATTTAAATAAATTGGAGTTTGCTTTATTAGGATAGAATATAGATAGAGATGTTTTCCTAGTATTAGTAGGATTAGTATTTATTTCAAATATTTTTTATATTTATCTAAATTATCTATAACATTATTTAAAATTACTATAGATAATAAATAGAGTTAATATTTATTTAAACAACCTTCATCTAATCTTATTTATACAAGCTGAAATATTTAATACTAATTTGACATTTATTCTATATTATGTAAATAGTGTACAATATAAGTAACATGTAAAAAGTAATAAAATTTATGAAATAAAATCTAAAATTTTGAAAAAAAATTGTATAATATAGTTTAGATCCTTAATGTACTAGAAAAATAGCTTTATATATTTTTATACTAAATTCACTAATGAGCACTATACTAAATATATGTAAAATAATACAAATTATATAATAAGTCAACAAATAGTTATTTAAAAATCCAAAAATTCTGCAAATATTTATTTTGAAAAATTAGGGGGTTTACAAAAGTCTTATCTAGATAAGGACTAAGAAGAGTTTTAATTCCCCTTGGATTTTCCACTATTTAATTCAAATTGATTTAAAAAGTAACTCAATCAAATATAATCAGATGTAGATAGATTCTACCTCTAATTTAAACTGTATTTAAATAACTTAATATATTTTCTCCATCTTAAATCACCATAATTAAATACATATTAAATCAACCCATATTTAATATACTTTTTTGAAATAATATATTAGTGATAATAATTAATTTTGAAAATACAAATATATATACACTCGTATGCAAAAATAATACTTACATAAAATACAGTTTTTCTAAATTACTAGTTATACTTGTACCAAAAAATAAAATGGCCTTTTTTTAAATAAAAATAAAGTTTGGAAATCCTCGGCGCGACGCATTTACAACTTCAAGCAATATAAAATATTTATCGTCTATTATTTTGAAATATTTTCTACATCTATATAATTAAAATGTTTTATAAAAATATGTACTTTGCACTTATTCGTACTTGACGAGAAATTTACGAAACGTAAACTCGTACGCGACGTACAAATACGAAGTACAAAAATCAATACCATATTTATTAAAAAAAATTGTAGTAGAAATTTAAGAGTTTTACATCCTACCCAACTTACAAGAATTTTGTCCTCGAAATTTAAGAATAGCTAGGGTATGGAAGATAGAAAGAGTTCATCAATACCGAAATACGATTAAATTTTTAGATGAGGCGAAGAAACGACGTTCGACACAAACATGCATTGGAAGATCGTGATTTTGATATCTGTGAAAATACATCCTGGTTATGGAATTGAAAAAGGGTTGCTAGTTAAGGTAATAAAATTATGATAACACGAATTAGAGAATAGAAATGAATTGAGTAGGTCAAAGAGAATAATTTAGACATTTAGGAGAGATGGTTTCTTGAGCGAATATAGTCGTCTAGGTTTAAGGTATGGTTAAGGAAATGATTTGAATCATTTTCAAGTTTGAAGAAAGGTTAGAAGGTTGCGATAATGAATCTAGGGTAGAGGAAAAAGGTAACTCAAGACGGGAATATAGTCACATTGGTTGGTCAGTAGTTAACTATCTTGGCAATAGATGGTAGGCAACTAAGGGGACATCAAGTACGAGTGTTTGTCTTTCTAATATAGACGAAAGACAAAAATAATAAAGATTTCGAAGAAGATACTATCGAATACGAATAAGTGGTTCAAAGATGATTGAATTTTTTTAAAAAGAATTGCCAAGGCAGTCGCAGATGGAATTCTAGAGTCTAAGTTTAACTACGTCTCCATCCACGTCGAACAATATATGAAAAGCGAACCAAAGTGCACTAGGTTGATTAGACCATCATGCACCGGTTCTGATTAGACAATGTATTAATGGGCGTCCCCAATAACACATATGTCATGAACAAGCTCGATAAAAGAATAAGCTTACAAACTAAAGCTAAATTAGCATCATAAGATAGTCAAAATATAAGTAAGGAATACTAATGAAGGAAATTAAATAGTCGAAGATCCATTAAAATCTAAGTCTTGCCCGAAGTTTGGGCTTATGCAATCGTCCTAGTATTTTCTTATCTATGGCTTAGTTGACTAGATAAGTTAGGGTCCTCTGAATTCTATAGTCTAAGTAAACTTATCAATATGGGTCACAAGGATAAAGGTTTGTTAGGTCATGAGGTATTCTACCCAACTTACAAGAGTTAAACTAGTAGTGTGATGGGACAATGGGCCAAGCAATCAAGATAAAGCACAAAGTTAAGCATTTAAGGAATTAAGTAGAACAAAATCACATATTGGATCGAAAGAATTGATTCGAGGTTGAATCCCTATCCTTGGTCGAAAAATATATCGGTATCATGGTAAAGGTTACAGTTTAGTCTTTTTGGCCCAAAAGTCATATCATGAAAATAGAGTACAAGAAGAC
Organism: Iris pallida; assembly: GCA_029216955.1. NCBI lineage: Eukaryota > Viridiplantae > Streptophyta > Magnoliopsida > Asparagales > Iridaceae > Iris > Iris pallida. The sequence goes on from JANAVB010019200.1 coordinate 5,695,439, forward strand.
GTGTTTTAGTGGAACGTGATATACCTACATGAAGGTGAGCTCGTCTAGGTGTTACATATGAAATTTGTTAGAAGGTAACATCTAGTAAATATTAACAATTTACTAAAAAAAAATCGTCTAGGTGTTTTAGTAAATATTAACAATTTACATATAAAATTTGTTATTTAAATACATGAAGGTGAGTCGTATAATTGCGAATTTATCCAATAGTCTATAGAATTTCATTACGGAATCAGTGTTTATGAGAAGTTGGATTACAATAAATATTTGGATAAAATACGAATATTGGAAGAAATCTTGATCAATGAATGTAAAGTTCGGACATGATTGGAGGGAACTTATATATCAATCTTTGTTGTTGGATGACAAATTTGGTTTGACAAACTTTTGACAACAAGTTGGAAGAAAATCGCAATTATACGACTCTAAGCGGTGATATAACGGAAAAGTTTTAAATGACATGTATTTGAGGAAGGACTTCTGTAACCCAGTTATTGAAAGAGTTGTTGCAACAAATTGATTAAAAAGACAAAATATGGGACTATAAATTCATCGATATACGATAAAAGGGTTACTAATGCTTGATATTGAGTTAAAGGCATGACACCAAGTGGAGTGTATCAAGAATATTCTGGAGCATATATAGCGACGCAATATGAAGCTGGATCCTTGGTAAATATTAAATTGATCGGTAAGGTGATAAAAATTGTTGGAGAATAATTATGTGGGTTTAAGTGACTTATTTTTGCACAAGTATTTTACCGATTTATGATTTGGAAATAAGAGCATGCTAAAAATAATTTTGTACGATTATTTCGGTGATTAACAATTCAGAAATGGAAGCAAACATTAAATTGTGGACAATGGTCATATTTCTAAGGAGGGAAGAATATTGTTGCATGAATTGACTAAGATAGTTCTTTTGTAGCTGACTTAGGGATTGCCAACATTATTAAGAGATAATCAAGGTAGTAATTGTAAAGGTTTGATCATCCCCAAACAGTACCCTTAAATTTCGAGGATAAAATTTTCTAAGGAGGGAAGGTTGTAAAACCCGCAACCTGATTTTCTGGAATTTTTAGATAAATTAGAATTATTGCATTTTTGGGATATTTGTTCGATTTTGTTTTCTCAGCATAGACCTAGATTTCCAGTTGGAGTTTTAGAATTATTATTATTATTATATTATTATTATTATTATTATTATTGATAGTCGGTTAGGAAAATATTAATTTTTAAATTAATAATTGGATTTTTGATTGTGCCCTGTCCCGATCCCGTGTTCGGGGTCCGACCCCGAGCCTGAACCCAATCCCGTTTCCGAGCCCATCCTCATTTCTTTTCTGATTATTATATTCTTATATAAAACAAAAAAATAAAAAAACAAAAAAAAAATTCCCCCACGAATTGGCCTGGTCTTCCCACGACCAGGCCAGCACCACCATTTTCTCCACACCCACTTCTCACTCTCCTCCACACTTTTTTTCTCCTCCTTCCTTATTAAAACACTCCACCACCACCACTCACGAACCAGCACTTTACCACTCCTTAAGTAATCTCACCACCACCAACTCTCTTTCCCAACTCTCTTTCTCACTCACTTCCCATTCTCATTTTCTCTCTCTCTCAAACTTCCTCCCCAGAGCTCACCCGCGCCCGAGCCTCCCAGCAACCCGGCGCCTCCGACCTAGCCGTGCCCAACTCCGGCCGACCCCTAGCGCCTCCGACCCGGTCGTGCCCTGCCCGCCTTGCCCTAGACCCGGTGCCGCCCTCTCCCGCTCGCCCCCGGCCCTCTCCGGCCGACCCATCGGCCTCCAGCGGCTTCACTGGCCGCAAACCCCCTCCAGCGCCCACTGCAGCGCCCTCCAGCGCCTCAGCGCAACACCGGCCGCCGCTTCCCGTGCCCACCCCCTCTTCCCGAGCTCCTCTCCGGCCGATCCCGCGGCTGTCCGCGCCCGACCCAGCCGCGCGCGCCCTCCAGCGCCTCCCCGACCCCGCTCCGGCCAGCCCAGGCCGAGCGCTCAGCCCGCGCACGCCTCGCTGTTCCAACAGTGCTGTCCAGCGTTGTTCCGTGGTTTCCGTGTTTTCGTATTTTTCGTGGTTTCCGTGGTTTCGGCGATTCCCGTGTCTCTGACCTGCTGTTACGGCAATTTTTGCTGCTGTCCACGAGTTTGGGACTTTTCCGAGTCCGCGGGAAGGTGGTTTTCTTTTTCTATTATCATCTGAGAGCTCTAGCCGAGCAACCCAAGGTATATCTCGTGTCCCCGTGTCCCTACTTTAGTGTCGATGATGATACGGTTCCCGATCCTGTTACGGGATTCGGTTTAGGCGATTGTAGTTTCAGAATTTCCTAATCCCATTTCAGAATGATTTGTTCGTTTTGTTTTTGGTTCTGTGGCTTTCGGTTTTCCGAACTTTATTTCGGGATTTCCGAATTTATTACGGAAGTATTCTGTGGTTTTGGCTATATATAATTGTGATGTATTTTTCGGGTTGGATATTTACTTTTGGTGGGATTTTTGGTGTTCCCTGGTTTGGGGACAGTCATTGATGTTGGGTTAGTATTTTTCCAGGATTGTGTTGTCCTAAATACAGAGGAGATGCTGCCCAAATTTTCGAAAAAAATATTTTTTAAAGGGATTTTCGTATAAATTTAGCAATTTGAGTAAAACCTATTTTCAAAAGAAAACCGATCTTTGCAAATAATTTATAGATTGGATTTGCTGGTTTTCGGATTTTTGTATCACCAGTTAGACGATGACCATATCGGTCGAATGAGCCTCGGCGAAGCGCAAACGCTACAGGGTTCCTGTACGTTGAGGTGCTAGCTAGCAACATGACATTTGGACCAAGTCTGAGACGCATTTTACAACTAAATTTATATTTATAATTATTTTTATTTTTAGAACTGGTACTGCTGTTAGTATTTTTGGTGCAGGACTTCGGCCTACTGTTTGGACCGTTCGCGGCACTCAGAGCTCGCCCTAGGAATTAATTAATTTATGTAAAAATTTGTAAAGAGCATAAGCCCAGTTTTCTATTTTATTTTGTTGTGACCCTGTATTGTGTAGTTTAGGTTTTTACTTTCTTTTCTGAGTTGGTTTTCGTTATTAGACGCGTAATTATAATTTAGGTATTAATTATTTTGTATAAAATTAATAAGGTTTTTCACGATAAATTAACTTGAATAAAATATTGGTAAGTTAACGAAGTCCATATTTTATCACTAAAAGGAAAATGTAGTTTTATACATATGATATAAAAATACAAAGTTTTGCAAATTAACCGGTAACGACTAATTTTTTCCAAGTAAATTAGAAACCGGATATCAACTAATTGACAACGCACGTAGCTTGCAACGTTAAAGCGTTACAGAAGATTAACTAAATAATCTAAAATATGACTAGGGTCTACTTCTAGAGATTGTAACTAGCACACCTAGAATGGTTTTATTATGGTTCTAAGCCAAGGTTCTCAACTGTAGGATCTCGGAGACGAACTTGACATCCTCCTCGGTACCGACTTTCCCGCTCCAGTCAATTAACAGAGGCAAGTTACGGTTATATTTTCTTATATTTTATTTAGTAATTGTCTAGCTGCATGTTTAAACCACATTGCAACACGGAACCCTCTCCTAGGGTTCATATATTGATTGATATTGATTGTGGAGATTGAGGAAATAGTGTAACGTTTATGGCCAATACCCCTCATATTGCATATTGTGCGAGCTTACCCCTCTTACACACGGGGATAAGCCGTATCGCGTCGCTAGGACGCTATTGTATAACCCAAGCCGGTCATAGACGATTACACATTCAAATCATATTATTTTCAATTGTTAAAATGCTGAAAAATATTGTTTCAACTGTTTAGCCTGCACTTTTTCATTATTACTTGAAATATGAGATACATATTCGTACTTGCTCCCTCCTGACTGGAGACAACATTTTTAGGTGACATTGAGGATGCTGAGCTATTGTACAATAGCTACTATGACTCGGTTTTGTACCCTGTGGTGTTGTCGGAGTCTCCCTTGGAGGACGCAGGACCTGAGGCCGACGAACCGACCACTTAGCTAGTCGTTTCCAGTTTTCTAGTTTTGTTGTTTTGGAATTTTGTTAATTTGAATTCAGCACTTTATTTCAGTTCTTTCATTTCCAGTTGTACTTTTCAAATGTTGAATACAAATTTTAAAATTTCCGTATATTCGAGTTGTGACAAATATATAGATGTTGTTGTGAATACCTGCATATAGAACAGCTTACTGCCGCCGTCTCACAACGGTGCAGGCTGGGCATGATCCGGTTCGACCCAATAATTTGTGATCGGATCGTGACAAGTATTACACTCCAAATATCAAAGTCGCGGAAAAGGACCAAAAAGATATAAAATGGAAAGTGGGAGTTCATGAAGTGGCATTTAATGCACAAACATTAAAGAAATTAAGTTGAAGCATGAAATAAAATTAATTAAGCAATCTAGTAAAATAATTTAAGGACACGATTTTCAGAGAGAAGATAGTCTCCTAGGTGGATACAGTCAAGGAACAATTAATTTATTTCTCAAATTTCAAACGGTTAGAAGGTCACAATAAAATATCTAGATTTGGGAAAAGGTCGAGTAAGTCAAAATTGAGATATAATCACATTGTTTGGTAGATGACTAACTTCACTTGTGTATGTGCAATGATCATGGATGATATGGCAATTAATGGGGTATACTTCCATCTCATTAAGGTGACCCCATGTCTATCTTGGTTTCTTATCAATACAAGTCTAAACTTCTAATTTTTCGAGCTTCCTTAACAATTCTCAATCGGATTCTCAAATTTACCAAAAATCATTTTATGTCGCCAAGTATAATCATACTTTAAAATTTTAATTCCTTCAATAAATCTCGAGGTATCCCTTTAGATTATTGTCAATACCTTTTCTCTTCTTATTTTTTTACCCACATTTAATACACAAATTGAAACCTTAAACTCAAAATCTAAATAACTTTATTTTTAAATCACATGACACGAAAAACTTATATATTTTTTTCTCTTTCACATCCCCATATACCATAAGTATTTCTAAAACCTTCAAATAAAATTTTGTTTTCTCCATCTTATAGAATTTATCGGTCCTTTCGTGAATACCTTCCAACAGTCTCAAATTAACCTTTATCATAACACCAATAAATTGTTCATCAAGTTTTTAATGTTATCAATCCAACTTTAAACTCAAAATAATCTTATCAATCAATCATCAAATATAAATTTGAAATTTTCGTCAATCAATTTCATATCTTCCAAAATATTTTAAACCAAAATTTTTACTATCATCCTTCAAAAATAAATGTGTAAATCGTACCACTAAATTTAAAAATGTTAAGCTATTTCTTATATCGATTTCATACTCAAATAAATCGTAACTATTTCACAAAAATCAATATTTTGTTTTCTCAATTTATCAATCCTTTAGTAGTATCAAGATAAAATCCATATCTACTACCCAACTTAGAATTTACCAACTCTTAAGATCATACTTTTAGGAAACATAAATGCTTTTATACACAAATGAGACCTCAATGCATACTAATTGTCAATGTAATCCTTCTAGCCATGTGTTTATCCTATGAGCATATACTAGTGTAGTCATCTTCCTAGTTGTCACTAAGCACGAAACTAAGAATTTACGATAGAAAGAGTCGAGCAAGATGCAAATCAAGGAGGTCGAACGAGAGTTCGGAATTTGAAGTCAAGAAAGGATGTCAAGTAGATGGATGAGATTCTAGACTCCAATCCTATATGTAGGCTCACATCGGTACAATAACGTAATCGAAGTGATAAGCTTGACCTACATGGACCACCACAAAAACATGTAACGCTCCAGTTCCAAAATACGTAGGACTAAGTACGTAGACATGCCAGCTGTATACATACGAAGTACAGGACCTTGTATGTATACATAAGCTGTAAAATGCAGTAAACCACAACTAACTAATCTCATCCACAAAATAAGGGAATAAAAGATAACTGTTTCTTTTTAAGAACCAAAAAGATTTATGCCAAAATAACGGATGCAAAGAAGAATAAAAGACCTTGGACGCGTAACGGATCTTGAAGCAATATTTTTGCATCTTTCTGACCAAAACCTCCCACGTTTGGATTGCTTGTTAATGGTTGATCAAGCTTGATGGATTCCTCCTCTGAAACAAGAAGTTCTGGTCCTGGAGGTATAATATCAACTACTTGGTGTCCATCCGATGCATCCACTATGGTTATTTCATATCCTCCCTTTCTTTACGTCCTATTCTGCCTACTATACCTGCGGATGTCGCATTATAAACTGTATTGTTACTCTTGCCCCCATCAGGATAAATCTGACCCCTTTCCCTGTTTCCACCTACATATATCGAATATTTTAAGAAGTGAACGTCTTTCTAAGTACATGATATATAAAAGGACTAAGTGGAACTAGCAAGGAGGAACCAAGTCACGTCATCTTCGAATAAATAGAGAAGACCACGGTCCCGGCTAGGATACCTGCGGAAGACATGAACACACACCTGGAGAATAACTAGGTCCTCAGAGGGACGTAACAAGATACATGAAGAATAAGCTAATATGAACTGTCAAAATAATAATAATATGCAAGATTCTCCTAGACACCAATATGCAAAAGGGAATGCTAACCATCTATTGTGCAATTTAGAGGACAACTTTCATGCGCATTGGTGGGATTTAGGCTACATGTACGTAACTGGCATCCAGTCATCCGTCACTACTAAAATATGATCTATTAGCGACGTAAGTTAGCGACGGCGTTAAATTACGTCGCTATATAGAATTCAGCGACTCCTTTATATAAACATCGCAAAACGTCGCTATTCAGCGACGTTCAGCGACAGATATAAAATTACGTCGCTGAAGAGCGACGTTACGTCGCTGGATTATTAAAATATGTCGCCAGTTTACGACGTTTAGCGACGTCCTCATGTGACGTCGCTAATATTTTTACTTAGGGCACAGCGTTTCGTTTTTCCCACTCACTCGAAATTTCCAATTTTTCCTTCCCCCCCTCCGACGATTCCTTCGGCGACCGCTTCCCCCCCCCCCGGCGACTCCCTCCCCCCCCGGCGACTCCCTCCCTCTCCGGCGACCCGTACCCCCCCGTCGACCTCCTCCTCCTCGAGCTCAGGTAAACCCTAACCTCCTTCTCCTCCTCCTCCTCCTCCTCCTCCTCTCCCACGGACACACACACACACGGACACACACGCACACACACACAGAGACACACACACACACACACACACGGACACACACGCACACACACACAGAGACACACACACACACGGACACACGGACACACACACAGATGGACACACACACACACACTGGACACACTGTGTCATGTTGTGGTGGACACGAGACACTATGTTGGACACGTACACATAGCCTAGATCCTTTACCAACCATTTATTTTCCATTTTAACATGTTTAATTAGGTGTACTCACATGTGAATTTTGCACAAGGCGAAGCTACTGTGTATATTATATTGATGTAATAAGCTTTGGTACTTCAATTCTGGTTGAAACTCTACCTGTTATTAGCTTTCTTCATCAATGCTACTTGACTTGTTTGAAAGACAAGTGAGGGACATTTTTGCTCTTATATCCTCTTATTGATTTATATGGAATAAAGAACTGCCTCAATTCTTACAGCCAAGGATATTTATTGCTTATGTAACATCTTTAGTAGCACTCTCTCTTCTTGTGATGACAAACATTATGCATTTTCGTGCTTTGTTTATTGTGTTGGTTTTGAATTATTAATTCTACACATGGACTAAAATATGGGCATGTTGATATTTGAGTTGATTCTGGACTGAAATCTGGGCATGTTGGACCCTCAATATGGTGGCATAATATTCTAGATCATAATATGATATATCATATACCGTAATGTGATATACGTTTACTACTTTGTATGTTTTCCTAAAATTGCTATCTTCAGCTCTAGACCTGTTTCAGTTTTGATGCTCAATGGGTTCTTTTTTCCTCTTGAACTCTCAATATAGTTTCAAGGAGTCAACATTTCAATATACAATATGTCGGCCGATACTTTAAAATTATATGAAATAGTAGTACCCCCAAGGTTGACTATTTTTACTGAAAGTCAAAGTAGAGTAAACATCTGACCTAGATTGGACTAAGAGTTGACAAAGTCAACTATAGGTCAACCCTTGACCTAGTTTGACCTTGTTTGACTTTGTTTGACTTAGCTTGACCTTGTTTGACTTTGTTGTCTTCATGTTTGTTAAATGACACCCAGATACTAGTTTTAGTTGTTTAAATGACACCCAGATACTAGTTTTAGTTTCAGTTTGCTTTGGTAACTCACTATTGCTCATTACTTGGTACTAGTTTTAGTTGATTGTGTTTTTTTAAGTCTAAACAAATGACACCCAGATATTACTTGTGTGTATGAGATAGCTTGAGTTGACTCTGGTCATTATTGGTACTTGAATTATAGGTTAGGCTTGTATAGCCTTGAATGGTGTGTGCTAGCTAGTATTGGGATACCAATAGCGATAAGGTAAAGGGTACCTTGGTAGGTCATGACTAGAAATAGGATATTTGATGCACTTGTGGAGGCACCGAACGCCGATGCTGCATAGTTCATGGAGTTGCTGGAGAATGCAAGGACTCTATTGTATCCTGGTTGTGAGGATCATTCACCGTTGGAGGTGGTTACAAGACTGTTGAGCATTAAGTCAGATTTTAACATGTCGCAAGAATGCTACAATCGAGTGTTGGAGTTGATTATAGAGATCTTGCCGGCGGGTGCTAAGTTGCCTAAAGACTTCTACCGGTCTAAGAGGATGGTGAGATCGCTCTGGATGGGATACGAGAAAATCGATTCCTGTCGCAATGGGTGCATACTGTACTACAAAGACGACAAGGACGCAGATGTGTGCAGATTTTGTGGTACTGATCGCTATAAGACAACTAGTACAGGAAGGTGTGTCGATCCGAAGGATGTGTCAAATCTGAGAAGATGTGTCGATCCGAAGAAAAATAAATTGACGGGTATGAAGAGCCACGATTGTCACGTATTCATGGAGAGGTTAATTCCGATTGCATTTGGGGAATTCTTACCGCAGGCAGTTTGGGATCCATTGACGGAGCTTAGCATATTCTTCAGGGATCTTTGTTCTAAGAAATTGCTCATTGATCGTCTAGAAAAGCAAGAGAAGGACATTGCGGTAACACTATGCAAGCTAGAGAGGGTGTTTCCTCCTGGATTCTTCGACTCTATGGAGCATTTGCTGATTCATCTATTCTATGAGGCACGTGTTGGTGGACCCGTCGAATATCGATGGATGTACCCGTTCGAGCGATATTTGAATCACCTAAAAAGAAAGGTAAAAAATAAGGCACGGGTCGAGGGTTCTATTTGTGAAGCCTATGTTCTCGAGGAGATTACAAACTTTTGTTCGATGTATTTCAAGCCTCATGTTGTAACTAATAGAACGAGAGCTTCCAAAAACGACGAGGGAGATCATGAACGTAATGATACAATACTGAAGGTATTCAATGCTCCAGGAAAGCCATCGGGTAAGATGAAAAAGAGATATCTGAACGATGATGAGCTAAGGGCTGCTCAGGTGTATGTATTACTCAACTGCGACGAGGAGGAAGTAGAGAAACTGGAGGGGTAAGTAATTAATACGTTTATATTATTTTAATAGTATTAATTATTATACTATTACATTAATTGAACGATGTTGTTTTCAGCATATTTAATGATGATGTGAGGTCGGGTAGGCCACACATAACAGAAGAAGAACTAGAACAAGAAATGAAGCGTTATTTTCCATCATGGTTGAGTGCATATGTAAGACTTGAGAACTCTGTAATTACCTTTTTGTATATGCACTTGATTGAGAATGAGCTTAATTGCTTCTTTCGTGGTATTTAGGTCGATCGTCCATACGCAAGACTTGAGAATGAGTCTATTAGAACGCTAGCCAAGGGACCAATTTATGCTGCAAAAATATGGCCAAGCTACTGTGTTAATGGGTTTAGGTTCAAGTCAACAACTTGCCCGATCAGAGACAACTTTGTGGATCTCGATTCCACCAAAAACAGCTGTTTGTGTATCAGATCTTCGAACTACAAAGATGTTGATGCGGGCAACGATTTCTATGGCGTGTTACGGGAGATTGTGGAGCTGACATATAGTTATGGAATAGAGCCTGCTAAGATTGTGTTATTCAGGTGTGATTGGTTCGATCCGATTGAAGGTCAAGGTTGGAAAGTAGACAAGCACGGTCTTGTTGATATAAACTATCGGCGTCGATATCAAGCATATGAACCATTTGTCCTATCAAGTCAGGCTCAGCTCGTGTACTTCACAAGTTATCCTAAACGGGGAACAACAAGGTCGGACTGGTGGGCAGTATGCAAGACCAAAGCTAGAAATACCTTTGAGGTTGACGATATAGCTTATCAACAGGATGAACTACCTCTTGTAACAAATATTATAGAAGTGGACACGACGGAAGTTTCCTATTACACATCTAATTGTGTAGAAGAAGTAAAATTATCTGAAGAGAAAGATGCAGATGAAAGTGAAGATGTAGAGGAGGAAGAAGAAGAAGAAGAAGAAGAAGAAGAAGAAGAAGAAGTAGATGAGCTAAATGAACTAGATGAATTTTCAGAAGAGAATTAAATCTGTACGTTTGTTTTATCATCAAATTTGACACTTTAGTGACACTTCTATCATATAAATCTGTGACACTTCAGTGACACTCTATTGACACTTTTATTGACACTTTTTGACTATGATATTTTTCAAAAATCTGTGATGTCTATCATATAAATATTTTTTTTTGTTTTATTGTCATATGTTTTATTGTCAGGTATGACTAGACCATTCGGACGACGCGGAGGATTATATATTAGGCAGTCCCGTCAGCCTCGGGCTGGGGATGGAGAGGGCAGTTCTGTACCCTCATCCTCATCTCCGAGTACGCCAGTGTACCATTCTGTTCCCGGTCCATTACCGGGACAGGCTAGTTCTAGCAGGTTGGCGACTCCTCCCTCGTCGTCCAGCCTTCCTGTTCCCGGTCCATTACCGGGACAGGGCAGTTCTAGCAGGTTGGCGACTCCTCTCTCGTCGTCCAGCCTTCCTGATCCCGCGTCCAGCATCCCTGATCCCCCGTCCAGCATTCCTACTGTCGACGGCTCTATGGAGGGAGCCCACGCCGATCATATGGAGGACGGCGATCAGACTGATCCTGCCCAGGCAGGAGGTGAGAGCGACCCTCCATGCGCTCCCCCGGGCGAGACGCGTATGGAGATTTGGACGGACGGGCCTATGAAGTAAGTTAATTAATTATTATATATTTCTCAAATGATTATATGTACATATATATTCATGAAAAATTATTATTGTATAGATATCGGCCTTCTGCAGTACAGAGACAACTGGGGACATTTGTGAGGCAGAACTATGGTGGGCCTTGGCTCAACTACTCAGATGCTCCCGCAGATAGGAAGGCCTTTTGGTTCGCCCACTTCAAGGTAAAAAATTTGTTTATTTTTAAATTTTAATAATCATTTGTGTATATTATACAACTTTTGTATTTTACTTCTTGTAGAGGACCTATTTCTATCCACCACACCGGGCGGCGAGGATCGAGGGCCAATTTCCTGCCGTCATAACCAAGCTCATCCGTGATGCGATCGACGACCAGAAGCGTCGTGATCGCGCCGGACGTCCGATCCAGGGTTGGATTATGCCAGAGCAGTGGACTGCGATGAAGGCTAGATTCAGCGAGCGCCAGTACCAGGAGCGGTCTGAGAAGGCCAAGGTGGCGCGGTCGAGCGCCGGTAAGTGGTGTGGCGGCTCCATTCCGATGACGGAGCATTTTCGTCGTCTGGTACGTTTTCTATGACGGACATTAATTTATATATAGTTCGATATAATGTTTAATACTAATAATAGATAATATATTTTAACAGGTAAAGAAGGGTGAGGACCCGAACATGGTGACCGTCTTCCTGGTCACCCATCGGAGGGCTGGGGACTTCATTGACGAGAGGGCGACGCAGGCATATGTAAGTTCTATTCAACTAATATTAACTGACTATAATTTAGAAAACAGGAAAATAGATATCAATATAGACTTTAGTAAACACTTACACGTTAGCAAACATGTTCTAGGCCGAGTTTGTTCGGCTACAGAAGGAGGCGGCTGATGCTGCTGCTGCTGCTAGTGCGCAAGCAGAGGGAGGGGCTGGTACTTCCTTCCAGCCGCCTGCAGAGCCATCGCCGGACGAGCTCTGGATGACCGCCGTTGGCGGTCTTCAGAAGGGTACGTACTACGGTACGGGATCCTACGGCGCGTATTTGGCTTCGGAGTCATCCCGGGCCCCCTCTGTCAGTGCGCAGTCTCCGGCTACGCAGGCGTCGTCACGAGCTGAGGATGTTCGTCGTCAGATCGAGGAGCTGTGTCGCGAGTTGCAGCAGATTTCTGATACGGTCGAGCGACAATCCGACCCTCCGATCGTCACCGGACGATTTGATGCGGTCGAGCGCAGTATACAGGAGCTGATGAGTCTGCATCAGGCTGCAGCTGCCAACTTGCAGACGCTCACCGAGTCTACGCAGCGCACGGAGCGTAGACAGCTCGAGCTGGACGGATCGCAGAGGAGCCTTTCTCTCTCAGTCGCTCAGTATACTGAGAAGGTGGTGAGTGCCCTTGCTGCGCATGGTGAGCGACTGCAAGAGCTGGAGCAGGTACGTCCTCCGGGTCCATCGACGGCGCCGACTCCAGATACTGCACTGCCTCCGGCGCCGACTCCAGACATTGTACTGCCTCCTACTGCCCCTACGGTACAGCTCACCCAGGAGCAGTATAACTACATTCTATCCCAGTTGCACGGCAGGGGTCCGCAGTAATTTTATTGGTTTTTTTATGGCTTGTATGTATTGGCCCTATGGGCAAATTGTTTATTCATACACTGTTATTTATACACTTGGTGGGAGACTTTTTATCATCTTCCATTTTTATTTGACTCTATTGGATGTTTGTGAGGATGTGTGTCTTTGATATTTACTTTGCACTGCCTCCTATTTTTATTGTGATATTTACTGTGATATCTGCGACGGGATGACAAATATACCTACGCTGGGTTATAAGCGATGATCTGATATACAAAGGAGATGCTGCCGAAATTTTAAAAAAATATATTGTGTATTTTTGTTATGATGTGTGTCTGTGTTTACAGTGAATGTGAAATACAGTGTTCGGAACCATCGACAGTTTCGATTACTGTTGTATGTTTTATCTTGGATAGAAATAGCAACAGTTCAGGGTGCACTTCTGAGAGCTTCATTTTCACGTCCTTCACTTTCTCGGACGTCGTAAAGGTTCCCGAGAAGGTGAAGGACGTGAAGAGGAAGCTCTGAGAAGTGCACCCTGAACTGTTGCTCTTTCTATCAAAGATAAAACATACAACAGTAAGCGAAACTGTCGATGGTTCGAACACTGTACTTCACACACACTGTAAACACAGACACACAGCATAACAAAAATATCAATTATATTTTTTTAAAATTTTTGTTTATATTAGCGACGTATAGCAACGTTCTGCGACGTACTGCGACGTCACACAAACGTCGCTATACGTCGCTAACTAGCGACGTTACGTCGCTCGACGTCGCTAATATACATCGCTACGATGCCCACGTGGCCACGTGGATGCCATGCCTCGTCATCATTTACAAACTTTTGAAGCGTCGCTAGTGGTCGCTTTACGTCGCAATGTTGGCGACGTACTTATACGTCGCTCGCTGTCGCTCATTTGGCGACGTCTAGCGACAATGGACGCCGCGTCGCAAATAGCGACGTTCGGCGACGAAATTACCATCTGCGACTTGCCTATAAACGACGTAGGTTTTTCGTCGCTAAATACGTCGCAAATCAGTGTTAGCGACGTACTGCAACGTATTTAGCGACGTCTCCTGACGTCGCTAATCTGGGTTATTTTAGTAGTGCGTATCCGTCCGTAACGTCCAAAATGTCAGAGGGCATCTGCAAATATAAATCGCCACAGTTCCATCCGGAGACTGTGGTTTACCTATTTGGATTCCCATACGCACTAGCGACTGTCCTCCCCCAGTATTTCCCACACTATTCAAGTCATGTCCATAACCTGTCCAGTTTTGTAACTGCTTGAGTCTCTATACCCTAGTCATAGCAGTTATGAACAACAACCGTCACACGACTTTAGAGATGGCCAATCCATAAGTCGTATCCCTAGCAAAATATCTCAAACCATGTAGTGTGAGTGTCATGGCCCAGGGAGATATAAGGATATCCTCCAACAAGAAGGTAGTCCGCTAAAACTAAGTTAACATGCATATAGTAAAGTAAAACACTAATAGAGTCGCTTGCACCCAAGAGTGGCTTGGACGCGCAGTTTATAACAATTAAAAATAACAAATATAAATCAAATTAAATAATACAAAAAATTAATAACATGACAGTTAATTAGCAAGGTATACTTGCCTGAGTCCTGAGCACTGTGGTAGTGAAGATCAGACAGTAAAGTAGGTGGAACAACGACTGCCGAGGAACTAAGGTCCAAACAAATATCTCCGGATGCTGAAAATAGTCTATTATCTAATTATAATTAATATTGTACCTACTAGATTTATTTAATAAATTTTAAAATTAGGATATGGTATATATTTTCGTATCAGCTTTCCGAAAAACTAAACGGATCGCATTTTCGTGTCCGAAATCTCCCGAAATTACGAAAATATCGAAATACGTTTATTTTTCGAACATCTAATACTCAAATAGTTTTACAGAAATCTACAGAACGAATTTTTTCTATTAAATATTTTTTTGGAAACCTTACCTCGATACGCTTCTTTTAAAAAAAATTGGAGGTGAAACGGAGTTCGGAGCTAGGAGATATCGTCTTTCCAAGTTGCTCTTGCTGCTAAAAAGCGGAGCTGAATTCTAATGACGAATTTTAGAGATTCTATTGGACTAAAAATAATTTTGAATTATGGCTGATAGAAGGGAGATGTATTGGGTTTATATAGGTATTTATTTCAGATTTATCTCCTAAATTAGAAAGGATTTTATTTAAATAAATTGGAGTTTGCTTTATTAGGATAGAATATAGATAGAGATGTTTTCCTAATATTAGTAGGATTAGTATTTATTTAAAATATTGTTTATATTTATCTAAATTATCTATAACATTATTTAAAATTACTATAGATAATAAATAGAGTTAATATTTATTTAAACAACCTTCATCTAATCTTATTTATATAAGCTGAAATATTTAATACTAATTTGACATTTATTCTATACTATGTAAATAGTGTACAATATAAGTAACATGTAAAAAGTAATAAAATTTATGAAATAAAACCTAAAATTTTGAAAAAAATTGTATAATATAGTTTAGATCCTTAATGTACTAGAAAAATAGCTTTATATATTTTTATACTAAATTCACTAATGAGCACTATACTAAATATATGTAAAATAATACAAATTATATAATAAGTCAATAAATAGTTATTTAAAAATCTAAAATTCTGCAAATATTTATTTTGAAAAATCAGGGGGTTTACAAAAGTCTTATCTAGATAAGAACTAAGAAGAGTTTTAATTCCCCTTGGATTTTTTACTATTTAATTCAAATTGATTTAAAAAGTAACTCAATCAAATATAATCCGATGTAGATAGATTCTACCTCTAATTTAAACTGTATTTAAATAACTTAATATATTTTCTCCAACTTAAATCACCATAATTAATTACATATTAAATCTACCCATATTTAATATACTTTTTTTGAAATAATATATTAGTGATATTAATTAATTTTAAAAATACAAATATATATACACTCGCATGCAAAAATAATACTTACATAAAATACAGTTTTTCTAAATTACTAGTTATACTTGTACCATAAAATAAAATGGTCTTTTTTTTAAATAAAAATAAAGTTTGTCAATCCTCGGCGCGACGCATTTACAACTTCAAGCAATATAAAATATTTATCGTCTATTATTTTGAAATATTTTCTACATCTATATAATTAAAACGTTTTATAAAAATATGTACTTTGCACTTATTCGTACTTGACGAAAAATTTACGAAACGCAAACCCGTACGCGACGTACAAATACGAAGTACAAAAATTAATACCATATTTATTAAAAAAATCGTAGTAGAAATTTAGGGGTTTTATATCGAGTCTCGCGTGCGTAGAGTCTCCTGTGCGTAGAGTCTCGCTCAAACGCTCGCGTGCGTAGAGTCTCGCTCGGGCGCTCGCATGCGTAGTGTTCCTCAGGTCCTGCTCGCGTAGAGTACTTGCTCGCGTAGAGGGGTCCTTCCTTGGTCTTGCTCGCGTAAAGCTATTTTTACGCTCGGGGCTCTAGCCTGGCGTAGTTTCTCTCTCGTAGAGGCTTGAGCCTCTATGCGTACCCGTGTGCCTTTTGTGCTTGCACCCTCTTGTCACGGACTTGATAACCTTGACTTGATTGACACGATTGAACTGATAATTGTACATGGCATAGTATGACAAGTAACTGACATGACAAGACATGACTAATAAGCATGATGGGAACTATAGAATGCTGTTGGGACAGCTAGCATGACATGACAAGAATGAATGGCCTGGACACCGTGGACGATTGTGTTTGTACCAATGAACCTGTACTGTCTCGCATCATGTCTAGGACAGGGACCCCTGAGTACCACGGTCAGTGGTGGCTACTTAAATTGACTAAGGCTAATAACTAGAATAATCCAGTAGTCATGAAAAGATTTTTCAGCTACAGGCAATTCCGTTATCTGGGTGCCATATCATGGGATCTGTAGCCTGCCGTCAAGTAGGGCACATTTCCAACACACTGTCATGTGTTGCACCCTTCAAGCTACTTAAGGGTACATGTATTTTCTGGACGATGTACCCACATGAATTCAACCCCTAATTTGCGTCCGGATAGCCTGGATGGTCTGCAGGACTTGTGGCTGTGGAACAATCTCATTGCATCTTGCTAGTAACTAGGCATGTGATAACCCTAGTTAGTTAAAGTATCAAGTCATACTCATTGTTGGCCGTGACTGATTGGATGGAGTCTAACCCAGTCTAGTCTTGTCCTGATTCTGTACAAGATTGTTACATGACCTGAATGCTTGTGCTTTACTTTATCGATAAATGGTGGAAAACCAAGTTCCGTTCAGACGAAGGGTTACAACCCCGGTCCTTATTTGGTTTAAGGGTTGTAACTTGGTTATCTGAATAGTCCCATGGTTATCTTATCGTATATCATCATAATTTTCCATATTTCTAGTCTTTATTATATAATTATATTTTGTGCTAATTGCTGATTTTAGTTCTTAAGTGAAGTCTCCTTTGTGGCACTTGTTCTTTTTGGGATCTGACCCAGCTGGTTTTGTATGGCCAGATACCGGAGCAGCTCCAGAGGATCTCCCTACTTTGCAGCCAGATGGTGACCACCAGGCGTAACCCTGGCAACGAGTGGGTTTTATTTTGGTTCTCCCACTCTATTGTAAAATTATTCTTTTGAGACGTTTAGCCGCCGAGCAAGTGTTAGTTCGTTTGTATCATTACTTACTGTCTGCCTACGGGCTGTAACATGATTGACAAATCCTAGGGTTGATCATTTATGACTGAAACTCTTGCTAGTCTTCATATTTTGTATGACTAGCTTCATGATCATCCAAATATATAATGTATGGGACGTCTTACTATTGTATATTTGGTGCTCTAACATCTTGTAACATTTACTTACTTGCTTGAGATTGAGACAATAAGCTTGTTAATGACCATAAGAGACTGATGGCTTGTAGTAAACCCTCATGTATCTAGACAGCCGTGACCGTATATCGAGGTAGATTCTACCTCAATATGCGTAGCTGGCTGTGTCTGTCCTCCGCTCTCCAGTATTTTGGTTTGTGGGACGTGACAATATTAACACGAAAAATTGTCATTCTTCGTGATATTACCACGGAGAATGTCCATTCTCCGTTATTTTAACACGGAGAATGACCATTCTTCGTGATTTTAACACGGAGAATGGTCATTCTCCGTGACTTTAACATGGGGAATGGTCATTCTCTGTGATTTTAAGAACGGAGAATGACCTCCGTGTTAAAATCACGGAGATGGTCATTCGCCGTGTTAAAATGACGGAGAATAGACATTCTCCGTCATTTTAGCACGGAGAATGGTCATTCTCCGTCATTTTAACACGGAGAATGACCATTCTCCATGATATTACCACAGAGAATTGTCATTTTTTCTGATATTACCACGGAGAATGGTCATTCTCCTGCATTTTATGGCTAGTTGAAACTTTGGAGGGCTATAACTTTTGACTGGGAGGTCGAAACGAGGCCCGGTTTGTCGCAAAATATTGAGCGTATTTTCGATGAGCCTGAGATAAACTGTCCTACTGTTTGTCATCTTTTCAAAACTTTAGAATCGCAAAAAAGTGATGTCTGGACCTCCATTTTAACAGTTTTACCGTTTGTCTGCCTTTCCGAAATTTTCCGACGAGTTTTTGAAAGAAGGTTTGAAGATTTTGGAGAAGAAAACCTAAATTCGAAACTGAGCGGTGTATATTAGAAGAGGAGAGGAAGTATCGAAACTTTTTTTGAAGAGTAGTGTTCGGATGTGTTTTTAATAAATTAGAAGGACAAAAAGGTCATTCAGAACTCCCTTTATATATTTTTCGCTAATTCTGGACACGCAATGAAATGTTATTTTGCGGTAGATTTGACATAAATTTTTTACAATTTTTGGACATTTCATAAATTTTTTCTTTTTTTTTTTCCATCCATGTTCAGCTCCTCCTAAAAAAAAAATTCCTGACGTACGTCAGGACTGGCCCTGCGTGTATGCCGAGGAATAATCTTACACTTCTCGAACGAATATTTTGACAAAAAGAAGCAAAATATTGGTAAAGATACATTGCATCCCCTTGGTTATTTTGATGATTCACAATTTAAGCGACTTTATTGAGAAACAAAAAAAAAATTGTTGAGACCTCGGACTTCATTTGACATGTGATAGTATCCAGCTACATGCAAGTGTCCCTTCAATATCTCCGATGATCCGAGCTATTCTCAGTTCTGAACCTCTCTGTACGTCTCTAAAGAGGGTCCTGATAATGTCCGCAAACTGCTCGATACTGAAGCCTGCAGATTCCTCCAGCCCATGCACGATGCCGAAGCTCCACGACATGTTCGACTGCATGTCGATCAGTCTCTGGCCAGTCGCGACCATGTATCTCTGCAGCTGAAATGCTTCTTCGAGAAAGCTCTGGAGCATCTTCCTCTGCTCCTTCGTCTTGCCACTCCGCGAACCACCTCTTCGGCCACTGGGTCGAGAATTCTTACTCTGAAAGTAGAACCCAAAAGGATTTCTTTTTCTTTCTATTTGATTACATTGTAATTACGATTACATTACAGTATATCAAACGAGGCCTTGGACAGATTTCTCATTTCCGTGACAACTGGTTTGTGCAAGGTCTGTCCTATGATTTATGGGTCCTAGGACAAAATTTAAAATTTAGGCACTTTTTTCACATAAATAAATTTTTTTAGCATTCTTACAAGCAAAATTATCAATTAAGTTATCAAAGTCATCAATCAAACTATCATTTTTTTTTTTCAGATTGGAGCGTTGGTTTTTTTATTTTTTCAAGATTGGTTCTTTGTTTTAAATTTATTTTAAGTTTTTTTTTATGATATATCTAGTCTATTTTAAAATTATGGGGTCTTTCAAAATTGAGGGACCAGGACGGTCGTTCATCTCGTCCGTGTCCTGGGCCGGCCCTAGATTTGGGATAAGTGTAAAACTCGTCACGGAATGGATTGTCACTCGTAATGGTACTCCTGGATTTGTGATAGGTATAAAACTCGTCACGGGAAGGATTATCACACTTAATTTGATTTTGTGACACAGTTGTATGTCGTCACTTAAACTATTCAGTGGCTCTAGAAGTATATTGAGATATCAAGGACTACTTACCATTCTTCTGCACAAGTCATCCGTCTTTTCTTCGAGTGTCTGGAATCTCTTCACTTGATTATTCAGCAGGGACACTAGCCCGAACTCTTCCGACCGATTCTTGTCGTCGTCACGACCGCCGGAGTCGACGTAGCCAGCGGTAGCGTTGTGGATCTTCCCGACCAATTTCTCGAGCACGAGTAGCTGCTGTTTCAACCTCTTGATCTTGTAGTCTACTCCGAGAGCGTGGATGTCCATCTTCCCGGAGGAATCTCTCTTCATAATGAGCTTCCGATCCGCCGGGAACCTAATGACATCGGCGGCATCCTTGTGTGAAGTGTTTCGCGCTTGAGCGTGACCTGTGTCCATGATCACGCCGTCGTCGTCTTCTTCTTCGATTTCGTTTTCAGGATAGAGGGTCACCAGAGCGACACTCTCTTCTTTTTCTCCAGCTGAAGTTTCTGAACTTTCAACTTCTTCTATGCATACTTCTTTGATGCAAACAAGTTGAGTAGCTGCTGCTGCTGCTGTTGCTGTTGCGTCTGCGGAATCGACTGGGCTAATCGTGACGATGTCGTGAACTGTATGTTCTCTGTGATTCTGTAACGCTTCTGAATTTGTGGCTAGAATGATCTTCGTTGCGTCTTGATCTTTCTCCCTCGACTTCAATTCTCTTAGCCTCGTTTCCGACCACGAGGCCTGACGTGCAGCGGCAGAGGAGGAATCGGAAGAAGAGTTGGAGCTCTTGAGGGACTGATGAACGAAGACTCCGAATTGCTCTTTCAGGGATTTGATTTCCTCCTCCCTGTCCAACAGTATGTCTTCGAGTTTCGAGCTATTTGCGCTCGTCTGGGACAGACCGGCAGTGAGCCCCTCGACGCGGGAGCGAAGCCTCTTCGCTTCTACTTCCTTGCTCAGTATCCGCCAATACGCAGCCGCTAGCTTCTCGTCCTTGAGCCTCATCTCGTCTACGAACGCCTCCACCTCTCTGTAGTGCCTTCGCTCGAGCACCGACGTTTGTTTGTCGACTTCCAAATGGACCCAATTTTGCAAATGTTCAATGTCAGCTGTGACTGTGTCGATAAAGAGAAGTACTACTGATTCAGAAAACGGACACGACATGACACAGGTACTGTGCCTATTTTGGTGTGTTCTAGTGTATTTTGGAGTGTCCATGATACTTTCCGAGTGTCCATCGAGAAAAAGCAATCAAGAGGAATGAGCCATACCAAGATCCTCACTCCCATTTGCCGACGAGTAACGATCCAAGGGCTTGACTGTTGCAATTGCGTTCTTCTCCTTTGGTTCGAGCGACTTGCGCTCTTTCTTCCACTCTGCTCCCAAGTACTCGTGGAGAAGGGTCCTGCTATTGTTGCCATGATCATTGCTGCTCTTGCTCCGAAAATTTGCTCTCGGCTCCGAGCCACCGGCTTCCGGTAGCGACTTCGGTCCCTTCTCCCACCTGCTCCTCCACCTCTCGGTCTCCATCTCCGCCTGCTTCCTCTTCGCTTTGGCCATCTTCACCTCTTTACGCAACGCCTCCTTCTCGGCAGAGTCGAGCTTCGACTTCCTGAGCATTGCGGACAAGATCTTGTCCTTCTGCGCAATCTCGTCCGAGAGCTTCTCGGCCAGCGAGGCCGCCTCCTCCTTCTTCTCGAACGCCTCCAGCGCCTGCCGCTTGGCCTCTTCCGCCTGGCGCAGGGCGCGGCCTATCTCGGCCTCGAGATTGCGTTGGCTGGACACGAGGTCCGCAAAAGTCGAGTGCGCCTCCTCCTCGGCCTTCTCCCTCAGCTCCTCCGCCCTCTGCAGCTTCTCCTCCAGCTCCTCCTTGAGCCTCGTCGCGCACTCCGCCTCCTCCTCGGCTCTCCTGCTCGACTCCGCCGCCGCCTCTTCGTTCCTCGCCTTGATCGACTGCAGCTCGTCGAGGAGCGCACGGGTGTTGTACTTGAGCCGCTTCTTCTCGGCAATCCAGCTCTGCTCGTGCGAGGCGAAGATGCCGACGACCTTGTCGTTGGCCTTGGCGTCCTCGGTCCGCAGCCGCTTCATCTCTCTCACTTCCAGCTCGGCACGCTTCAGCTTCTCCTCCAAACCGTCTCTTTTCCTCTGCGCTCTCTCTATGAGCAATCCCAGGAGCTGGGCGCTGCCCAAAAGAATAGTTTCGGGCATCGCCGAGCTCGACAGGAGATGAAGACCAACGAACGCGCACGAAGCGCTGAAGCCCATCGCATAAGCAAATGTTTTTTTTTTCTTGAACACTACGCAGATGAGCTCGACATCAACGACCTCAGCCGCTTCCTTGCTGCGGCAACCAGAATCCACTACTTTCTTTGTAGGGGTGAGTATATAACGGTTAAAAACCGAAAATGGAACCAAACCAAAATATGATAGAAGGTTCGGTTTTTTGGTTATTGGTTCCGTTGACAGATTGAAAATTTGTAAATTTAAAATAATGCTTCGATTTTCGATTCTTGATCCGAGTAATCGAACCGAACCAAAAATTGATTTAGATTCAGTAATTTATTAAACTACTCTCAATCTACATATACTAATATTTTTTAACCTATAATTGAGCGTACTTTCTTCTCATATTCTCTGTCGTTACTTTTTGAGCACTCTCTCTCTACCCTCAATCTATATATACTAATATTTTTCAAACTATCTAATATAATAATTCATTAATACAATCATACCATATATTTTTTTTTAAAAATTGTTATTTAAATAGGCTTATTTTGTTAAAAATTTGAAGGTCCTACGTATTGGCCTATTGAAATTGAATCGACCGAAAATCGAATCGAATTAATTCGGTTTAATTTTATTCGGTTCGTTTAAAAACGGTTCGATTTTCGGTTTTGAGAAGTACGATTTACCATTATTTTGGTTTTCATATATAGGATTCGTCGTTGCTCACTCCTGTCGCCTTCTTCTTGTAACAATGCTACGGAACAGAGAAGAGTTGGGCTTGCTTTCTCCTGTGTCGAGGCCATTTGGAAAGGAAATGAGCAGTGCTTATTATGTAGCAGTCGATATTTGTAGGGACCAGGAATTAGAGGGGATTCGCTGGCGTCCGGTCGCAAGGCTTTTTATTTATTTCGTGCACAGCCATTAAGTAGAAACAAGTCGAGAATGTTTTTATCTTTCTATTTGAACTTGGTCAAAGAACTAAACGACACACTATGGTAAGCCGTCCGTTTTTGTTTTTGTTTTTTTTTTAGCATTGTAAAGTCGAGTACCTGGAGTTTGTTATTTGTCGAGTCCCGATCTTTGGACTTAGGCATTTGGCACTACGCTGCATTCTTCGTCCAGCTATGGCAGTTCCATGATGTTCCGATGCTTGTTTGGAGCAAGTTTTGCAGTGACCATTCCTATGAGTATCGGTATCGGCAATATTGATAGTATCGACAATTTTGGATTGGGGTACCGAATTTTTTGGTATCAAAAAAAATATAATTATTAATAAATTACTAACATTTGAAAAAATATTTTTTATACTTTTAGGCATAACTTTAAGTATTTTTTGTGTTATTTTTTAGTAGTTTTAAAATTAAATGAAATAGTAGTCACCCTTACCGATTGGTTTACATGCAATAGATCAATTTTTTTCTTTTATATGCTTTTACAATCTTATTATGCTTCAAACTCTTGTTGATTTGTCCTTTTTTTTTTAATTTTTTTTGCCAAATTGTTCATAAAAGAGATCTCCAATGTCAGTATTGGATCGGAACATGCCAAACTGTATCGAAGGATTGGTATCGGCCGATACTTTAAACTTTGGAGCCGAAGAAAAGCTCCATCCGCCGCACAGCGGAAAGAGTATAGTAGCCGAATTGAGCATGAAGCACTGCATCGACCGACCGTAAATTAATGTGAATCAACCTAATGAGTACACCATCATGGGAAAAATTTAATCTCGTTGATTATTATAATTGATTGTTCTTTGTCATTGGTCAGAAAAAGAGAGAAAGAAAGAGAGGGAGAGAAGCATGAACTCGGTGAAAGTTATGATAAGTTATTATTGTGCATATACATTTATATAACCCAGATATTAGGAGTAATACTAGTGGTTTTTTTGGTGTACCACTCTTAACTGTCTTCATCTCTCTGTGCCCATGTTTTCATTTTTTTTTTTTTTTTTTTACTGAAACTGTCTACCTCTTTCATTGCACGTATCATCAGCTAATCTGAATGTACATTTTTTTTTCCAACCATGTCTCTTGACTTGGACAATACTCGTTCAGTACTCGTGCGAGCCGGCGGAACACCATGGAGCAGGAGGGAGCCCGGTGGAGGACGGCGGAGTATGAGAGGAGGAAGGTGGGAGGGTTGGGGGCGACGGTGGGTGGTGGACGGCGGAGAATGAGGGTGTTGGGATGGGGGACACTCTATGGGCTGGCTATCCTAGTTGGCATCGCACGTTGGCCTACTCATGAGCAGGAGTAGAACCTGCACCTGTCGGAAAAGGACGAAGCTAGAATTTTTTTTTTGGGGGCCTAAGTGAAAAAATAATAATCTAAAAATAAAAAAATTACAAAAATTACACAACCCAACACCTATAGGAATCGAACTAGAGTCCTATAAAAGTAGCCAATGACTCAACCAACTATGCTAAGGCCTACATGTGATAGTGTACTGGTACCTCCTAGTATTTATTTCTTTTTAAGCCTGGACTACAGTCCGGACAGCCCAGCTTATACTCCGCCAGTGGCTGTCGAATGAATCCTGCCACTTTTAGACCAAAAATAGTGACGGTGACCCGGTTCGCTACCTGAGGTAAGTACTTCCGAGGGGAGGAGGATTTTTTTCTCCCAAAGTCCATCGGGCGATGAGGCGGTAGGAGGTGACTCGCGTGAGTATTACACAAGCCACCATACACTTTTTTTAGGCTAATTATAAGGGCACAGATTTTTTTGATCGGGGCTAGCCAGGATTAGGGCTAGCCAGGTTTTGAAGAAATTTTACTCGGGCTGTCCAAATTTTTCATTCAGGGGCTGTCCAAACCTGTCACGACCCGTCACCCAAATTGTTGGGCCGGGCCGAGCCATGTCCAGCCTACGCTTGGTTAAAGCGCAGTAAGCTGTTCTAAGAATAGACAATAAATGATCTAAGCTACTAACAGTTCTAAAATCACATTTAAATGTTCATCACAACACAGCATCTATAAGCGAAGGTAACATAAGCACAGACTTAATAATACATAACCAAGGTATCTAACTGGAGACAAAATCCAGTATCCAAATATAAGAACATACCAAAGCCTCAGTCTCAAAACACATGAAAAGTAACTAAGCAAGGTTTCCCGCTGGGGCCTCTTCTGGAGCTAAGGCCAGGTCCTCAATGCAGTACCATAATATGTAACACATAGCGTTTCCTTCTCGAAAAGTGAACCTACAACGTTATCCTGTCAGGACGGGAGCAAGTACAACCTCTACAACTAAAGTACTGAACATATAATGAAAGAGATGTACAACAAGAAACATGGTGTGATAAATCTATAAAACAGGAAATACTGGAAAACATGGCCTCATGGTACAACTGGGATCACAGTATCATGGTAACACAGGGAACATGGCATAACTCATAGTCTATCATGGCAAGGACACATATGTCATAGAGACAGATGCATATGTAATGTTTAAAACTGTAGCAGGTACGTGATCGGTCAATAGATGTACAATGTGCTGGGGCACATAATGAAATGTATTTCCGTACAAGTGAAACGGCGACAGATGTACATACGCACAAATCCGCGTTGAGATAAAGCCTACGACAAGGTATACATATAAAATGTCAACCTTGCTCGGTACATACGTACGGAGAAGGGGGGTCGTGATCACGTACTCAACTGTCAGTTTTTCCATAACCCATATTCTAACATGTGAGAGATACGAGAACAGTAAAACATGTGGGAGATACTGGGAGTAATATAAGCATGGCCGGTACTGGGAACAGTATGAAACATGTGAATACTCCGAGTAGTATAAAGCATAATAAAACATGTACTGAGAACCAGTAAGAAACATGTGAAGATATAAGAACTGTCCTAAGCATGGCAGGTACTGAAAGTAATACAACATGTGAAGATTTAACTTGCAGTTATTCAGAAGCAGTATTTTAACAGGGTTAATACATGTTCTAGCATTAAAAGACAGTAAATGAGTGTGTAGATGTACTTGCCTCGAGCAAAGCAAGAATACTAGTACGAAGATATAGATGTCCGGTATCCTGTCAATAATGATATACAACTCAGTTCTAAGCTATGATCAACAATATACTAGTGGTGTGACACGACTCCTAACTGGATACTAGCCAAGTGGAGACCTAGCATAAAAGTCTATTGTGGAGTGCCACTATACACAAACTAACTCTCTAGGGTCTTTACACTAGTGCGGGGTGAGGTCCAATACTATAACAACTCAAATCAACGCAAAAACTTGCAAGTTGTAACTACTCAATAAATAAATCAAACGGTGCACTAAGTTCCAACAATTTTAGAGATAGACAAAAAGCTTAAATATATATAAAATAAAGTACCAAAATAATCCTTGTTAATTATAGAAATTTATACTAATTTTTCTGGGATTTATAAACCCTCATAAATATTTATTAAAAATCAGCAAACATAAATATATTGAAAATGAGTTCTGTTTTCCCATTTTTATAAAATACCAAAAGCACTTAATAAATGCTAGAAAAATTATAATAAATTATCTAAATTAATATAGTATTTAAATACCATTTTTTCCAAGATTTTTACAGCAATTAAAATATATATAAAAATTCAAAACCAGAAAGTAACAATATCTAGAAAAATAATTAATTATAAATTAAGGATAATACATAATCAAAATCTACAGATGTTGTCGGATGATAAAATAAATATCATCAACGTGTCCAGAACGGTCAAATCAGCTAGGATAGCCTACCCATAAGTCCAATTTGGACACAGGGGCAAAAATCGTAATTTCGGGTCAAAATGATGTCCGCCGTTGGACACACTTTGCACCGAAAAGCGTGTCAGGATAGAAGTCTACAAAATTTTGCAAATTATATGTCCACGAATCCAGAATGACGATACGAACCCAACGGTATGTCCAAAATGGAATTCCGATGTGCCGATCTCAAAATGATACGTTGACGCGACACTTGGTATCCGGTTTGCACGGAAATGCGTGCCGGAGCAAATGTCTTCAAAACTCAGCAAATTATATGTCAACGAGTCCAGAATGACGATACGAACTCAACGGTATATCCAGAATGGGATTCCGATGAGCCGGCGTCAAAAAGTCCCGTTGACTCAGAAAGTGGGACCCGCTTTGCACCGAAATGCGTGCCAGGGCCCACGTTCTCCAAATCAAGCAAACTTTATATGAAAACATGCCAGAACGATGCCACGAGTCTACTGGTGGTGTCAGAAATTGAATCCGGAGTCCCGGGTTCAAAAATAGAATTTTACAAGTGCAAATTAAAGAATTCGGACGACCAACTTTGGCGTCGAATTCAATCGACCAAACGTGCTTAAAACAAAACGAAATCTAAAGGAGACAGGAAGATGGTTATACCAGCTGTGCACCGGAACTGACGGTGCGCAAAACGGAGCTGCGACGGCGAAGTTACGAGCTGACGAAGTCGGCTCCACGAAACTGTCCAAAAACAGTTCAATTTAAAACGTCAACTTGGTGGCCAGTTTTGAGGTATCAAACGACATAATTAACGGATGAAAATTGACAGGAGTGAAGATGGATATACCGAGATTGCGACGGAGCAAAGAAATTGCCGATCCAACGGTCGGATCTCCAGAAAATGCGCGCGAAGTTGCTGTCCCGAAACACAATTTCTGAAACTTGAAATCGCGCGCGCGTCGACGGAATTTCGTGCAAAACGCACGAATCGCCTATTTGGCTCGTCGGGGAAGGTGGCGATGGACTCGGGGTGGCTCGCCGGAGTGTGTGCGGCCAGGGGGAGGTCCTCGCGGTGGTGGGCCGGCCACGGGGTGGCGCACGGCCTTACGGCAGCGCGCGTTTGCGCGCGCGCATGCGCATGCAACTGCTGCTGACGCTTGCTGCTGCGCTGCCACCTCGCTGCTGCTGCTGCCACGCGCGGTAGCACACGGCGGGGCGGCGACGGCGGGATGGTGTAGGTGGTGGTGCATGGTGGTGTTAATGGTGGTGATGATAATGGTTAGAGTGGTGGTTGCGGGTTGATGAAGAGAGGAGGAAGGAAGAGAGGGTGGTGGTGTTCACAGTGATGGTGGTGGTGGTGTACGGCCAGGGTGGCGGCCGTGGGGTGCTCGGCCAGGAGGAGTCGGCCATGGGGTGGGGGAGTTGTGTGTGTACGTGAGGAGAGAGGGAGAGAGTGTTGTATTTGTGTGTGGGTGTGAATATATATAAAGAGGGAGTGTGAGAATAGTAGAGAGAGAGAGAAAGATATTTGAAGAGAGGGGAGGAGAGTGAAGTCGGCTAGAAAAAGGGGGGGCGTTCTTTGCTGGTAAGGTGATGGGAGGGGGAGTGTAGTAAAGTAAGAGAGAGAGAGAGAGAGAGAGAGAGTTTAATATATATATATATATATATATATATATAAAAAAAAATATATATATATATATATATATATATATATATATAAGATATTTAAGATATTTAACAAAGTAGAGAGAGGAAGAGATATTTCCAAAATAGGAAAAAGAGAAATATTGTGTAGGGTATTTGGGCAGTCATGAGAGTATAACATGGGGCTTGGGTTCGGGTTTGGTCGAGCCGGGTTGGGTCAAAATCGGACAGAGTGCAATAATTGAATTAAAATATGTATTTATGATCATGGGAAAATAAATAATATGCGGGGACTCCAATAAATGGGACACAAGTTGCAGGCGGGGAGTAGGCTTCGTGTGGGCCACGTCCATACTTCGGATTGACAGGTTGGGTCGATGTCGGGTCCCGAAATTAAATTGGAATTTAAATCAGGTTTCACGGCAGAAAATAAATCGGCCTAAATTGACCCGGAAGTTGTGCGAAGAAAATGGAGCACAAAATAAAGTGTCTGAGTGGGACACGAAGGTCATGGGTGGAGAGCGTCTCGAGTAGATCATTCATGAGAAGTTGGTTCTGAGAAAACGACTGGTCTGGTGCTCCTAAATTAAAAGCAACGGTGACGTGCAAACGAAGATCAAAAATAAAAGTGGGAATAATTATTCAACGATTAATTGGTCTAAGTTGACCCGAACTTGCGCGATACAAAAGAGCACAAGGGACCGAGTTCAAGTGGGACACGATATATCAAAACGAAGATAATCTCGCCTACTTCAAAACCCATGAAGAGAGTTTACAGAGATTGGCATCCCTGACGCTCCAGAAGTCAAAGTCATGGAAAGGTACATTAATGATCTAAACAATTAAATAAATAAAATATTTATCGATAATAATTCATTTAGAAAAATTTAAAACAGCCCTAAAATTCAGGGGGCTTACAAAACCCCACAGCCCCCCAAACCCGAAAAATCACTCTCATTTCAAATTTTCACTCTCTCTCTTCACAAATCATAGCTTTCTTCTTCTTATTCTTCTTCTTCTTCTTCTATCCATCTTCTTCTTCTCCACCATTTCCATTCTCACATCTTCATCAAAACTCTAGTTTTTATCTCATCATCATCATCTTCTTCTTCTCCACCATTTCCATCATCACCATCTCCATCAAAACTCTAGTTTCCTTCTCTTTCCCAATTTTGATGGCACCCAAAAAATTAAATAAACCCTAAAATGTATGAAAATAATGGTTAAATACTTCTTTCCTCACAAAGAATGCATGAAAATAAATCCTAAAATGCATATTTCACTCTATTATCAAGATTGAAATAAACCCTAACATGTTTTTTTCATTCGGGAATGTCGACTTTATGACTACCAGAAATTGTGGCAGTCCTGAAAGGAACTTGCTGTCACGCCCCGATTCCGTCGAATCGATAGTCGTCCCCCGGGCGTGATGCCGTGCGAACCTAATTTGCGATCGCACAAGGCCTAGTTATAAGGTAATCCGAGACACAAGATCTAAGAGAGTACGCAGACAAATTGATACACACAATAAGTAAAGAAAACTTGATTCTTTATTGATAATGAACATCATTTACAGACTTCGGTACAAGACTCATTGCCGTGCGGGCTACAACATGACTCGATTACAAAAGAGTGTCGATGAGATAGCCGTTCCATACATTGCACACATCCCTCAATATACACAAGTACTCCATTGACCTGGATGGGAGGGACGCTGAGTCATTTGCCTTGGACTGTCGAGAGCCTTCAAAAGTGAAGTCGCAGAGTAAGTCTTCGACGCACGGCCGAAGCTTCAAAAGTCACGAACGCCGCCGAGCTAGCTGGCGCGTCCTTCCTTGTTCGCGGGACCTGCAAAGAGCGAGGATCAGCACGAAACACATGTACTGGCGAATGGCTAATTAAATCCAAGCTCTGCATTTGATTCAAGAAGTTTCGTAAACATGTTAGCTAGCTATTTCAATGATCTTTCTAACCATCCTGTTCGATTTGCATATTAACATGTTTTTGAGGCAAGCATATGAACTTGTATATCATTAAGCAATTATCATGTTCATCCCGTGTCCCGTGCACCTGTTAAGCAGTGAAAGGGGTATAAAGGCCACTGGCAATGTCAAGCCATCGCGGACTATAGCATTTGGTTAGACGACGTCCCTTTCGCGTCGGGTAGCGAGCCCTGTGCGAAAGTGCCCGCATAACTCGTGCCGATGAAGGGTTGGCGCTACTACACTCGTTCCTCCCGGACCGAATCGGTCCCTTGGCCTAGGCAACCGTTCGAGGAAACTTTACCTTGTCGACAAGTTGTCCAATGACCGTTTTCCTTTGGACTTAGTTGATTTGCTTACTTAGCCGTATCGTTGCGATAAACGTTAATCGATTCATTCATTGTTTGCATAGGCTAAGTGGATTTGTATAAGAAAGCGCATTTTCTATTTTCAAAACCGGCAGTTTGATAGCAAGTGTTTCGTGAAGAATCGTGCCACGATTTCTTTGATTCTACACTATTATGACAAGCATTTATTTACTTCATATATTGAGTTTTGAAGTAGAGGGACGAGACGAAGGAGGTCAGCCACTCGCCTTAGCCTTGCTTCAAACGAGCGACCGGTTGGCTGCGCTGAAGTCGCCTACGCGATCACCTGCAATCGCATAAGTAACTGATTAGAACACTGTATAATCCAAGGATATTCGATATGAATGCAAAGCTCGAAAACGCGTCACGAAAACCCATCGAAAACATTAACGAAAAACGCATTCACGAAAACCAAAGCCAAAGCCAAATCAAGTGCGGCATGAAAACCAGAGCAACGGGAGGTCTCTCCCGACTCAGCCGCAGAGCCAATCCTCGAGGCGCAACCCGCTGAATATGGGACTTGGTTCCGAAGAAGCCATTCCATAACGTGGAATGGATCTTAATTCAACCGTTCCCGTTCGATCGACTCGGCCGATTTCGACCTATCGGTCCCGCCCGAATCGATAGCGACAGTGTTCCTTTCTCGCGCACCCCATGGACGGAGACGGAGCACGATGTAGGGACGGGGCACTACACTTGCTGTACAGCAAGTATCTTTCATGACTGCCTCAATTTCTGGCAGTCCTCAATATGTCTAGGACTGCCAAAAATTGTGGCAGTCCTGTTATAGAGCATGTCCCTTTCAGGACTGTCACAATTTCTGGCAGTCCTCATTACTTCTAGGACTGCCAGGAACTGTGGCAGTCCTCATTACTTTCAGGACTGCCACAATTCCTGGCAGTCCTCATTATCTTTTATACCTACCACTTGGATAGCCCTGAGTAATTTTTTCAGTGGCAAACTTGTAAATAATGGAAAACTATCACTTGGACAGTCCCGATCAAAAAAACCTGTGCCCTTATAATTAGTCTTTTTTTACTTGGTACTCTGTTCCAGGAGAACTCAGAAAGGATGTCCAAAATCACATCTTTAAATATTCGATATCTAGTTTCTCGATTTTATTGAACATAGATTTAGATCGATTTACTGATATCTATTTGCATATATAAATGTATGTAAGTTTAGTAATGTTGTTCCTAGTTTTATTTCAACGTTTAAATCCATATAATCATGGCAGGCACAGGGGTAAGTCAAATAAGACTTCGACTTGGACAACCCCCTATCCTTAGGGTGACCCCATGCTCATTATGATCACGGAGTCGTGGGTGACCCTTGAGGATCAACCCACAATAAGAACTAAGGGGCACCAAAATTAGCTTCGGATTGGACAATCCAAATCATGGGCATGCCATGCTTGGTATGTATGTACAGCTCTCTATAATATCTCCTTTCATTCTCAAACTTGTGATAACAATGGTTAATTTTATTTTATTTTATTTTTTTCTCGTGGAGAATATGGAAAATAATGCAAAAAAAAAAAGTTAAAAAATTGTCACGGGGTTTCATAGTGGAACTGAATCAACATCGTCCGTGAAAGTAGACATTTTGGCCGAACTACGTAAATTTTTGTCTTTATGGTTGTAAATTTTAACTGAGATATTCTTTTATTTTTTGGATTTATTTCTATTGTGTCCCAACAAGTATATATGAGATTTGAATAACTCACCAAGTTTTTTTTTTCCGATCAAATTCAAAATTTCTCATTGATAACTTTGGTGTTCAAATTTTTACCTGTATAATGCCTCCCTCTGTGACTGTATGGAGAAACCTAATAACTTAGCTCAGACTTTCATGGCTTAGATACTTTTAGTTAGTTTCTCGGCTAGTTTATGAACTTGTGGTTTAGCAGATTTGTGTGTAATTTTCTGTACTAGTCTGTTTTGGTGAGCCTAATTTCGTTTTCTTTGTTTCTGAACTCTTCTAGATTTCAGCTCGCAAATAAATGTCATACGAATTTGCAAGCTCCTATGATCAATGAGGTGAGGTAAAAGAGCACTATTACGTTGTCCGCGAATTTGGACCACGGTCTGGCCCAAAGCCACATGTTGCCCCTACATTAGAGGGGGACGCGAAATTCGCAGACGTGGGCCCGATGGGTGCAGGGGACAATTTGGGAGGGGGGGGGGGAGGGCATGTCGTTTTGCGGTCACGCAGGATCACCCTCCTACAGACAAAATAGGATTTCCTAGGATAAAATGATAAGTAATCCTATGTGATATTGTGCTGATCATGATAAGAATATATTGGCTGGAAGGGCGCTTGCTTGGGAGATACTTGATTAACTTGCTCGCAAGATAGTGAATAATTTTTCCACGGATGATGATCCGGTCTCACCACGTGGCATGGTGAGGCTTTGCTCTCCTTCAAGAAGCCAACAAAAAACATACTACATGTGGGTAAATGGAGATATCATGTAACAAGTTTCTAATCAAGTACTTAACCATTATGGCGATTCCATAGTGTTTTTTTTGTAGATGCAACATCCGAGGGAAGTACATAACATTTATTGCTCTGATCATGTTAGTAAGAGAATGGCCGAAACCACTCCTGGCCCAGTTGAAACCTAGATTGGGTTGGCTCGGGGGCCGCTCAACAGTACGGCCCGGCCCACTGCTATACCGGGTTGGGATTGGGTTTGCTTTCCTTGCTCGTAAGCCCGAACCGTGTTTTCTCCTTTCAGGTCCCCATGCCCGACTCGGTTCCAGATCCGGTCCATATGCTACTAGACGCGATTAAACTGTTCAACTGGCGCGGACCCATATATGGACAAGCAGCTTTGAAGTTGAAAATACGATCACAGGTTGGCTTCCGAAAAAGTTGCCAACTATATACTTTGTAGGAAATTTGTTTGTAACGAAAATTTGTAAGGGTGCGTTTGATTGCAAGATAGAAAAATACGTGAAAAAGAAATTAATTTTACTGAATTATTTTACTAGGAAATAAATTTCATAGAATTCAAAATTTTCCATAATTGTGTTGTTTGATTGCAATTATTTTCTCGTGGAAAATCAAATAAATTTTCACGGAAAACTTAATTTTGGTATTTGATTGGCTTTATTTTTCACAGAAAATAGTTAATTTTACATGGAAAATGATATTTTGTTGTTTGGTTGTACTTTTTTCCATGGAAAATTTACATTTTTCATTGAAAACTTAAATTTTCCACATCTACAGTACTCAATTCAACATTATACACTTGATATAGATAATTCGGACAAACTTATGAGACATTCAAAATGACTGTACAACAATAATCCCATATCAATCCATCGCAAATCTCCACAATCATTCAACAAACAACAAAAAATTACGTCTATCAAACATAACATATTAAACAATACTCAACTGACAAAAAACGAAGGATCTTTTATCATAAATGTCCAAGTTCGCTATAGTCATTCCTTAACCATATCAAAAATAATATCCAACATATCCATCG
The DNA here is from genome assembly GCA_029216955.1 of Iris pallida. Taxonomy (NCBI): domain Eukaryota; kingdom Viridiplantae; phylum Streptophyta; class Magnoliopsida; order Asparagales; family Iridaceae; genus Iris; species Iris pallida. Next base: position 5,729,905 of record JANAVB010019200.1, read on the forward strand.
TTGTAAAATGAAACGCTAAAAAAACGTCAACGGAGAGGATCCCGTACAATCTTACGATAGACCCATAATCGTTGGACCTCTAAATCCGTGATCTCAAGAAAGAACTTTTCCGCCCTTTCGTCCCCCTCAAATACTTCCATCAAATCAATTACATCTCCTTGGTCGATGTCCATCTCTTTTAGCCTTTTGCTTATCCATTCACGTAATTTTGTGATGCTTGTTTGTCGAAAGCAACGACAATCATCTCGGAAGGATTTCGCTATCTTCGCAAAGGCCACTGCAGCATCTTCCATTGGTTTTGTACGCTTTCGTTGTTGTTGTGTACCCCCTTGAACCGATCGATATATACGAATTCATTGAATGACTTGGTTGTATTTCCTCCAGATCATTTTCGCCCTCCAAGTCTTCCACAGGTTCGCTCATCGAAGAAAAATCATTCTCCGAGACCGCTTGATTATCTGTCGCAGCATCGTTACCAAAGATCATAAGCAAATTATAGTATCTGGGATATAGTTTTTCCTTCATCTTTGTTCCATCAAGTTTCTCCTAAAAATTGACATTCGAGAAGCAAGGTTAAAAATCAAACGAAATGAAACTCAATTTCATGCTTCACCATACATTCTTCTCTTGCACCAACTGGTTTTTACCTTGGTAATACAAAGTACATGGTGATCCATTAAGGGGGACCAGGTGTTGTTATTCCAGTGTAGATTCAATTTATACTGCACACTGATATGTATATCAATAATGCTAAGTCTATATATTTGGTACCAAACTGTTGAGCCTTAAAAATCGTTCAAGTTTGTCGACATGATCAAGAATGAGGTATTTGTTTCTCTGTTAAACTATCATTTAAATACAAGGTTTTTAGATATATGGATCCACAATGAATGTTCAGACAGTGACTGTTTGAAAAATATTCAGAGAAAAATAATGAGCTACTACTACTCCTTAATAGCTGCAGCTGCTTCATTCTTCAGTAACAGTCCAGTAAGAGTGCTAGTATCAGACATAGCTAGTATCAGAGGAAGTTAATGAATGAGACACAAAGTAGCAATAATGTTCAAGAGTAATGTGGTAGCAATTTCAGAGTAATGTTCAAGAGCACAAACTAATGTGGAAGCTAGTATCAGAGTAGTGTTCAAGACTGTTTCTAAACTAAAGGTGCAAAAACCAACTATAATATTAACAGAGCAGTATTCAAGACTATGACAAGAAAGAACTATTGACAGACTTTAGATGAATTATAAAGACATCACCAATAGACAAAACCATCACCACTTGCAAAGGCTACTCTATATGACTAGCAACAAGAAGCCATTTTTTTCCTAACAATATCATCCAGTAACCCAAAAAAAAATGTAATCAATCAGACAGGCGGACCCATGGCAAGGGCTGGGGTGGGCTCCAGCCCACCACAAAAAAAAATTTGCCTTTTTTTTCCATATGTAATTTTTTTTGGTTTTTTTTTTTTTTTTTTTTTTTTGAGTTTGTCTATACCTAGCCTACCCCAATTCACTCCAATCCACTCCAATTCAAATTTCTGGTTCCGCCCTTGGTAACCGTGGAAGGATATCATTGCTAGGCACATAAAAAGCCATTACAAGTTTGGAACATAAAAAAGCCATTGCAAGTTTATAACCATGGAGGCAGATCCACACGAGAAACATTAATCTTTTATTAAAGACAATATCAATGGATTTGGTCTAACATAACTCGTAAGGAGGCGTTTGGAATACGAAATACTATATAGCCGAGAATTCTATATTCCCGGGAATCAAATTTCCAGTAATTAAATTTTCTGAAAAATTAAATTTCCATGTTTGGTGACTATATAACTATTCCTAGAAAAAAAATTGAAAAAAATGAACAAAAACGACAAAAACGAAAAAAAGGTCAAAAAAAGGAAAGGGGGAAAAAGCTTTTAAAAAAAGTAAAAAACGAAAAAAAAAACGACTAAAATACAAAAAAAAAAGACAAAAAGGCCGAAAAAAATGCCAAAACGACAAATGAAGAAAAAAAAAGTCAAAACCAAAAAACAACAAAAAAGAATTAAAAAAAAGGTGAAAAAACACCCAAAAAATAACAAAAGCGACAAAAATGACAAAAAAAAATAACAAAAACGATAAAAAAGGACCAAAAAGACAAAAACAAAAAATTGACAAAAAAGACAAAAGAGACAAAAAGAAAATAAACGACAAAAATGACAAAAAAACACAAAAAAGAGAAAAAGTAACAAAAAAAAAAAGGACAAAAAATAACAAAAATGGATAAAAATGTCAAAAAATACTAAAGAACGCCGACAAAAAGACAAAAAATAACAAAAAGACAAAAATCGGTAAAAAAAAAGACCAAAAAGAGACAAAAGAGACGAAAAAACGACAAAAATGATAAAAAAAAGACAAAAAGCAACAGAAACCGAAAAAAAATCGACAAAAATCTACTAAACACGATTAAAAAAGGACAAAAGACAACAAAAACGACAATAAAGAGACAAAAAGAGACGAAAAACGACAAAAAGCAAAACCAAAAAAGAAAAAAAAAACTACTAAAAACGATAAAAGACAAAAGATAACAAAAAACAACAAAAACCGGTAAAAACGACAAAAAAGAGATAAAAAGAGACGAAAAATGACAAAAAAATAAAAAACGACAAAAAGCAACAAAAAGGACAAAAAATGACAAAAGACGACAAAAAAGGTAAAAAACGACAAAAAAAAAAACAAAACCGACAAAAAGGATAAAAACTACTAAATACGACAAAAATGATAAAAGACAACAAAAAACGACAAAAACTGGTAAAAACGATAAAAATGAGACAAAAATGACAAAAAACAACAAAAAATGACAAAAATGATAAAAAGCAACAAAAACAACAAAAAAGAACAAAAAAAAAATAAAATGACAAAAACCGGTAAAAAGCGACAAAAAAGAGACAAAAATGACTAAAAACGACAAAAAAACACAAAAACGACAAAAAATGACAAAAAAAAACAAAAATTGACAAAAAAAATACTAAACACGACAAAAACGACAAAAAACGGTAAAAACGACAAAAAGTGATAAAAAGACAAAAATGGACAAAAATAACAAAAAATGATAAAAACGACAAAAAGACTAAAAATGACAAAAGCGACAAAAATAACAAAAAAATCGATAACGACTAAAATGACCAAAAACCGACAAAAAACGAAAAAACGACAAAAAATGAAAAGGAAAAAAAAGGGTAAAAAATGATCAAAAAAAAAGTCGAAAAAAGTTTAAACAACTTTTTTTTCCCGGACAAAAAAAAAAAACCCACCTATTCTTAAGGGATAGAATTCTCATGTTTTACGGGTAAACTATTTATCCAGGTATTTCTAATTTCCGGGAATAAATTTTTTATAGCCCAAACAAATATGGTAATAGATTCCCACCCTATATTTTTCCGGGAATAAAAAAAATTACCGCGTACCAAACGCTCCCTAAGAGACACGAATGTAATGAAAGTTTTACCTTAATATATGTCTTCCAAGTGATGGGATCGGCTGAAACTCGTCCGCTAGAGTCCAATCCAAAGCCGTTAGTTTTGAACAATTTCGTGATGCCATCACATTCCTTTTTTAGCGTCCTCGATCTACCTTTCACATTGTCAACACAAACAGAAATATGACATGCTTTCCTCACTTTCTCTATAACTTGTAATAAAGCATCAAATACATCAATGGTACATTCACATACTCATATTTTAAATATTATTGAAAGTAAGAAAACTAAAAACATTTAAAACATTGTAAACTTCTCGAACTTGAACCCCCTTTTCGGTTCGTTTTGGCCCGGCAAGCAATATCTGAAGAAGACTATTGATTAGTACTTGATCCATATTTTCGGTCCACCAAACTTGCTTTCTCGGATTGTTTTTGACTTGGGGTCCAACTCGTTGGCTTGCCATATTAACTGGTATAACATAACCAAACTGATAAGCAACAGAGAACAATGAAAACATAACCAGTTAAAGTATCAGTATCAGTTATAACATAGCCATATGAAGCTGCATAGAACAATGGAAACATAACATCAGACTGATTTTAATTATTAGACAAAAGTTCATTCCCAATGCGAGTTGTTTCAACAACATCAAGAGAGATTGAAATGTCAAGATAGTTTTAACTCTAAGCCAAGATATTCTATGTTTCTAAAAATTCCTTCAATCAGTCTGGCAACTAGATTTTATGAAATGCCTGACCCAACTCGTGTTCAAGTCATAAAATTTATACAGAAAAGATATTTCATGTAGCTACTCGGTACAAATGCTACTAAGAAACTGAGGGTTTCATGTGGAACTCTCCTACTTGCAACAAGTCAGGCAAGCAATAATATGCATGCTTTGCTATGCTCTCTTATGATGGTGTAGCTGAAGCCATGAGAAGAAATTCACAAAACAATTATTTGCCACAATATATGCAAAAGGGGGGCAAAAGAGTGAACAAATAAATAAAATCAGCAATAAAGATAAAGTTGTCATGACTCGTAATCCTTCCTTCAGTCTGCTACTACCATTCCCTAATTTCTTAGTTAGGGAGAACCACTTTCCCTCTATTTTTGTAACCATTGAAAATTATTTTACTTCTCAGCTTCTTTTCTTTGGCTTTTCTTTCTCCAGGCTCAAATTTGTGGCAATGTGACTATCAGCTGGATTATTCTGTGTCAATCTTGCTTAAGTTTTCTCATTCGCAGAAGGGTGTTATTGAAATATTGACTTGATTTTTGTTTCCTTTTCCTACCAATGCCAAAAACTATAATGGAAAGTAAAAGATATATTCGGACTATAATCTTGGCCTTTCCAAATACCGGAAAAAAATATTAGAAATTACAAATTTCCAAAGGAAAGGAAATAGCAAAGAATTGATTTCCTTTCCTTTCCGCTAACCGAAGGAGGCCTTAAACTGATGCCGAAGACTGCTCTAATGTTTTATTGGATTCTACATATAAAGAAAAAGAGAGACGGGTATTATCTGCTTTACTTGATGTGAAATTTAACTTATTGACAATCCAAATTTTAGTTGATAATTTCTTCTTCTAATCCATGAAAATCTAGTAAGGTATATGCACATACAAAGACAGAGATGAGAGAGATTGTGACACAAACCAAATATTTATAAAGTTTTTTTTTCCCATTCTATGATATAGATAGAAATAATTACATTAACTCTCCTATATTTCATGAGTATTACATGAACCTCCCTTTTTTCTTAAAATAATTACATGGATTTTTCTTATGTTTTATATTTTATTTTGAAATAAGGACAGTTATTGTAATAACATTTATATAAAATATAAAACATAAGGGACGTCCGTGTATTTATTTTTGAGAGATTTGTGTAATAAACAAGAAACATATAAAAAGTTAACCTAAATTGCTCAGAGAGATTAAAAGTATGACTTATAACTAAAACAATAAATGAGGCAAATGTTCTAAAGAACTAGTTTCAAAATAATTTCTAAAACAATCAGAAATGTTAGTTAGCCCAAAACAAGTATGCTAAAAAAAAAGTTGGAAAAGTATGATACTGCCAACTTTCCTCTTTATTCTCAAATTTATAATAACAATACCTCCATATTTTTTGTCACTAGTAGTTCTTTGGATACTAAGTCCAGTCCAGGTGATCCTGACTAAGCACTAACCCCCATTTCTTTTAAAAGAAATAATATGACAGTATTGTCTTATGTTAGGAGAGACATAACTAATAACAGTAATTAAATCGCGCGATGCTGCCTGCTGTAGCAGAGGTTCCTGAGGAAGCAGACATGAACGACCATACGTCTGCATCAATCATATATTTCATACAAGCTCACACTTAGTCATGAACTATATTTTGTTATTGTACAATTTTGAGCATTGTACAAGTACACTTTAGATTTGTACGATATTACGTCCATTAATGACTTTATGGTCCTCTAAAATTGAAACGTAACATAAATCAATAAATAAATGATCAAATATTGAAAATATATACACATAAGAATTATCTCAAAATAAAGCAGGACAGAGTCCTCTACGGACAAATCCAACAAACTCCAACAGGAAGTCAGGAACCCTTGCAAGTGACACAAGACATTGAATTTAGTAAAGGAGCTCTATTTAAACAGAGTGTCCGTTGCGCCGAAAGTATGGTGGAATCCAGACTGTAGGTGTTATGTTTGATTGTGATTCATACATCTATGGTGTCGTAGTTTCCACGTGGCAATGCCACAGAAACTATTGCCTACTACTCTACCGAAAACAAACCTACTTCTGGGCCTCTGGCAAAGTCGTATGTTTCTGTAGTCTGTCAACAGTACGTCAGTACACCTACCAATAAAGCTTACTTTGGATTTCTCAAGTATATGAAGAAGAGCAGTGCCATGTTGCCCGCGAGTTTGGACCGTTCTGGTCCGCGGATCACGTGTCGCACACTTATTGGAAGAGGGACGGGGTGGTCCGGTGTGTGTGTTGGGGGGGGGGGGGAGGGGGGGGAAGGGGGAGGGGGGGGGGGCGCAGTGTTGGGGGTAGGGGGAGAGAGTTGGCACGTTCGTGCATGGTCACATGCACGGTCACCCCCTTGATCCAAAAAGGATTTCCGTACGAAGAATAGCTGATGAAGATGAGAACGGCTACTAATGGTCAATCAAACCTAACGGCAGCATTGAGATTGAGCATTTTGATTCGACTAAAACCAGTCAAATATTGTGAGTATGGGAAGTCACGAAACCTATGTGTATCTATACCAATTCCAGATTAAGTGTACAAAGTAAAACAAAGGGTCAACGACTCAACAGAATGCTAGGAAGGAAGGGTCATGTCGTGTCGGACACATTTTCAACACATTGTGATACTCCAGAAAAATTAGAGGTCGCTTCTATTGAGAAAGACAGGAATCAAAGTTGTTCAAATTTCTATCAAAAAGAAGAGCTGTTCTGAATGGTGTGGCGATGTGCAACTAGAGTACTCCAGCCAACCATCACAACAATGGAGTCGGCATCAAATATTTTCATATTGCTTCCTGCGTCCTTTAAATCCAGAGAATTTAATTATATACAATTTTCTTTACATTCGCATTCTTATTTGTTTGTTTGTAACTGTATGTTTTATTCCCCTTACAAATGCAATCACAGTAGGCTGGCCACCTCAAAAGGAATAATACCGATGGATGCATCAGTCAGGACTTCACCAAATTGTGATCATCGAGATCGAGTCCAAAAAAAAAAAAAAAATCAATTTGTTCATGTCACTATTACTGATCATCATCGTTCGCGCAGATGATCTACCAACTGGATGTTAACAATCTACTCTGGCAGGGATTGGTGGTCTTCTTTTGCCCAAAATAAGGGTGATCAATCGCCTGCAGTCCCACTAGTTTCAAATCCAGGAACTTCCCGCTCCCACTAAAGGTCTTAACCACTCGGTTGTCCATCCTCCGGTCGGTCTTAACGAGGACGAAATATGTATTATACATGGTTGATTATTCGATCTGGGCACGAGGAACCTAATTGACTTAATTCGTCGTAGCCCTGATTTCATTTTCGAACACTAAAACAATTGATAAACTTCGGCTGCAAGGACGGCAACCCCCTCGATCAACATATACTGATTGATTAATATTTAAGTCGACTTAACTGTAGTTGATCTTTCCGTAAAGTGGATTAACAGTATATGTTACATACAAAATTATGCTTTTGTATAAGAAAGCTATCCTTCCTATAGATTACAAGCAAAGCATATAGAACAAAGTCATCGATCCTTTGATAGTTTATGCAACCTTTATAAATAGTTAAATACTGAAGGTACCGATCATCTGCAACTCAGATAAAACATCAAGTGGTATAAAGTATATGCCAATGCTGTTGAGGGGAAATATTTTTAAGGTTAATGGTCAATGCAAATACGGAAATTTTCATAGGAATCATAGAAAGTTTAAACAATTATATCCAAAGCATCAAGTTTCAAAAAAAAAAAAAATCAGATTGAGCATAAAAACGTCATTTCGAAATGCGGAATTCTGCACACAAAAAAAATGTGAATGCTTAACGCTGTTAACTCTGTTACCGACCTAAAAATAAAATAAAATAAGGAAAACGTTCTTAGGAAGGACATTTCCGAAGGAAAAAACGTCCTTCCTAGGGAAGGGTGTTTTCCTCTGACATGGGAAGAATACGATAAGAAGAAGAAGACTAAAGGAGGGGGGGTGGTTTCAGCAAAGATAATAGAAGGAAAATGCTCTTAGGAATGACGTTTTTTTCAAGAAAAACGACGCCCTTCTTAAGGACGTTTGTTTCAAAAAAAAGTCCTTCCGAAGGATATTTTTCTTTTTTATTATTTCCTTTCCCGCGTCACATAAACTCATTTTAAAACAAAACTTTAAAATTAATATAACGTCATTTCGAAGGGTGTTCTTATGCTTTACTTATAATTTTGAGAAAGTTGATACTTTAGGTATAATTTTAGATATTTTTGATACTTTGAATGCAAATTTCCGATAAAAATATGATAAACCATCATTTAAAGTTCTGAAAGAGGAACAAACTACATTGTGGACATTTTGGTGGTTACTGCAGTGCAATCAATACTAATTCTGTGAAGTACTGCAATACTCGTTGATTTATGTTACTTTTATTGATGGGTCTTTATGCCCAATTGCCCATTCAAATTCCGGTACAGACAACAGGAACCCAATCGATTAGGTATACGTCCTTAGTGTTGATGTGTGCATTTAAAGTTGCTAGCATCGCCACCATTTTGCAATTACAGCTTGCAGGACTCTATATATGACCGGGCACAAAGAGAGGTGGTGCAATATCAAAATGGTGAGGAAGCAACAACAGTACATGTACTCAACATATTGCTGACAAACTATTCTGGACCTATCCATCATGAGTTGGTGAACCCACTTTTTTCTTTTTTTTTTCCACTTCTTGTTCACACCTTGGCTAAAATTGTCCATGTCCCTCTGTCTCGACTCAAGCGGAAACCAAAGTCCTTCTCATACAGAAACATGAAGCACATGTTCTCAGTGTCAAATACAAAGGCCAATCTGCAATTACAATGCCGATGCAAAGAAGGAAACAACAACTAGTGACAAATCAACCGAGAAGTTCCAAAATTAACAGCTGCACTTGCCATACAAGTTTATCATATATAAATCTCGATACATTTTACATGGTTACATAAAGGAATCCAAAGAACAAAACCCCAACACATCCAAACCCCATTTCTATTCACACGACATCGATCAATGACCATTCCTTCCCTTCATCCAAATCTTATTTATATATTGATCAGCTCCTAACATAGCCAAGTGAAAGTAATCAACCAACTATTTGAGTTGTCTCGTAATATCCTCCAAAATTTTCACTTGCAAGCGCTAAAAACTGAGCCAACAATCATCCACTTAATTATCAGAGAGATCATTTGCTCGCCGAGTTAGTACCAAAAGAACAAAACCAAAATTACGACGAGTGCAGTTTAGTTCTCGGCTCCTTATTCTGGAGTGTAGCAGCAGCAGCAGCACCTACAGAACAACTTACGACTTTGCACTCAGCAGGTGTAGAATGAAACTTGCTCTTAGGCCTCATGGTCTTCACCTCTTCGCTGGTGTAGATGAAGATCTTTCTCACCATCTTACAAAATTCCCTGCAGGTCACAAATAACCAACCAATTTAGTCAATAGGTAAATTTTGCATACGCGCTAATAAAGAAAGGGTTTTGTTAATACAACGATAAATGTGTAATTTGTATAGGTACTCCCACCATCATATTTATCGATGCATCTTTCACTTAAAATGTGTGTTGATAAATGTAATATGTACATTGATAAATGTGATGGTGGGAGTACCCATACAAATTACACATTTATCGATGTATTAACGTGCCTTCAGGGCACATGTTAACAAAACCCAGAAAGAAATTCTAGTTTTTGTATAGAGAATTACGGCCAAGGGTCGTCTCCCATTAGCATCATATCACCCTCATCGTCGGTGAAAACCACTTCCCACTTATTCCTATGTCTTAGTTCTCCTTTGATCTCAAACATCTCCTCTAGCTCCGCGATTAGCTCATCATAGCCTACGAGGGCGGTAAGGTCCACAGCACGTCCCACCGCAATCCCTTGCATGTGGACCTGTTTCGATCCAAATAGTAGCAAATCCATGTTAGTTAACAGAAGTGATGATGCGATGATGAAACTTTTATGGCTTGCCTTTTACCTTCGTTCTGCTTCTGGTAGAACTAATTTGCTTGCTCTGGACCTCTTTCAGTGATACCAGTGATCGAAGTTTAAGCTCTTTCGATGATTTTGAGACAACCGATTGCTGCTCGTTGTCATCCACCGAGGCAGTGGCTGCGACCTGATCCTCATCGGCTGTCTTCTCAGCAGAAGTAACATTGTCCGAGTGATTGAACAATTGGATACCAAACAGCCGGCAACTGCTACTTGACTCAGGTCTCCTCCGTTTCTCTCCCGAGCTACTTGACTTCATAGCAAGTTCCTCCCTCGTCAAGTCAGGCACAAAAGGCCATGCGGATAGGTTAGCCTTTGCCTCTCCCTTGGCGTCCTGAAACAACTTCAGAGAGGCATCAAGTGGAGATGGTGAACTCTGAGGTGGAGAATGGAGATCCTTCAACCAATGGTTGTTCTGGAAATTACTGCAACCGTTGCCCTTGTGTTCCATCAGATTAGGAGACCAAACAACTTTCGTGTCGCAATTCAGAACATCCCTGTTGCTCATTGTACCGGAATCACAAGATTGAGTCGATCCGGGATACCAGTAGCCCGTAGTAGAATCTGAATTCCAAGAAAATGAGAGAAGTTTATAAATAGTTACAAGTGTGTCGAATTCTTGTAGGGAATTCAGTAGAAAGGTGACGAAGGGCTTACCCTCTCTGCCGAGCGATGCAAGGTCGACTGATGGACGAGCTTTCTTGTTCTTGAACGGCACTGGCTGCGTAATGTTCGGAGTAGGCACAGTGGCACTGAAAGTCTCCAGTTCCCACGGAGAAACCCTCTCTGGTCTTTGAATATAGGTATGCTCGTCCCATTGCACCTAAAATATGTACAAGGTTTAAGAGTACTATCCAGCATACGATGGATGGTGTTGGGGAAGAACAGCAAAGAACTGTTATATACCTTCAATGATCTCCACTTAGAAGTAGCCCAATGTGAAGATAGATCTCCAACTCCGACTATAGTACCGGCAAACCTGAGATATAACAACAATATCGACTGGATGAACATATATCATCTCGATGCGATGAGTAGTACAACTTAGTATAATGTAACATACCTTTTCTCTGGAACATCTTCCCCCTCGAACCTCATCTTGAACCGCATGCCGACTGTGAATCCGTTACTAACAGAATCCAAGTACTTGTTCACGTTGACGATGAATTGACTAGTCCTAGACACACCCCAAGCAAAAAAATTCTCAGTAAATGGACACACCAAAAATGAAATACCAAGCAATCTCCGATACAAGAATAGAGATTGTTCCAACCTAGGCTTGTAGTACACTGTGAAAAGGGACTGGGTCGAGACTGCATGCGACGCGGTTGCAAGAACTCCAAGGTGCATGCTCTGGCTCGATATAACAGATGACGGCATCATGCTCTGCTGCCGTGCAAGGCGTCTTACTCCCACTCCCAATTCCCCATTTTCGCCTCTGAATGACATCGCAAATATTAACTTCACTGAAGTTGAGAACAAGAAAACGGACAATTCCTCCAAAAAAAATACCTCATAAAAACAAATGCATCACCGGCGACTAATCTCTTCGATGTAACAAAAGTGCTCCAGCCGGTTGTTAGCAAATGCCTCCGCGGTTGGCCTGTCCATACAATTCTATACAACTGAATACAAATGAGGAACAAATCCCCTATGAACAAAGCTGAATTAAAGACTGCAATACAAACCTCTAAATATGTGTTTGAATCGCCACTCGAAACCATGAAGATCCTTGGCAGCCAACTCCTGAGTTGGAGTCTGTTGCGACATATCCTATTATAAGAAGAAAAACCCATAACGATCAGATCATCAATCATTACATATAGCAACTTAATAAGGAAAGATAGAACTGACCAGGGGAGGAAGGCAATCGTTGGCATGTCTGCGAAGAACAGAGAAGCCACCGTGCGTGCTCGTGTCGGAAGCCGTTAGAATCTTGCTGAACGAGTGGACCACGGGCCTCGGAGGCTCCCGCTGACATAGGTCGGGGCTCGCAGGCTCGATTTGCTACAAGAAGTCCAACCAAAAAATGTGTTTACGAATCCAAGCATAGACGAATATAAGATGTTCGCATATATAACTTTAACAATTGAGTTCTTACATCCGACTCCGGCATCAACGTAATCTGAGCATAGACTTCATCGGTTTCAACTTCGGCCTAATTAACATCAAAACCAATATGATTACATGTGAGTTCACTTTCAAGTTTCAACAACAAATCGAACAATTCTGCACAAGAAGAAGAAGAAGAACACAGCAAGAGAACAGGAGCTGACCCTGAGCTGGATGTTAACGACGCGGCAGAGGATCTTGGGAGGAAGGTTGAACATGGTAATCTGCTGGCTCAGCTCCTGGTTCGTCGAGGCCGCCAACTATTATTACAACATGAACAACAATTTTCAGTATTTTCGTATAGAGTTCTTTGACGAAAAAAGTTTACAAGGAAAAAAAAAAAAAAAAGAGTTGAACTTCGTCGTCGTCACCTGCTCCATGTGACCTTGTGGGAAGTAGTAGACCCTTTCTCCCGCTCTCGGAACCTCGACCAAGGGCCCGGCGCACGCTCTCCATAGCTCTTCATACAATCCTTCTCCTCCCAAACCTGTGGAAGAAGAAATCAACCCATTAGAACCCCAAAAAGAAGTAAACTTTGAAGAACCCCATTAGAATCCAAGCGAATAAAATCTGGAAGAAAAGGAAAAAAAAAACAGAGAACCAGAAGAAGAAATTTTGAAGAACCCCATTAGAACCCAAGCGAAGAAAAGCTAATAAAAAACACTAGAGCCAAAAAGAAGCAAATTTTGAAGCATCCCAGGTGACGAAAAGTTGGAAGAAGACCATGAGAACCAAAAAAGAAGCGAAATATGAAGAACCCATGAAGACCCAGACGAAGAAGGCCATAAAAGAAGCAAACTTTGGGAAAAAGAAGAAGAAGAAGAACTCACCATAGTCCATGCTTGACTGAGAATTCACTGATCCATACGCCATGAAAAACTCGCACTCTCTCCCAATTTATTTCACTGCCAAATTAATGAGAAAGAACGGCAGAATTGATTAAAGCTGGGACCTTTCTAATTCTTCCAACTCCTCTTCTTCTTATCCCACGATGAAAGTAATGCAAACTCTCTCTCTCTCTCTCTTTCCAAAGTCTACTTTCTCTCTCTCTTCATCTTCTTCTTCTTCTTTAGGGAGACAAAGCGGAGAAAGCGAAGGAAAGGAGACAACGGCGTTATGGCTCTACTTATAGCCGTTACTCCAACCCCATCCCTCCCGCTTCTTCTTCTTCCTTTTCTACAAATGACAGAAGTTGTAGAACCGTTATGTGTCCAATCTCCCTCGCGGTAATGTTACCGCCCCCATTAATCCATTTTTTTTTAAAATGTTATTTTTCTTATTTTTATGTTATGGTTTTGTTTGTAATGTCCTGGGATGCTTTTCAGCGCACTCTTTTTTGGATCTTCTTATCGTTTTATATATGTAAATTTCGCAAATTCATCCTACTGTAATTATTGATTTGCTCTCACTTTTTCTTTGAAAATTAAAGCTTTGTTGGAACTATAAAAACCAAATACGTGTGCATGTTGTGCCAGGAAATAATAATGCTTTCTGCAAAAGAATAAAAGCATAAAGAGAGATTTCAAGCATTCCGGATAACATTTACAAGTAAAAAAAAAAAAGTCATATAATACATGATGATTATTAGATTAGACAATACTCGTATTATTTTATTCTGAATGACAACTTATAGTTCTAGACCTAACTTAATCCAAAATTTGAGGATACATAGGACAATGACTTTTTATGCTAATTTTGTTTAAGAATAGAAAAACAAATGATACTAGCATATATTATATAAAATTGTAGTTGTTTTATGATTGCTAATTAGAGAAATTTGTTGTCACAAATTTCCTAAAATTTAGGATAGTCAAAACCTTTATTTTTTAAATAAAATTAGGTGCTTAAACTTTTATTGGAAGAGTGATTCTTCGGTTTACAGAATTTGTATCAATTAAAAAAACATGCTTCTCCAAGAAGAATTCCTTGATACTTGAACAATGTTTCCTAGCAAAATTTAATTTGTTTATATATATATATATATATATATATATATATATATATATATATATATATATATATATATATATATATATATATATATATATATATATATATATATATTTGAAAGAAGGTAATTATGACGAATGCTCCCACCGGAAATCGTTCTCCTGACCACTAAGGTCGCATGTCTCACCACTATCACTAGGCTAGAGGATCATTAGCGATATATATATATATATATATATATATATATATATATATATATATATATATATAGAGAGAGAGAGAGAGAGAGAGAGAGAGAGAGAGAGAGGGGTTAGAGTAAGACATCCTCTTATGAGGTTGCAGGTTCCGGCAACGAGAGTAGTACATTTAATTTTATTTGGAAAAATAAATGTGAGTGCGGGTCGAATGCGGGTGCAGACCTTTGGGGCCAAATTTTTAGGCCTTCAAACCAAAAGGCTGTCACAAAATTACCTTTTATATATATATATATATATATATATATATATATATATATATATATATATATATATATATATAACCTCTAGCGGTCGGAGTTCGAGCCCCGGCAAACTTTTATTATACGTTATTACACGTGTATATATATATATATATATATATATATATATATATATATATATATATATATATATATATATATATATATATATATATATTGAAGCAATGGATAATTGTTGCGAACTCGCCTCCACGGAAGCTCGAACTCCAATCACTTGAGCCGCATGCATCTCTCTTAACCACTATGCTAGAGGTTATTTGCCTATATATATATATATATATATAGAGAGAGAGAGAGAGAGAGAGAGTTATAATTGTCAATGATACTTTATATTATTGTTGGATTTTCAAAATGGATTACCGTAATTATTCTTAATTTGTACAATTTTTAGAAGAAAAAAATAGCTTTTTCTATAAATTAAGGTTGTTTTTGGTAATTTATTTTAAAATTTTGTAGATATTGTAAAAGCTTTCTGGGTAATTGCAGTTCTCTATATGTATATATCAATTACTTTTTATGTAAAAGAAAAGTAATGTAGGGATCTGTTTGTAATTAATAGGATAACTTTGACAGTCTGTGGATGAGCAGTGTCTGCCAAGAAGTAGGCACGGGCAATGTCTCCGCTCATAACCTCCGGCAAACTTTTATTTGGTTGAACACCGGCAACAGCCAGTCACCAACAACCTCTCGGCCGGTCGTCGTGTTATGGAACGACCGGCTACAGCAGGTCGCAGAGGTTTTGTGGAGGCCTGGAGGGTGGGGTGCATGCTTCATGCTTGTCCTAGTCTCCGACAGAATTGCGGTCTTGCCATCCGTGTGGGCCCCGGTAATCCACGTGGGCAGAATATGATGTGTACTCCGTTTGGGAGACCCATTTTCCTCCCATACATAAAATTGGGACCCGTATTTGTTGACGGGTCCGATCCCGTCTGCGAACATGACCCGATAACTTCATGTTTTTTTTCTTCTACTATTTATTTATTTAAAAAAAAAGAAATTGAAATAAAGTTATTTAGATTATGACAACACTTCTATATCATAAATTAAGTAAGACTTGTGATTTTATACTTAAGTAGGGTGTATTTTGCAAACTTACCTATGACATTACTGAATTAGTGCAGAATAAAAGTTTAATTGACAAGAATAGTTGTAATCGAAAAAGCTATATTACTATATAATAAGAAAATGGCTTTATCCTAATTTTTTTTTTTCAAATATGTCTTACCTTTACTAATTAAAATTGTGCATCCATTTTGCTACATAATCAGGAAAGTTGGCTTCACCGTAAATTATTTTTCATCTAAATATATTTTTTACTAAGTTTACAAATTAAAATTGTTCATTAGATTTAATGAGGACAACTAAGCAATCGTGTATAGAAAAAAAGAAAAAAGAAAAATATAGTTTGATGTTATGATGTCTTTTACTCTTTCCAAGTACAAAATTTTTTTTTTATTAAAAGGAGGTTAAAATATGTGAAATGTACGTACATATATGCTAGTATTTATAGAGGCATAAGTTGTATGTACTGATGAATCAATCAATGAACAATTAATAGATTTCATAAGATTTTTTTATAAATAAGTTACAGAATAAGTATTTTTGAAAAAAAAAAACTAATTAATTTGTTAGTTAACCAATGTTTCAAAAAACTTGAGCTAATAGAAAATTACTAATATTACATATTAAAGCATGTGGATGAGCTTGGAACATGTACTTGGATTTTAGTCAAGTGAAGGATCATGTATGAAAAAAGATTAAACAATATAACTAATTTAAATGGTGGACATATTATTTGAATCGATAATATTTTGCACTGGTACCAGGTTAGTTAACTTGTATTCTTAGAAAGTCGAACCAATATGAATATGTCAACATTATATATCAAGCTCTCTGGTCAACTTTTGCCTACCAAGTAAATTTGACGAATGCGATCCCCCTTTCACCTTGTCATACATAAGCGGGTTGATAAAGAATATTGATCCATATGCATAAGAAGGTACGAAAAGAATACTAAAGAACATAAGACTTTAGGTCATGGTGCATACGGTCCGGGTCGGCCCACGGGCCGAATTCGGCGGGCCAGACAAGGCTCGGGCCGGTCCAGGACCGGCCCTTAGTTTCAAACGGGTCGGACCAGGTCCGGTCCGGTTCAGCTCACGTAGGCCCAGCCCGGCCTACTGGACCGGACCATGGTGCAGCCGGTCCGGGCCGAACCGGTCCACGGGCCGGGCCGGTTAAACCGGGCCGGCCCGGTTTTGATGGGTTTATTTAACTTTTTTTTGTTAAATTATTTTCAAAAAAATTTGTAATTTAATTTTGAAAAAAAAATGGTAAAAGTAAAAAAAAATCATTTCTCCATCTTCCTTTATCCGGGCTTGGGACCGGTAAATGCTTGCTTGG
Source organism: Iris pallida (assembly GCA_029216955.1). NCBI lineage: Eukaryota > Viridiplantae > Streptophyta > Magnoliopsida > Asparagales > Iridaceae > Iris > Iris pallida. The sequence goes on from JANAVB010019200.1 coordinate 5,747,122, forward strand.
CATAGGCGGAGTTAAAAAATATTTTTTTATTTTAAAAAATAAAAAATAGTTTTTGAAAGTATAAGTTAAAATTTGAAAAGTATAAGTTAAAATTTAAAAGTATAAGTTAAATTGAAATATTTTAAGTATAAAAGTATAAGTTTAAATGTACATACCTAATACCTTGCACCATAGCTTTATTGTTGTTCGCCTTCATGCAATGAAAGTGTCACGACCCGTTACCCAAATTGTTGGGCCGGGCCGAGCCATGTCCAGCCTACGCTTGGTTAAAGCACAGTAAGCTGTTCTAGAATAAACAATAAAGGATCTAAGTAGCTAACAGTTCTAAAATCATATTTAAAGTTCATCACAACACAGCATCTATAAGCGCAGGTAAACAAGTACAGATTTAATAATACATAACCAAAGTATCCAACTGGAGACAAAGTCCAGTATCCAAATATAAGTAGAGACCAAAATCTAAGTCTCAAAACACATGAAAATAACTAATCAAGGTTCTCCGCTGGGGCCTCTTCTGGAGCTAAGACCAGGTCCTGAATGCAATATCATAATATGTAACACATAGCGTTTCCTCCTCGGAAAGTAAACCTACAACGTTATCCTGTCAGGACGGGAGCAAGTACAACCTCTACAACTAAAGTACTGAACATATAATGAAAGAGATGTACAATAAGAAACATGGTGTGATAAGTCTATAAAACAGGAAATACCAGAAACATGGCCTCATGGTACAACTGGGATCACAATATCATAGTAACACAGGGAACATGGCATATCTGGAATTATGGTATATCTCATAATCTATCATGGCAAGGATACATATGTCATAGAGACAGATGTATATGTAATGTTTAAAACTGTAGCAGGTACGTGATCGGTCAATAGATGTACAATGTACTGTGGTACATGTAAATAAAATGTACATACGTACAAGTCAACAGGCATAGGTGTACATCCGTACAGAAATGCGGCATAATGGCCTACGGCAAGGTATGCATATAAAATACGACCTCGCTCGCTACTATAGGGGGGTCATGATCACGTACTCAACTGTCAGTTTTTCCATAACCCATATTCTATCATGTGAGAGATACGAGAACAGTAAAAACATGTGAGAGACACTGGGAGTAATATAAGCATGGCCGGTACTGGAAACAGTATGAAATATGTGAATACTCCGAGTAGTATAAAGCATAGTAAAACATGTACTGAGAACCAGTAAGGAACATGTGAAGATATAAGAACTGTCCTAAGCATGTTAGGTACTGTAAGTAATACAACATGTGAAGACATAGCTTGCTACCTCAAGGATCAGTATTTTAACAGGGTTAATACATGTTCTAGCATTAACAGACAGAAAATGAGTTTGTAGATGTACTTGCCTCGAGCAAAGCAAGAATACTAGTACGAAGATATAGATGTCCGGTGTCCTATCAATAATGATATACAAACTCAGTTCTAAGCTATGTTCAATATTACACTAGTGGTGAGACACGACTCCTAACTGGACACTAACTAAGTGGAGACCTAGAATAAAAGTCTAATGTTGAGTGCCAATATACACAAACTAACTTCCTAGGGTCTTTACTCTAGTGCGGGGTGAGGTCCAATACGTCTATAACTCAAAACAACACAAAATATTGAAAGTCGTAACTACGCAATAATTAAATCAAACTGTACACTAAGTTCCAATAATTTTTGAGATAGACAAAAAGCTCAATTATATATAAAATAAAGTACCAAAATGATCCTTGTTAATTATAGAAATTTATACTAATTTTTCTGGGATTTATAAACCATCATAAATATTTATTAAAAATCAGCAAACATAAATATACTAAAAATGAGTTCTGTTTTCCTATTTCTATAAAATACCAAAAGCACTTAATAAATGCTAGAAAAATTATAATAAATTAGCTAAATTAACATAATATTTAAATACAATTTTTTCAAGATTTTTACAGCAATTAAAATATATATAAAAATTTAAAAACAGAAAGTAACAATTTTTGGAAAAATAATTAATTACAAATTAAGGATAATACATAAGCAAAATCGACAGATGTTGTCGGATGATAAAATAAATATCATCAATGTGTCCAGAACGATCAAATCAGCTAGGATAGCCTACCCATAAGTCCAATTTGGACACAGGGACAAAACGGTAATTTCGGGTCAAAATGATGTCCGCCGTTGGACACACTTTGCACCGAAAAACGTGTCAGGATAGAAGTCTACAAAACCTAGAAAATTATATGTCCACGAATTTAGAATGATGATACGAACCCAACGGTATGTCCGAAATGGAATTCCGATGTGCCGAACTCAAAATGATACGTTGACGCGGACACTTGGTATCCGGTTTGCACCAAAATACGTGCCGGAGCAAATGTCTTCAAAACTCAGCAAATTATATGTCAACGAGTCCAATGACGATACGTACTCAACGGTATATCCGGAATTGGATTCCGATGAGCCGAACTCAAAGTGATCCGTTGACTCGAAAAATGGGACCCGTTTTGCACCGAAATACGTGCCAGGGCCCACGTTCTCCAAATCAAGCAAACTTTATATGAAAACATGCCAGAACGACGTCACGAGTCTACTGGTGGTGTCAGAAATTGAATCCGGAGTCCCGGGTTAAAAAATAGAATTTAACAAGTGCAAATTAAAGAATTCGGACGGCCAACTTTGGCGTCGAATTCGACCAACCAAACGTGCTTATAATGAAACGAAACCTAAAGGAGACAGGAAGATGGTTATACCAGCTATGCACCAGAACTGACGGCACGCAAAACGGAGCTGCAACGGCGGAGTTACGAACCCGCGAAGTTGGCGTCACGAAACTGTCCAAAAACAGTTCAATTTAAAACGTCAACTTGGTGGCCAGTTTTGAGGTATCAAACGATAAAATTAACGGACGAAAATTGACAGAAGTGAAGATGGATATACCGAGATTGCAACGGAGCAAGGAGTTCGCCGATCCAACGTTCGGATCTCCCGAAAAATATGCACGAACTTGCTGCGACGGAGCGCACTTTCTGAGTTCAAAACGCGCGCGTCACGACGGGATTTTGTTCAAACGCACGAATAGGCTATTCGGCACGTCGGGGAAGATGGTGCGCGTCCGGGGAGGGTCGCCGAAGGCTCGCGCGGCCGGTGGGGGGTCGCCGGTGGCCTCGCGCGACGGCGGCGACGTACGTCGGCGGCGGCGGTGGCCGTCGCTGCCGCCCATGCTGCTGCTGTTGCAGCTGTAAACGCGCGCGCGCGGCGGCGAGCGGTACTGCTGACCGGAGGGGGTGGCCGCGGCGGCGTAGTCCCGGCGAGGGCGACGGCGGCTAGGGTGGTTAGTGGTGGTGGTTGATGGTGATGACAATAATGGTGTGGTGTTGGTGATGGAGTGGGTGATGGGGGTGGTGATGTGGATGATGAAGAAGAGGAGGAGAAGGAGATGGAGGTGGTGGCTGTAGGTGGTGGTGCTTGGCCTAGGGAGGAGGAGGAAGGAGTCGGCCTACCACTCTTCCCAAAACTGTGCCCTAGTTTCCTCTTCCCGACGACCGCCGGTCTCCCTGCCAACCCACGCCAGCCCGACTCCGACGACTTCTCGGCCGACCGCACCCCGCGGATCCGCCCCAGCGCGCCCCTCTTCACTCGCCGTGCCCGCTGTTCCGCCGGCGCCCTCGGCCAACCGCCGAACCGCCCCTTGTGCGGTCGCCCCGACGCCCCGACAGTGCCGCCCTAGGCCGCGCCCTGTCCGGCGACTTCCCGGTCGCGCCCCGCCTCCAGTGCTGTGCGCTGTTTCCCCCGCAACCTCGGCGACTCCCTTCGTCGCTGTTCTTCCGCGTTCCTGAGACGCTTCTCTGAGTTTCTGTGTTCTCTTCTGGAATTTCTCCGTTCGTTGGTGCTGTACACGCAGCCGAACTCCGGCGAGGCGTGTTTCGAGTCCAAGGCATCACTTCGGATTCCGTCAATTTCGGTAACTTCTGGATAGTCCCGTAGTTCCTTCAGTCTGTGATGAGTTTTGGTCCAGGAATTTTCTTCGGAAAATTCGGTTTTTCTGTTACGTTTGTGTTTCGAAAATTTTCGGATAGTTTGTTCTGTGATAATTGGGTTCTGTGGTTGGTTTGATGATATTTTGGTCTTAGAATTCCCTGGGAATTCGGTTTGCTAGGTTTTCGGATTTTCCGAAATCGGTTCGGAAATGCTCTGTGAATTTTGGAATGATTCTTTGGTAAAATTTTCTGTTGATTCTCTGAGTTCAGATCGGTTTTCCGAATCTCGGAAGAATTATTTTGGATATTTCGAGTTCGATATTATTTTAAGTTCTGGTTATTATTATTATTATATTTTGGTTGGATCGGTATCCCTGGTTTGGGATTTATTTTACAGGAAAAATCGGCGCATTTTCCAGTTTTGGGTTATCCCGAAAATAGAGGGAATGCTGCCAAAATTTCTATTAAATTTTGATTAAATAATTTTTAAAATGAATTTCGGAAAAGAATACTATTTTTGGATTTAATTGGGCGACGACCGTATTAGGTCAATGGGCCCTGGCTAACTGCAAACGAAACCGGTTTCGTCCGGACGTTGAGGCATTAGCTATTAAATGACGACTGGACCAGTTCTGAGACTCAATAATATTTATATTTTAATTAGAATTATTTATATTTAATTTTGTAGGCAGTTTACAGGACTAACGAATTTTTTCTTATTTTAATTCTTGGGAATGTAAAGGCATAAGCCTATTTATTTATTCTGGGTGTGAGATTGTAATAACTTAGGTTTTAATTTTGTCTTTCTTTTATTTTCTGGATGATTATAGTCATAGGAACGTAGTATAAATGATAAATTATTTATTTTAAAAGAATATAATAATTAATGTTTTGTCACTTAGAAAAAATTAAGTTATAAATTTAAATAGAAATTCATGTATTTTCTAAATTAAAAGGAAAAGTATATTTTTTCATAATGGATATATACCAAGTTTTATAAATAACTTGATAAATACAAGTTTTTCCCGAAAATCAAATATAAATTGAATGTTCTAAATATCAACGCACTAGTAAGCGCTTTTGTTGTATTAGTTAAAACAAGATTAAAACTTGACTAGGATACAACTAGATATTGCAACTAGTGTGGCAGTTCTGAATGGTTTGGTTCTGAGACAGATTTCCGAATGTAGGGTTTCGAGGAAGTTTTTGACCATCAATTCCGAAGTACCAACTCTTCAGTTCGATCAATTTTAAGGCAAGTACATTTATGTTGATTACAATTATTTAATAATCACTTCACTGCAATTTTAAACCACTGTTCAAACACGAACTCCTTTGGGAGTATTGACTGTACTGTTGGGGACTGGGGGAGTAGAGTAATGTTTACGACCACATCCAAACTAGTATAACAACTGTGTTAGCTTACCCCTCACACACACGGGGATAAGCCATATCGTATCAATAGGATACAACTGTACAATCCAAGCCGATCATATACATTGCATATTCACATCACAATACTGAAACTATTGCAAAACTGTTTATCTTCAAAACTGTTTAAAAGTGCATGATTTTATTGTTAAATTAATTGTCAAGATTAGCATAAATTGTACTTTGCTCCTTTCCTGACTGGATAACCGTAGGTTTTGCTGACGACCCGGAGCTGCTGATTAACAGTTATTATGATCCTGATCTGTACCCGGCGGTACTACCAGCTGATGATGATGTAGTGGCTTCTCCTTAGATTCTGTCTCTGAGAGTTTAGTTTGATCTTTGTTAATTTTCAGTTTATGGATCTTTTGTATCAGAACAATTTTAAGTTATCCATTAAATAAAAGTTGTGGCAATCTTAGTATTTGTTGTTGATTTACCTGCATATGGATTACAGCTTACTGCCACCGTCTCATCAACGGTGCAGGCTGGGCATGATCCGATTCGACCCAAGTATTTGGGGACCGGGTCGTGACATGTTTTTAGTGGTGGCCCATGCAGGTCTAATCAACAACTTAGGAAAACCTAGTTAGAAACATTTAGAACACTAGAACAATAATTTGCCACAACATAATACCGAAATATATTATAATTAAATATTTTTGTTTGATTATAGATAGGCTACCTTGCTTATGTTTATATCCTAAACCTTCCAGAAAATGGCCACTGACAAAACCAACCCTGCTGGCGATGGGATGTCAACACCTGATCATACCCCACCTCCCCAATCAAGTTCGGATCCTACACCTCGGCAGCTGGCCGACCGTCCCCTTAATATGACGACGGATCCATTATCTTCTCGGACGGAGATGCAACCCCCTGTGGTTTCGCCCACTCCAGCTGCTCCACCGGTGCCTGTGGACCCCACTGACCTCATAGGTCTGCTAAGAGGAGTGCTAGAAGCCCAGAGAACTCAAGCTGAAGCTCATCGCGAGCAGACGGCCATTATGAGAGAAGGCATGGAGAATGCCCATAGCGTGGCAATGGCTGCACTGGAAAGAGGAGAAGCAGCTCAACAGGAACCAAGGCCTGCTAAGGTAAACATAAATTTAAGGATTAATTTATGTAATATTAAGGCCATTTAATTAATGGAAATCATATTGCCAAGGTGGGCGATATTGAGAGTTTCAAGAAGCAGAACCCTCGACCCTTCAAGGGAACCGAGGGAATCGTCTATCCTGATGAATGGCTCGATAATATGGAGCGTCTTCTAAGCGTCGCTCGGCTTCCAGAAGACCTCAAGGCTGAAGCAGTGGGACTCCAACTGCAGAATGTAGCAAGCACCTGGTATCGGAATGAACCCCGACTCCAGGACAGGCAGATTGACTGGGACACCTTCAAGAGGTTGTTCAAGAGGAAGTTCTTCCCAACATCAGAGTTGCGGGAGATGGAGAGACAATTTCAGAACCTGAAGCAAGAAAATATGACTGTTGGTGAATATGCGGCAGAATTCGGCCAACTCAGTCGTTTTGCCAAGAACCTGGTGGCTGACCCTAAAGATCGTGCTGAAAGATTTAGACATGGGCTGAGAGAGGAGATTCGCACCCATGTGATCTCAGGCGGTGCTAAGACTTATGAGAAGATCCTGGAGCGAGCTCAAGATATAGAGAAGAGCCAACCCGCCCGCTCAAAGAGGGATTATCCTGGAACTAACAACTTCCAGGGAAATCAGAAGAGGCCCAACAACAACAACAACAACCGGCCTTCCCACCACCAGCAGCAGAACCAGCAGGCAAGGAACAATGATAGGGCATCTCAGAGGCAGATCCCTGTCTGTGATTTTTGCAAGAGGCCAGGGCACCAATCGAATATCTGCAGAAAGAGGCTAGGACACTGCCTAGTCTGTGGGTCTGCCACCCACCAAGTGAGGGACTGTCCCTCGTCGATGTACCGGACTGGAACTATTCAACAGAAAGGTCCTCTGCCCACTCAGCAACAACAGTTTGGGCAGCATCAGCAGAAGACTGGGCGAGCTTTTGCCCTAGCAGCAGAAGAACAAGAGCCGGAGTAGGAACCTACAGCTGATGTCATCGCAGGTTTCATTTATGTGCATTCCTATCCTGCCTTAGCTTTATTTGATTCAGGAGCATCACATAGTTTCATATCCACAAAATTCATCTCTGCACACCACATAAATACAGGATTTAGTAAGAAGATTTGTAGAGTCATGACCGGTGGAGGACCCCTACCCATCACTGAGACATGTAATTACCCTATCACCATATCAGGTCACCAATTCATAGCACCTTTACTTGTGATGCCCTTACCCAACTATGATATAGTCCTAGGGATGGACTGGTTGAGTAAGCAGCATGCGTTGATAGACTGTCACAAAGGATGTGTAGTATTCAGCCCACCTGGAGAACCGGAGTTTGAAATCTCTCGAACTCCGGAGGATATGGAGTGTGTTACCTACACCTCTATCACAGAAGAATCTGGACCTCTCCATCCTATCATAGCAAAATTTATGGATGTCTTCCCTGATAGTCTTCCCGGGTTACCCCCAGACCGAGACATAGAGTTCACCATTGACCTAGTCCCCGGCTCTTCCCTATTTCTAAGGGATGCTACAGAGTCAACCCGAAGGAGGCCAAAGAGATGAAAGATCAGATCAATGAATTGAAGGCTTTGGGATTTATTCGAGACGGAGCTTCACCCTGGGGAGCACCTGTCTTGTTTGTACCCAAGAAGGACGGAACTGTGAGGATGTGCATCGACTACCGGGCGCTGAACAATATCACAATCAAGAACAAATACCCTTTGCCCCAGATCGATGACCTGTTTGATCAACTCAGTGGAGCCAAGGTGTTCTCGAAGATTGACCTCAGATCCGGCTACCATCAGATCAAGGTCAGGAAGGAGGACATTCCCAAGACGGCGTTCAACACCAAGTATGGGCAGTTTGAATTCTTGGTCATGCCGTTTGGACTGACTAATGCTCCTGTTGTATTCATGAACCTTATGAACAAGGTTTTCCATGAATACTTAGATCAGTTTGTCGTTGTCTTCATCGATGACATTCTGATCTATTCGAAGACTGAAGAGGAGCATGAGGAGCACCTCAGGAAAGTTCTGGGGACTTTGAGGAAAGAGAAGTTATATGGTAAGCTATCCAAATGTGAATTCTTTCTAGACAAGGTGGATTTTCTTGGCCATGTTGTCACATGAGAAGGAATTTTGGTGGATCCTAAGAAGATAGCTGCTGTGGAGAAGTGGTCTACCCCAAGCTCAGTTGCTGAGATCAGAAGTTTCTTGGGCTTGGCTGGCTACTACCGGAAGTTTGTGAAAAATTTTGCCTGAATTGTTGAACCAATGACGAAGCTTACTCGGAAGAATGAAGAGTTCATCTGGGCGAAAGATTGCCAGGCTGCATTCGAGGAGCTGAAGAAGAGGCGGACCACTGCACCAATCCTTGCGCTACCCGCAGGAACTGGTGGTTTCTCAATCTATAGTGATGCCTATGGAAAAGGACTGGGTTGCGTTCTTCAACAAAATGGGAAAGTGATTGCTTACGCATCCAGGCAATTACGGAACCATGAGAAGAATTATCCCACACATGATCTGGAACTTGCTGCAGTCATCTTTGTATTGAAGCTATGGAAGCATTATCTCTATGGAGAGAGAGTGGAAATATATACAGACCACAAAAGTCTGAAATATGTTTTCACTCAGAAAGAGCTAAACATGAGACAGAGAAGATGGCTGGAACTAATGAAGGACTTTGACATCGACTTGCAATACCACCCGGGTAAGGCTAATGTGGTCGCTGATGCACTTAGTCGATACCCAGTGGCGATGTTCTTGACCAAGGAGCGGCATCTGCTAGAGGACATCGAGAAGCTTGGATTAGAGATCATATTGCCTGGAGATAGAACGATGGAGATGGATGCTGATTCAGTACTGATGAAGTTGTAAGTGAGCTCGTATCTGATGGACAAGATCAAGGAGACTCAGTTTCGAGACGAGGCACTTTGCAAATTGAGAGACCAAGTGTTGGCGGGAACACTTGAGGGTTTCTCAATCGCCAGCGATGGAGCTTTGAAGAATGGTACGAGGCTTTGTATACCATCTGGCGAACTGAAGAACGAACTGATGAAGGAAGCGCACCAGTCGCAGTATTCTATACATCATGGCGCTAATAAGATGTATCGGGATATGCGTACTATTGTTTGGTGGTATGGAATGAAGAAAGATGTGTCCAGATTCGTGGCGAGATGTTTGATCTGTCAGCAAGTGAAGGCCAGTAGACAGAGACCCGCAGGACTTCTACAACCGCTGGACATTCCGGAGTGGAAGTGGGAGCACATCACAATGCACTTCGTGTCAGGTTTGCCTCGTTCCCAAGGAGGAAAGGATGCCATCTGGGTTATAGTGGACCGACTAACCAAGTCAGCTCACTTTATCCCCTTCAAGGTTGGTTTATCCACCGAGAAGCTGGCGGCACTGTACATGCGGCATATCTACCGGATTCATGGAGTACCGGTAAGTATTGTATCTGACAGAGATACTAGATTTACCTCACATTTTTAAAAGAGTTTGCATGACAGCTTGGGAACAAAACTGAAGTTCAGCACAGCCTATCATCCCCAAACTGACGGACAATCTGAGAGGACCATCCAGACGCTAGAAGATATGCTGAGATCTTGCGTCTTAGAATTCGGAGGATCTTAGGAGGATCACTTACATTTAGTGGAGTTCTCCTACAACAACAGTTACCAAGCTAGCATTGGTATGACCCCATTTGAAGCTCTTTATGGACGTCGTTGTCGTACTCCACTTTCATGGGACGACGTAGGAGAAAGAGTACTACTGGGACCAGAGATGGTGACTGATGCAGCAGAGAAGGTGAAAGTAATCAGAGACAAGCTCAGGATCGCCCAAGACAGGCAGAAGCATTGGGCTGATAGCAGTCGTCGACCACTGGAGTTTGAAGAAGGAGATAGTGTCTTTGTAAAGATATCTCCTACCAAAGGAACTATCCGATTTGGCAGAGCTGGGAAGCTGAGTCCCAGATATATCGGACCATTTCAAGTTTTAAGCCGAATTGGTGAAGTGGCGTATCGGTTAGCTCTACCAGCTAATCTTGAGGGCGTGCATAACGACTTTAATGTTTCGCAGCTCAGACGCTACATCACGGATCCGAGTCACATCTTGGACCACTCGGAGCTGGAGATTGGACCGAGTCTTACAGTACCAGAGAAGCCAGTGGCGATTTTGGACAGAGGCGAGAAGAGGACCAGGACTTCAGTGACTCCCATAGTCAGAGTTATGTGGAGGCATGATTCCCCATGAGAGTCTACCTGGGATCGAGAAGATGAGATGCGGGAGCAATACCCGTATTTATTTGAGACCTGAGGTAATTCCAAACCTTACTCTTTTAAATTTCGAGGACGAAATTTCTTAAGGAGGGAAGGTTGTGAAACCCGTAATTTTAGTTCATTATTTAAATTAGTTAATTAATTAATTAATTCTGGAAATTTTGTTAAAAATCGTATTTCTCTAATTAATTAAATATTGTGTTTATAAATTATTCTAGTTAGTTAAATAATATTTAATATTTAATTAAACCTGTTAATTATGAAAAATCATATTTTCAGAAAATAAAGTATTATTTTTCTGGAGTTGATTTTTGACTGTATGACCAGACCCGAACCCATTTTGAAACTAAAAAAAAATGTTTAGCTATAATTTTTCTAAAAGAAAATTATTTATAAATTTTAAAGCATTTTTCTATTATTTTTCTTTTTAGCCCACTATAATTGTTTAGCCCAAGTTTTGGAAACCCAAAGTCATTTTTCTTAAAGCCCATGACTCAAGCCTTTGGTTCATTTCTTAACCCAATACTTAGAATTTTTCATCAAATGAGTTCTTAATGCTTTAGAGAGAGAAAGGGACTATTATGGCAATTTCTTCTGTTGGTTCCTCTGTGAACCTGAATGAGCTTTTCTTCTTCCCGCCGACCCAACGCTCGATCTCTCGACTTCTCACCGGCCGGCCATGATGGCTGGGCCGTTCGTCTCCCTCCACTTCTGGTAAACCCCAAATCCATCATCTATTTAAACCCTCTTCATCCCCACCTCCATCATCCCTACCACTCTTCCCAAAACTGTGCCCTAGTTTCCTCTTCCCGACGACCGCCGGTCTCCCTGCCGACCCACGCCAGCCCGCCTCCGACGACTTCTCGGCCGACCGCACCCCGCGGATCCGCCCCAGCGCGCCCCTCTTCACTCGTCGCGCCCGCTGTTCCGCCGGCGCCCTCGGCCAACCGCCGAACCGCCCCTTGTGCGGCCGCCCCGACGCCCCGACAGCGCCGCCCTAGGTGTCACGCCCACAACCAGAATACTGGAGAGCGGGGGCGGACATAGCCAGCTATGTATAATAAAATGGAATCCATCTCACCATACGGTCACGGCTGTCTAGATATGTGAGGGTTTATCTTCAAGCCATCAGTCTCTTAAGGTCATAAATTATCCTATTATCTCAATCTCAACCAACTAGTATTAGTTACAAGATATCAGACCATCAAATATACAATTGTAAGGCGTCCCATACATTACATATCCAGATGATCATGAAGCTAGTCGTACAAAAATGTAAGGACTAGCAAGAGTTAAGTTATACATGATCAACCTCGAGTTGCCAATCATGTTACAGCCCGTAGGCAGACAGTAAGTAAAATATACACGAGCTAACACTTGCTCGGCGGCTAAACGCCTCAAAAGAATAATGTACAATAGAGTGGGAGAGCCAAAAATAACCCACTCGTTGCCAGGATTTCCTCTAGTGGTCACCATCTGGCTGGAAAACAGGTAGATCCTTTGCTGCTGCTCCGGTATCTGGCCATACAAAACCAGCTGGGTCAGACCCCAGAAAGAGCAAGTGCCACAAAGGAAGCTTCACTTAAGAACTAAAACCAGCAATTAGCACAATAATATAATTACATAATAAGAGACAGTAATTTAAGAAAAAGCATGATAGGTGAATATAAAAGACAATCTTGTACAGAATCAATAAAAGACAGGACCTATGATAAAGCATGACAGGATGATATACGATGAGATAACCATGGGACTATTCAGATAACCAGGTTACAACCCGTAAACCAAACAAGGACCGGGGTTGTAACCCTTCGTCTGAACAGAAATTGGTTTCTCCTACCATTTATCGGTAAGGTAAAAAATTTGGTCATGCAATTATTCATGATATAGAATTAAGAATAAGTACGAGTAATCATGTCATGCCAGAAATGGTACAGAATCAGGACGAGACAAAGCTGGACTAGACTCCATCCAATCAATCACGGCCAAGCAATAAATACGGCTTGCTACTTTAACTAACTAGGGTTATCACAGGCCTAGTTACTAGCAAGACGCAATGAGAATCCAAGTCCGGTTACCTGTTTGTTACTACCTGAGTGATCCCAGCAAGAAAAGGAAAAGATAGCAGGATATAGCAGACACACTGTAGTAAGATACATGTGTCCTAAGGTACCACACTCGATGGCGGGCTGGAAGTGCGCTCATCTCGACGGATAGCAACAAATCCCATGTATATATATGTAAGACCGGGACCAAAGGGGCAACAGGTAACTGGGAAATTCTCCATGAACTATTTGATCAATCTAGTCATTAACCTAGCCAGATTCAGTATGAAACCCTGACCGTGGTACTCAGGGATCATGCCCTAGACATGATGCAAGAACACAGGACTCGTAGTTTATACAAGCACAATCCATGCAAACAACCACGGTGTTCAGATTAATTATACAGGTCATGTCATGTCAGGTAGCCGTCGCAACAGCTATATCAAGATATAACATGTCAGGTTATCAGGTCAAGTGTACTAGTCAGGAGTGCGTGTCACGCCCCAGAACCAGAATACTGGAGAGCGGGGGCAGACATAGCCAGCTACGTATATTGAAGTGCAACCCACCTCGCTATACGGTCACGGCTGTCTAGATACATGAGGGTTTACTACAAGCCAACAGTCTCCTATGGTCATGAACAAGCCTAGTGTCTCAATCACAAGCAAATAAGTAAATGTTACAAGATGTATGATCATTAAATATACAATAATAAGGCGTCCCAAATATTACATATTCAGCTGATCATGAAGCTAGTCGTTACAAAATGTTAGGACTAGCAGAGTTTAGTCATACATGATCAACCCTAGGATCTGTTAATCATTTTACAGCCCGTAGGCAGACAGTAAGTAAAGTACAATCGAGCTAAACAGGTGCTCGTCGGCTAAACGCCTCAAAAGAATATTTTTACAATAGAGCGGGGAGCCAAAAATAACCCACTCGTTGCCAGGGTTCCGTCTAGTGGCCACCATCTGGCTGGAAAGTCGGTAGATCCTCTGGAGTTGCTCCAAAATCTGGCCACACAAAACCAGCTGGGTCAGACCCCAGAAAGAGCAAGTGCCACAAAGGAGGCTTCACTTAAGAACTAAAACCAGCAATCATCACAGGAATATAAATATAAATAAAATAAGGACAGCAATAAAGGAAATATATCAGGATGATATACGACGAGATAACCATGGAACTATTCAGATAGCCAGGTTACAACCCGTAAACCAAACAAGGACCGGGTTATAACCCTTCGTCTGAACGGAGCTTGGTTTCTCACCAGTTATCGGTAAAATAAATACAAGCATTCAGGTCATATAGCAATCTGGAGCAGGATCGGGACAAGACTAGACTGGTCACTCCATCCAATCATTTCACGGCCAAGCAAGAACTACGGCTTGATACTTTAACTAACTAGGGTTATCACAGGCCTAATTACTAGCAAGATGCAGTGAGATTATTCCATAGCCACAAGCCTGCAGACCAGCCAGGTTACCCAGGTCGAGAGATTAGGGTTGAATTCAGGTGGGTACATCGTCCAGGAAACGTATGTACCCTTAAGCAGTTTGAAGGGTGCAACACATGACAGTGTGCTGGAAATGTGCCCTACTCGACGGCAGGCTACAGATCCCAAGCGCGCCCAGGTAACGGGATTGCCTGTAGCTGGGAAATCTCTTCATGACTAATGTATTAATCTAGTTGTTAACCTTAGTTCATTTTAGTAGGTACTCCTGACCGTGGTACTCAGGAGTCCCCTCCTAGACATGATGCAAGGCAGGACGGGAATATTTGTACAAGCACAATCGCCCACGGTGTCCAGGATTAATTATACAGGTCATGTTATGTCAGGTAGCCGTCGCAACAGCTATTTGAGATAATGTCAGGTTATCATGCCAAGTGTACTTGTCAGGAGTGCGCCACGACGGGCCACTATCAGGTCATGTCAGGTCATTATGTCAGGAGTGCACCACTACGGGTCACTATCGTGTCATGCTCAGGTATCATTTCCAAACATATTAAACAAATCCATGATTATCAAGTTCATGACAAAAGGCGTAAGGATATAAAATGGACGTTAAATATCTAATAAAATATCAATATACAGGGCTAAAGAAGATCAAGGGTAATCAGGCTACGCTCAAGCTAGGCTACGCTCAGGCTAGCGTACGCTCAGGTCTGCGTACCAAAGGATCCATACACTTCCAATGGGAAGCGTATGCAAGGGTCAGCGTACACAAGGGCACGCTCAAGCTACAGGTCAGCGTACGCTCAAGCTAGCATATGCTCAAGACTGCGTACGCTCGAGCTAGCGTACGAAAGGAGCCAGCGTACGCCTTGCTCGCTTAAGCTAGCGTACCAAGGCACGCGTACGCTCAAGCTAGCGTACGCTCAAGACACGCTGCCAACAGGCAGCGTATCAAGGTGAGCGTACGCTCACTAAAGAGCAGCGTACGAAGGCTAGCGTACGCTCGCTAAAGAGCAGCGTACGAAGGGTAGCGTACGCTCGCTAACAGCAGCGTACACAAGGCTAGCGTACGCTCGCTAAACAGCAGCGTACGAAGGCTGCGTACGCTCGCTAAACAGCAGCGTACGAAGGCTAGCGTACGCTTGCTAAACAGCAGCGTACAGCTCAGTGGCGTAAGCTAAAAAGCTAGCTCACTGTTCACTGTCTTCTCCAAATGGCAAGAACAGCAAGAACTCTAAAGTTGAATCTAAGCTTCAATTGTCCAAATCTTGGTCAAAACAAGTCCGAATCCAACTTTCCAAAGGTCAAAATTGGGTAGAATGAAATTCTCTAAAACATGGAACCATCCAAACTTGAAAACAAGGAAGTTTAATAGATCAAAACCACCAAAAATTTGAAAATAGCAAAACTCTAGATCTACAAGAATTAAAGCCTCAAAATGGAAAATGACAAGTTCTAATGTGGTTTAGAATCATGAGGAGAAGCTAATAAAACCATCAAAAGGAGTTCTCTTGTGGAAGCAAGTTGCACTTGCCTATGGTGTTCTTGGTTGGTGGAGAAGAGTAATGGTGGGGGAAGGAGAAGTAAATGAGAATTATGGAGGAGAGAGAAGGTTGGTGGGGATAATAAGGAGGGGGGTTGCGGTGGAAATGAAGGAGAAGCATAGGCTAAGGTGTTCCACCTTTGGCCCATGATGAACCAAGCATTGGGCCGGCCGAACCAAGCCAACCCAACCGAGAGTAAACAAGCCAAGCCAAACCAAGGAGTATACAAATATAATATAAAATACGTATACGTATTCCAAATACGTAATACGAACAACATGCATTACAGTGCGCCACGACGGGCCACTATCAAGCATGCCAGGGTACTTGTCAAGAGTACACCACTACGGGTCACTGTCGTGTCATGAATTAGCAGGTCAAGTTATCAAGTCAGGAGTGCACCACGGCGGGCCACTATCAAGCATTGTTCAATTATCATTCCAAACATAATAAATAATTCGGGATTATCAAGTTCATAAAAAAGGCATAAGGATAAAATGGACGTAAAATATCTAATAAATATTAATATACAGGGCTATAGAAGATCCAGGATAATCAGGCTACGCTCAGGTCAAGCTACGCGCAGGTCTGGCTACGCTCAGGTCTGGCTACGCTCAAGTCAAGCTACGCTCAGGTCATACGCTTCCAAAAGGCAGCGTATGGGGTCCTACGACTCCTTGTCAAGCAAGCGAGCGTATGCGAGTCATACGCTCCCAAAAGGCAGCGTATGAGGTCCATACGACTCCTTGTCAAGCAAGTGAGCGTATGCGAGTCATACGCTCCCAAAAGGAGCGTATGGGGTCCATACGACTCCTTGTCAAGCAAGCGAGCGTATGCGAGTCATACGCTTCCAAAAGGCAGCGTATGGGGTCCATACGACTTCCTGTCAAGCAAGCGAGCGTATGCGAGTCATACGCTCCCAAAAGGCAGCGTATGGGGTCGACTGCGCTGCGCTAAAGAGCACACGCAGCTCAGTGGTACAAGCTAAAAAGCTCGTGCACTGCTCACTGTCTTCTCCAAATCAGCAAGAACTCCATGGTTTGAACCCAAAGCTTCAAAAGTCCATAACTTGGTCAAAACAATCCAAATCCAACTTTTCAAAGGTCAAAATTGGGTAGAATAAAATTCTCAACAACATGGAACCATCAAACTCGAAAATAATAAGGTTTAGTAGATCAAAACCCAAGATTTTCGAAGATAATTTAAACTTAGATCTACAAGAATCTAGCCATGAAAAGAAAAAATGTCAAGTACTAAAGTAAGTTAAAATGTTGCAAGAAGAGAATGGAACAATAAAATTTGGATCCCTCCATGAAGCAAGATGCACTTGCCTAA